>JALIZH010015831.1:0-463548 GCA_030522465.1 Rhipicephalus appendiculatus | reverse complement strand
CATCTTCTATCCAAAGGCTCGTACCACTTCAACCGTAAAACCGTGAAATTCGAGCTAAGCAACCCCCCCCCCCTCTGGTGAAAAATAATCGGACAAGATTTGGAGGGGGGGCTCTTGCTCGGTCGCGGACCGAAATTCAGGATGGTGGCAGAAGAACCTCTAAGAAGAATGCACACCTCTGCTTCTAATCAAATGCTTTACTTTAATATGCATGCATACACTGTTTTTACTGAACCGTAGGGAATCCTCGTGTGAAATTTCATGTGTTATTACAAGGGGCAAAAACGTTCATCAAATGTTTAACAATTTGTGACAACTCAGAATGCAACCCTGAGCCACCCCACTGTAAGAGTGCTAAGAAACCGTGCACATATCTATAGACTCTCAGAACTTGGGTTTCTAGGAAACGCTGCGGCAGGATTCTGTGGCAGGGAACAGGTTGATAAAAAAAAAAATGGAGGGAGGAAAGGGGGAGCTTGCTCAGAATTTTATGGTATTTTTTCCTTTGGGTTGCCACACAAGTATAGGCGCTGTCTCATGCGTCCATCCTCGTGTGCTAGTGCCAATACAGCATGTACTACTTATAATGTAAGTCGCCGGAGTCGCAAATATCCGCACTATAAGTGGTACCGCACTATAAAGCGGTATTCATTATAACCAAAACAACATTTTTGAAAGGCTGTACGTGTGAAAAACACGACCAAAAGACAGTCGCGCGATTCCCGACTATCGGGGCATGCGACTGGGACGTAAGTTTGCATCCGCTTAAATTTGAAAATGTTGCACGGTTACTGTCCGCGGACCTGCGGTGCCGACATAACGAACGCGGAAAAAAAAAAAATGCGCCATAATGGAAAGACGCAAACTAACTCATCGGACCTCCTCGTTTATGCGGGCTTTGCCGCGATACCACAATGCGCAGAACTTATACATCAAACGGCAACTGAAATTTCCGCATGCTTTCGATTTTCCGGGCGCGTGCTCGATGTCGAAAACAGTGGCGACCCCGAACCGCCACAATGAGTGTTACACAAACAGGCCCTCATTTTCATTGAAGATGTAAGTCACCCCTTCTAAATGCAACAAGTGCAAAATGTTCCATTGGCTCAGCACTAAACCACAACTTTGATAGTCCGTGGCCACTACCGACGAGGCAGCTAGCGTTCGTTAAGCCTAGCGTGTGGGTTGCAATGTGGCGTGCCATCGCGAGACGCTTGGCCAGAAAACACGAACATCGGGCCGTAGAAGAGATCGCGCTCACGACCTAAACCGATGGCAGCCTGCATGAAACGAAGTTTCGGATTCGCAGTCAGGAAAACAGCCGCGGCAACTATCCTGAAAACAGTCTTCCAAGCTTGTAAGTCCTGACTGTTGGTGGTCCAAGGCGAAAGCTCGATCGCGTCTGAAAGCATTGTCACTAGCGCGGGAATCGAATTCGCAAGCACGAAATCTGCGCTCTACGATGACGCAACCATTTTCCAGATAGAAAACCGAAGAGACAAACAGCGTTGGACACGGGCGCCCGTTTGTGGTGGGGCCCTCATGACAGGCGGCCGAAGCAAAAGCGGCAAAGGAAGCAAAGGCTTCCCCGGTCGACTACGCAACTACTCCCCCCTCCTCACACACCGCACACGCGTAGGGCTGCTGCATCCCCACCCCCCATCACCACCCCTCTTCTTTCTCCCCCTTCCTGCCCCTTGCTCCTCATTTGTTCTTTCCGCGTCCCCTCCTCCATTCTTTCCTCCTCTCTTTCTTTTTTGTATTTTCCGGTTTTTTCTGTCTTCTTTTCTTTCTTTCTATTGATTTCTATCATCATCAAGGGCGCTCGAAGAACAGGAAGAAGACTTCTCTTTGGTGAGAGTGAGCGCTCAAATGGCTATGCTATATGTGGTTTTGCCTGCATTAAAGGAGCACTGACACAAAATTTCGAAGGCGATATAATGAGCGAGATAGATTTATGTGGAGACATACACATCATCTACGAAATATGAAGGGCAAATATAGCCTAGAACATATTTAAAATCAATTCTAAATGCATGCCACGCGACAGAGCGAGATGCAGAGCCCCCCGCGACGCCGACATCAATGCAGTGGCAATGTAAACAAACCTACGTCACCAGTTTGTGTTGGCAGGTTGCTGGCACACGCCTTGCGCTTGCGCTGCCTGCGATTCCTTCCTCCTTGCCTGCGGCTTTGGGTGTGCTGGCTGTGGTGGCTGTCAGTGCGGCGCCCGCCGTGCGCGCGTGGCGCCCACGTCACAGTTTTGCGTGGTCACATGGCCAGCTGCGTTTATCTTGCCACCGGAACTGCTCCTGCCTAGCTCGGTGCTCTTTGAAACCGAAACTGCGACTGGGCGCTCTAAAAACGTCTCTAAATAAATAACCGTCGCGCACTCGCGCAAACCAGATTTGCAGCCGTGATAAGTGGGTCATAAGCTACCTGTTGCAACAAAAAAAACAAGGCGAAAAATTTTTGTGTCAGTGCTCCTTTAACATCATCATCAAGGCGCTTGAAGCACAAGAGGAAGAAGACTTCTCTTTGGCGCGAGTGCACGCTCAGATGGCTATGCTATTTCTGGTTTTGCCTGTATTACGCCAAGCTACGACAACATATGACGATGACAACATACGACAGCCCGGCCCCTAAAGTGCTCCTCAATGGGGAGACCCTGCTTCAAACACATATTTCGTTATTTTTGAGTAGATTTTAATGAACTTTCACAGCTTATGGTATTTATGTATTTTTGCGTCCTGATTTCAAATATACAATCATTTTTCTGGTACAATTTGCTGTTCTTAAAATGTCAAATATTTCATGCCATGCGCGTTTGTTGTTTCAATTTTACTGTGTTTGGTTTACACCCACAAAGACTGTCAGCAATGCTTGGTGCATACCGCGCCTCAGTGTTCGAGAAGCTTCACGATTATAGTGGATCGTTTTGTTAAGACTGCGCACAACACACGAACACTCAAGCTTATTCTAGAGCGTGCACGACCACCAGTGATAAGGCTGGAAAGTTCAATGCGTGATGTACAAAAGACGGTGCATCCCAACGATGATCAGTTTTATCAACAACCAACGCTCTGTTCGCTGATATCAGTGTACAGCGTGCATTGCTTGCTGTAATTTGACCTTCCGCTTTCCGGCCACAAGTTCGGCCAAATAAAGAGTTTCACCTTGAAGAAGCCGACTGCTGCCCTTGTCCACGTCATGACCTCGTGACAATATTGTTGGGGGCAAGACTTATTTATAAATTGTGAGAGTTATAAAGCAAATCAGCACATCACAATAACCTGCAATGAATACTGTATGCAGTAAAACCCATTTGAAGAAAAGTTATGACATGTTAAACATTCACAGCTTGATCCCAATTTTATCCAGCTTGACATCGCTCACTCTTGCAAATGTTCAACGTGACGTAACTTTTGTTCAAATGGATTTAAAACATCCATTCTTGTTTTACTGCATACAGTCTTCATTTCAGTTTATTGTAATATGCTGATTTGCTTCTGCACACTGGCAGTTAAGAAATAAATCTTGCTCTTAACAATACAGAAACTAATCAATAGTTTCAAAACTACATATTGTATTTGAACAATAATTACATGTTTAAGATCAGCACATAAAAATACACAACCTGTGAAAGTTTCATATTGATATGCTCAAAAACAAAAAAAACGTGCTTCTGAAGCAAGGTCTCCCTTTATTATTTTTACATTATTATTTTACATAAAAGGCTTTAAGAAGCAAACAACAGTGATTAACCTAGACCTCATGATTCTCTTATGCCCCGAAAACTTGGCACACAAGCATTTCTGCATATCAGTTCTAGAACCCCATGGCTGCAATAATGTAAACCTCTAACCTTGTGGGTCCTAAAAAATTTTCTTTATTAGTTGGGTTAAATGAGTGAAATTTAATACACCTATTAAATTTTTTCTGCACATTCTAAATCTTCAAGTAAACTTCTGTTATCTGTATAGGGACAAAAGATATGCAATTTACGAGAGCAAAGCAACTTTGCTTTGTCAAACACAAAAACAAAGTATGTGGCAAGACTGCCAGAGAGCTGGCCTAGCCGATGATGCTGATTTGATTGTTTTCATTGAACTCTGAATGCAAAATCAATGGATGCAAATATAATTTCAAAAGTTTTGCTTTATACACTTTATGATTATCGAGAATTAAAATTTGGTAAACAACATTACAAGAAAATATAAACAGCATCCTCAGCTAGACCAGTTTTCTGGCAATCTTGCTGCATACTTTGTTTTTGCATATGACGAAGAGAAGTTGCCAGAAATCCCCGTAAAACTTATGCTAGAAAACGTTGTTGAAATAGCATATCTTTTGTTCTAATGCAGCTATTAAAAATCTACTCAGCGAGATTTGGGATCTGCTGAAAAAGCTGAATAAGTGCATTAAATTTCGTTCTGTTCACCCAAGCATTAAAAAAAAAAGACTTTGTAAAACCCCTGTCTCCCCCAGACGATGTGACCATGGAAAGACACTTGTGGAAACAAATGAATGCCGGAGATAATGGTGCCAGCTTTATGGCCAGGGTTCAAAGCCATGAGTATAGTCTTTTCCAATAAATATTCTTGCCTACTGTCATAATTAAGTGTCTGGCTTCCCCACTTTCTCCAGATACTACAGTTACTGTATTTACTTGATTGTAAGGTGACTATGATTGTAACGTGAGGAGTGACTCTTCAGGAAGAAAAAATTAAACAAAAATAAAAGAGTCATGTGCATCATTGCACTTTTTAGACAATTTGAATTTCAGTACTCAAATGTAACGCGAGGGTCGGCTTCAGGTAGCAAAAACCTGGAAAAAAATGCACGTTACATTTCGGGTAAATGCGGTAACAAAATTGAGCAACTCGCCTTGCCCCTTCATCCTTTGTGCAAGCGTCAAGCCATTTGCTCACAAGTGCTGACACAGCACTGAAACCCGAAGAGAAAAGCTTCATCCACAGGGCCACATCTACCGCACCAGCAGTCCGGCCAGCAGGATCACTGCAGTGATTATCGATGGCAGCACCTGCCCTGAGAAGTGCCGACGGCTGCAGCCGACTGGAAAGCACTTCCCGAAATTTGCGTCCCGAGTCGAACCAAGAGAGAGCCAACAGCGCTTGGTCACGACCGAATGGCTTCAGATCCACGATCGCCGCCTCTTCCTCGGGCCAGAGGACTCCCATGCGTAGATTGAGGTACGTGGCCAACAGGAGCCATACGTCACCGCGGCAACTGGCCAATGCCCCGGGCTGTGAAACCTGCACAAAACATTGTGAAGATCAACCACTCCTGGACAATACTGACGAGTGAAGCTTGAAAAGTACTTCTGTAGAAGAAAAGCTGTTGTCAAGACATCTGAACGTAGCCATGACTAGAAGTGTTTGATTAGCGAAAAATTCGGCCAGCTCCATGCCATGAAAAGCGTTGGACAGCAAAGCTGTAAGGACGCAAGTGTGTGTGTGATTGGCTAGTGAGAGCACGTGTATCAACATTCTCATTTAACATCATCATTATCACCATGTAGCATCATTATCATTTCCTTTTTTTTATTTCTTTATTCACTTCCCCCTTTGATCACGTGACCCGAGTGACACCTACTACTACTACAGGCGAACCCACTTGGTATAACGATCCCAGATATAAGAATCTATCGGTTATAACGACCATATTTCGGTGCACTTACAATTTTCCTATGTTACCCATTGAAACTGCGTCCACATATAGCGAACATTTTTTAAGGTCTCCTGCTTTTACGGCGAACGCTCCAGACACGATCACGGTAAAACTTTGGCGCATAGGATGCGGAAAAACAATTTAAAACATGCCTTCCAAGGAGACAGGTCTCTGTCTGAATGACAAGTTACGAGAGCATTGCAACCTTGTAAAGAAAGGCAACTGTAAGGGTTCTTGGGCCCTCAGACGCAGACAACCAAGTCAAGGACAAGAAAACATTTATCAACAACACGAGGTAACGAATACACGCACTTTCTCTGGCTAAACATAACAAAAGCTCTTTCTACGATTCTCAGTCTTTACAGTCCTTGCAGCGTGGGCCTGCGTGTTCTGGAATGAGCGGCCCATGGTCTGCTCCTGCGCTCGCGTGCACCTTAAGAGCACGCCTTCCCATAGCAAGCTCGCGTTGTCTGCACCTTCGACGGTACTGTGAGTGTCGTCTGACGGACCTGATAGACTTCCATATAGTCAGGACACACCGAGTACTTTTGCGTGCATAGGTGTAGGACTGCAAGGCTGTTGATAAATGTTTTCTTGTCCTTGACTTGGTTGTCTGCGTCTGAGAGCCCAAGAACCCTTACAGCAACAATGGGTGGCTCGTGATGCACTGCAGCGATTGTGGATGCAACTTCTTTTTTTGAGACCAACAAAGTGCTATCGATCAACCGTGATGAACTAACCAGATTAATAAATAGTAAAAGCAGCCAAAATTGCAAAGTTGGGTAGCCATTGTGTGAGCCCCCCAACCCCATCTCTGTGGGATGAAGAATTGATTTTTTGAACGTTCATTAGCATGGGAATTGTTTCGCATATCTTGTTAAAAAGAGAACGATAGGAAAGATGGTCATCTCCGCGCAGGACACCTGGGTGCATTGCATATACAGTGGAACCCCGGTTTTACGTCGCCCGGTATTACGATGACCCGCATTTTACGACGGATTTGTCCTGTTCCGGCGAAAGCCCCATAGACGCAATGCATTAAAAACCCCAATTTTCCGACGACGCTGTACGCCTGGCCCGCGTCTTTCACGACGATCTAGCCGCGAAGCGAGGGGACCCAATGGCGAACAAAAGGGAAGTCCGCGGGTGTCCTTCGTCGCACCAGCAAGAGGGGCACCCCTTCGCATGTCAAGCGCTCGGGAAACCGGTTCATTTCGGCTTTCCGCTGCCATTCGTTCGTCTTCCCCTCACCCTCCGAGCGGCCGCGAAAGCATCGTAAAGGGGCGCGGTCGACGGGCGCGGTTGTGGTTTTCCCATTCTTTCCCGCTTTTGTGGCGCAAGGGCGTCGGAAGGATTAAGTGCCGGGGACCACTAGCCTCCGTGGGTGCAGCTGGGAGTACAAAGGAACCTAGGAGCGTGCTTACGCGGGAGGCTCGGTGTCCCCGGCACTAAAACTCTCTTTTGTCTATGGGGGTGCTAACCTGCGTAGCATCTTAACTGAGGGGGGGGGGGGCGCTGGTGTAGCTTGGGTAGGGGAATGGGCTAGTCTAGTATCGCTTGAGGAGGCAAGCGTCCCTTTTGCTCCTTGGAGGAGACCAGACCTTTCCAGCGGCAGGTGTTTGGCGCAGCTGCTATATCGCTTTGCAGGTGTGTTGGCCGCAGCCACGGCAGCCGCGATGGCCAAACTTAGCGAAGATGCCCCCCCCCCCCTCCCCCCCGCCTTTTAGATGCGAAGCATCTTATGCTCGGGGCTATGTCCGTCCCGCGTCCCCCCGTCCCGCGTCCGGCCACTTTCATGAAGTAGGGAAGCACCCATTATGCGAACCAGAACACTGTAGTAATATGAAGGCCGTCAACCTTACTACAATCATCAGAGTCATGGCCGAGAGCACAGAGAGGCTGCTTAGTAATGGCTAGGCAGGTGGTGTCTGTCGCCCAGGTTGACCCCATTCCTTGAGTCATGGCCGAGAGCAGAGAGAGGCTGCTTAGCAATGGCTAGGCAGGTGGTGTCTGTCGCCCAGGTTGACCCCATTCCTTAATCTTGCTTGCATGTGTTTGGAGGGGGGCTTAGTCGGTCCCTCCTTCCCGCATCCCACACCACCACAGCAAATGCGCGTCCCCTCCCCCCTCTCTCTCCTACGCTCACCCCCTTTCTCTCCTCAAGGAATCATCTACTCTACGGAGCGGCCCCCCGCGTCCCACACCCCCCCACAGCGCATGTGGGTCCCCTCCCCCTATGCTCTCCTACGCTCACCCCCTTCCTTTACTCTAGGAATCCTCTACTCTACGGAGCGGCTCCCGCGTCCCACATCCCCACAGCGCATGCGCGTCCTCTCCCCATCTCCCCTCTAGGAAGCCTCTACTCTACGGAGCGGCTCCCCGCGTCCCACACCCCTACAGAGCATGCACGTCCCCTCCTCCTCTCCAACGCCCCCCCCCCCCCCCTCCCCCGTCCTTTCCTCTAGGAATCCTCTACGGAGTGGCGCGCACGACAGGTTGTGTGACAGCTGGGGGCGCCACGTTAGTTCCGCGGTATGAAAATGACGGAGCGTGCGCGCCTCATTCTCTCTCCTGTGCAGCGCCGCGATGAGAGCGGCGACGTTCCTCCCGCTCAAGCTAATTATCTCCCCGCTGCTTCGCATCCACACATGGTTCCCTTTAGCGGGAGATGGGGAATTTTTTTGCTATTAGGGACTCTAATTAGCTAAATCTCGTTCTATCTGTATTTGTATACCTTCTCTTTGTGTGTGTGTGTGTTTCCTGTATGTATAAAGTGGCGTTTCGGAACCTGAAAGCAGCCTCGTCGATTAGGTGGAACCGTCCGCGTTGCTATCCACAATATGAGAACCACACAGCTCTCATTACAGGTAGTAGGCTAGCTAGCGACGCATGATATCTAGGTTCGAATTGCACTGTTTCAACAATTCCACCGCTCTTTTCTTAAAGGGGTACTGACACAAAATTTCGCGGCCGAGACAGCCTGCGGGTTCGATTCCCGTGAACATGTGTACATCATCTGCAAAATATCAACAGCGAATATAGTTTAGAAGGTATTTTAAATTAATTTTGAAGTTTGCGTGAGCGATCGACTCCCTCGCGGTAGCTCCCTCGCGGTAACACCATCAGAGGTGACCCTCGGTGACCTCCCTACTTCCCTCACGTGACCACGCTGCAACAAGTTATGATGACGTCATAGCGGCCATTTTCTTTTGCCGCGTTTGTTCCAGCAGTCTATACTTCTCGGCGGCTGGTCGCGAGTCTGTGGCCGCGGCGCACGCGTTGAAAGTTTTGTGTTTGTTGACACTGCTGTCCCGTTTCCTATTCGAAAGGACTTCTTGATGCAGACCGTGCGGAAGTGCGTCACAGTTCTGTGTGCTGACGTGATCGAGAGCTGCGCACGCTAGGTGGTGATAGTTGCACCCGGCGGCTTGTCGTTTTTCGAGCTCTCTGAAACCGAAACTGAAACTGGTCGGTAATGAGGAGCCTGTAATTAAATATTTGTCACGCGCTGCAGCAAACGAGGTGCCGTGTTATCACTAACAGGCCCCTAGCAACACATTGCAGCAAAAAACGCGAGACCAAAGTTTTTGTGTCAGTACCCCTTTAACGTGTTCCAAGTTAACCTCTGACCGACTGAAGCTCTTCCCTATCGCCAATAGAGCGTCATCTGTCGCCCAGGTTGACCCCATTCCATGAGTCATGGCCGAGAGCACGGAGAGGCTGCTTAGCAATGGCTAGGCAGGTGGTGTCTGTCGCCCAGGTTGACCCCATTCCTTAATCTTGCTTGCATGTGTTTGGAGGGGGCTTAGTCCGTCCCTCCTTCCCGCGTCCCACACCACCACAGCGCACACGCGTCCCCTCCCCCCTCTCTCGCCTACGCTCACCCCCTTTATCTCCTCTAGGAATCTTCTACTCTACGGAGCGGCGCCCGCGTCCCACAGCGCATCCGCGTTCTCTCCTCTAGGAATCTTCTACTCTACGGGGCGGCTCCGGCGTTCCACATCCCCACAGCGCATGCGTGACCTCTCCCCCCTCTCTCCTCTAGGAATCCTCTACTCTACGGAGCTGCTCCCGCGTCCCACAGTGCATGCACGTCCCCTCCCCCTCTCTCTCCACTCCTACGATCCCCCCCCATCATTTCCTCTAGGAATCCTCTACGAAGCGGCGGGCACGACAGGTGGTGTGACAGCTGCATACTCCGCTGGGGGCGCCACGGTAGTTCCGCGGTATGAAAATGTCGAAGCGCGCGCACCTCATTCTCTCTCCTGTGCAGCGCCGTGATGAGCGCCCGGAGCGCTGCCGTGAAATGAGAGCGGTGACGTTCTTCCCGCTCAAGCTAATTATCTCCCCGCTGCTTGGCATCCACACATGGTTACCTTTAGCGGGAGATGGGGAAGTTTTTTTTTCTTCTTTCATCCGTGAACATGCCTTTTGTGGGTTTTAGAGCCCTGTAGAGCTTGTTGGTAGTTTGCATTGAAGTCTCTCGCTAATCCGTTGTGCTAAACGTGTTTTTGTGGGCACAAATTTTCATGTTTGGATTTTACGACTTTCGCATTTCACGATGATTTTTCGCGGCCCCGAGAACGTCGTAAAACCGGGGTTTCACTGTAGTTGTGCTTCGGTGGCAATAAACAATTTTGTTGAAAGTTGGCGCACATGTTGTGTACTCCCGTCGTGTCCTTGTGTTACATTGCGCTAAATATCATTTCTTCTTCGTCATAGTCTATGTCACCTCTCTGTCCTAATTCATGACAATTTTAAAGAATCTTTTTTTTTATAAATATGTGGCGAAGCACACTATGCATAAATCGGTGCAGCTCCTGCCTGGTCATCATCTAGCCCAGCGTGACACGGCTGCACACTGCACGACGTCTCCGACAAGCGACACCACCACCGCAGCGTCACTGGAGGTATACGTCACCGGCGGTGGCTACAAAACCAAGCTGCCAAGCTTGGAAGAGGATTATTGCTCCGCTACCTCAGATGAGCGTAGCATCAGAATGCTCGCCCGATGCTGCTCCTATAGTTGAATAAACAGTTGTTAAGTTTTTATGTGGCGATTCATCCTTCAGTTAACGCGACATCCCACAAATAATTAGTTACTCAATACAAGCGCCATGATTGGCCTTTAAAGAGGCCCTTCAACGCTTTTTCAGCATGGTCCAAAATGCTGTCAATCGGTAGTTGAGGCTCCTGAGAACACACGAGCCAAACATTATAGCACAGCATGCGGCTGGGAATTTACAATTAATTCTCAAAGTCAGCCAGAAATCGTTCCCTCTTCTTTCTACAAGATGTCATATACCCAAATGATTGCGCCATACACCCAAAAGCTCGGTCATTGGCTCATTTGAGCATCGTGAGCTGCACAGCTACCACGACTGCCGTGAAAGGCCACCACCTGGCTACGCGCGCTCGCAAACACACAAAAGCAATCCAGGCGTTCAAAGAAAAAAAAAGAAAGAGAATAAGTGCTCAAGGTGACAATGCGCACGTGATGTAACTTCTTTCCCTCGTGCCATCCCTCCCTGCTTGGCTTATAGCGGACTTGTCGAGACGAGAGAAGAGAAAAAGCAATTGTGGCATGTGACAAATCTCTACAACTCCACTCGTACTTGACGGATTCTAAAAATTTTTGTGGTGGTCAATTCATGAGGCAATAAACTTCTTTAATGAAGCCATTCGATGGTTACTTAGAAAAGTGCTGCAGGGCCCCTTTAAATCCCAGCTTTTGTTTTTATTATTCAAAATGGTGGTCAGCCAGCCTTAACAGTATGAAGGCACACGTACTACAGCTAACAGTGAGTGTTGTGTGTGCCCTTAATCCCTGTGCCATTTTCACACTGTTTGCAGCAGTCCAACCTTAACAGAGAGAAATAAATCTCGAGCTTCACGTGTCTTACCGTGTCCAGTGCCTTCTCGTAGATGGCCAGTGCCTCCTTCGGCTGGCCCAGGTCAACGAGCAACAGGCCGTACTCGGTCCACAAGTCAAGATTCCGTTCAGAGCCTGGGTCTGCCAGCCAGGCTTTGGCACACTTCTTTCGCTGTGATAAAGGACAACACAGTAGTGCTCACATTATCTGCATGTCACAACAGCTAAAAAAAAGCAGCCACAATTTCTTATCACTTTGAGAGTACAAATTCGTTCATTCAGCTTTATTTTTCCTTTGTCAAAAAAGGAGGGGACAGGGCTAAAAGCCGCACTAACGGCTTGACAAGGGTCCCGACTCCCTGTTACGTGCCAGTGTAGTGAACATCCATAAAAAATAAATGCATTAGAACACTTAAAATACTACAGTTAATCAAAGTCGACAATTATACAATAGTTAACTAGTAGCAGTGGCTACACTTAAGCTAATAAAAATAACAGTTCATTATTACACACTTGATGCACACATGAAACTGAATAGATACATAAATATGTCTGTACATTGCAGAATAAGAAACGCATCATTTATCACATCGCAAACATAAACGAAAATAGAGTGGAAATTCATTTGTGCGTGCTATGCTATTCTAAGGTGATCTTGCCCATGCAGTAATGCCTAACATCTTTATTAGATGCCACAAGAGGATGAAAGCTGTCATTTAAAAGTTAATTGAATTGTTTAGGCACTGCGAAACTCAATGACAGCGTACAACTGTATGCCCTAGGGGTGGGTCCAGCCCACCGTTCCTTGAATCTGGTATCCCTAATAGACCGATTTTCTTTCAGCTTTGCTAAAGAGAGAATGTAGTTTTCTTTACTTCGCAGAAAACACCCGTACATCAATGTTAACCTGTGGTCAAATAAACAAAATACAGGCATAATATCATATTTAGAATAAAGTTCAACCGCAGAATAAAGGTAAGGTACATTTGCTATATACCGGACAGCTCTCTTTTGGAGCATATACAACTTTTTTAGATTTGTAATGCCAGTTGTACACCATACAACACTGCAATATTCCAAATGAATAGATACCAGGGAATTATAAAGAAGAATTTTCACTTTAATAAGAAGCATGTGTTGCACCCTTGATATGACACCAACAGCGCTAGACATTTTTCGATCGAATGTATTCCTTATGTTCATTCCAAGACAAATGTACCGAAAAAATAACACCAAGAGTTTCCACATTGTTTACAAATTATATTACGTCATTATCTAGATGAACAAACAATGGTTGTGATAATTATTTCCCTCTGGGTCAATATAAAATTGCTTCTGTTTTCCCTAAGTTTATCATTAGTGATTCATGTCTACCCAAACTTTTACGCTTTTTAAAACATTATTGGTTGTTTGTTCTAACTCAGTTTCAACTATTCCTGAAATAAATGCTGTTAAAATAAATGTTTTGCCAAATGAAATCGCCACCACTCCCTTGGAGTGATTCTTTTATTGCATTTGCATATTTAAAATATTTAGTTACCTATATTGAAAGAAATTTACCATACTCTATTTTTTCTAAAAGCAACCATAAAGTGACAAAAATATTTTCAGTGAGTACTGCATTGCTTTTTCATGAATAATAAAAATTAAAATGAGAAGAAACATAGAATATACAAAACACATACAAATGTACAGATTGTACAGAGTGTACAAAGTGTACAGAGTGTGCACAGCATACAGAGTATATACGTATACAAGACATCTCTGACGAAGATAATCCAATGTCTCCACATCTCAGTAGAAGATAATCAGCTATTTAAATCGTTACATTGAAGCTTTGTTAAACTGAAATATGTTGTTTCATGCAAGGTGGAATAGCCAAAAGATTCATTTTTACACTAAAAATGCATCAAGAATGTTGGACTAATACGGCAGTCTGAAAAAAATTGATTTTCTTGCATAAAAAATCAATTTTTCTGAACCTAAAATCTGACGAACATGATTTGATGCCGCAATGATGAAGTGTTTTTCAGAATGCCAGTGCATCAAGCGCCAGGACAATTGCAGGTTTAATGCACTGTGCGATTGCGCCTATTCTGCTGCCACGGCTTGTTATCAAAACCTCGGGTGTTGCGCAGAGCAGTGCGACGCCGATGCTACCCAGCCAAACCATTTGCTCTGCACCCAGTCCGATGAAAGTGCAACATTGAAAACTGGCGCACACTAGAATAAAAAGTCCCAGCTGCACCACGAGGACAAAGCAATGACTGCAATAGCAGCAAATTGGAATGTTATACAAAAAAAATGCTAGAAGCTCACTGTTTTAGAAAGTGTGGTCACTGCAGCAAGTGAAGTGATGTGTCTATGGCTTCAACAAAAACTTTGCAAGCAGAGCCCAATACGTACAAAGGTATGAGCTGTCTGTTGATCCCCTCTAAAGATGCAATGGCACACGCGACCGTGGGAAACGACTGTGGGAACGCGTGACCGTGGGCTCGTTTAATCTCTACTCAAGCGGCTTAAAGGGACACTAAAGTGAAATATTAAGTCGACGTTGATTGCTCAGATAGCGGTCCAGAAACCTCGTAGTGCTACTTTCGTGCCAAGGAAATGCTTATTTTGAAATAAAATCACGTTTTAGTGGTCCGCATCGCGTTAGCGCACTTCAAATCACCCGCCTAAGCATTCAGAATCTCTGATGTCACTGTTTCCGTGCCCAACGTTGCCCGCCTTTACTGCGCGGCCGCCGACACTAGCAGCAACAGAGCGAAAGTAGCGGGAGCCACAGCAACAACAACCGCCATTGAACAATACTCTGCTTGCTTGGTGCAACTGGGCTCCGCTAGATGGCGCCACCTATCCAGCCTAACCAAGCGAAAACGCAATTTTTGAACCACTCGCGCCTTTCCTAGGCGGTTCCTTTTTCTATGAATCAAACAGAAACGGACAAGGAGCATTTTATTACGTGTTGTAATGCACGGAAGCTTCTTTTTTTATTGCAGCTGTAGTGATTACTACGGATTATTGTAGCCAGAAGCTCTCACGTCATCACGGATCGTTTCGCAAATGTGCCACTCGTGGCACACGTCGTGTGATACATTTAGCTTAATTTCTCGGTAAGTAGGGCACTGCTGTTGATAATATTGCCGTTTTAGACGTTGTCATACATTGAGCTTTCGCTCTGACATAAATTGTTATTAGCCTTTAGTGTCCCTTTAAGTTGGCCTTATTACAACAGATCCATATAAATTGATAGAGCTAACAGCAGTGTGGCTTGTAACTGCAAGCAACTCCAAAACATACCGTATTTACTCGCATAATGAACCAACCTTTTTTTCAGAAAAGCTGACGCTATTTTGGGGAGAGGGTTCATTACTCAGGAAAAAAATATGGCGGGAGTTATAAGCGCAGTAATTTTGTGTGACAGTATTAAGAAACACGCTGTTCAATCGCTGCTGGCCTTGAAGTCAATGGCAGGAACGCCTCTACTGCGGAGCCTCTTAACATATTCGAGAATTTCGCTCTCCACAAGGGGAAACGTTCCTTTTTGCCCGTGAAATGCGCGACGACACTTTTTTTGTAGCCCGAAGCTCTTCCTCTTGTTTTATCCAGTAACGAACGCACACGGGTCGATGCTGAAGTGTCGTCCAGTCACTCCGTTCCCATCCTCCAGCGCATAATCGACCAACTTTTAAGTTTAGAGCCGGTCATCTAGCTAGCGTACTGGCCCAACGTGCCCTACTCAGCAGGCGTCCAACGAAGTTCAGCGCAAGAACCAGACAACTAGGGAGGCACCTCGATGGCAGCGTTCATTCGTACGCTGGCATAGAGATGCCCTACCCGTCCTACGGACAACAAAAACGCAGCGTCGGATGGCGGTGCAAGCACGTTGCCATGTTGCGGGTGAACGTGGCACCGTTGGCGCGGTTACACTTTGTTTTTTGCTTTGTTTCCATGCCGCTGTGCTTTCGTGGCACTATAAACAAGGAGGTTTCTTCTGCGTTCAACAGATGGCGCTACGCCGCAAAAGGCGCGACTTTTAAATTTTGACCCTTGTCGTTCGCGCTCACACTCCTCGCAACTGTTTAGCATGGTTGTTAAACTGTTTTAACTTTTATTGCGCCGTTGTTTTGTGATAGAATGGCACAATTTAACGTTATTTCGGTCATCAACAGCACTGGCTATCATTCCGAAATAAAATGAACAGATACATACATTAAAAAATATTTTTTTTTTCAAGGACCAAAGTGGGGGGGTGGGTTCATTATGGGAGTGGGTTCATTACGCGAGTAAATACGGTATGGTTGACTTCCTAAAACTCGATGCTGCAGTGTTGTTATGGAAAGAAACTTCCATTTGCAGTAAATAAACCTACCATCTCGATTGCACTTGCTGTGGACTCACTACATCGTACATAAGGTACAGAATAGCTTCTTTCGAGTTTGGGATCATGGAAAGTGAGCTTTGCAATGTCAAGAAAGAAACAGCAGTCTTCTTTTTTTTTTTTTTTTCGCCTATCAATAAGATCACTTGCAAAATACTGGCCTTATCGGCGACATATGTTTCCCGAGCAATGATTTGCATGGTAACCGTGAGCTTTTTCCATTTACTGCTACCACCTCTATGGCTACTCATGCTTGTTACTTGACACACGGCGATAACAAGGTCACCAAATCAGGTGCAGACACACAGCATGCCCAGCGCAGAATACAGAACTATGTAATTCAATGAGTATGGAGATATGATGTGCCAGGGCTCCCACATGCCACACTCCTTCTCCATTGTTCCGGAGGGAGGACAGCATTGAGGTGCATCCTTTCACAGTAGGCACTACCGCATTCTGTCATGTGGCCCACAATTTGAAAAACAAAAAGAAAGCATGCAAATCACCCCAATGAGCACTGACGCAAGCAGAAGCTTCATATATTGCCTTGGTCTTCTTCTTAGGGTAGCAGCAAAACCTCGTTTTATTGTAATTGTTATATTGAGGTGAAAAATACATTGTGTTCTGTGCATCTGAAGTTATACATACAAACTGAATAACATCGTTACACTGAGAATGTCTTTATATTGAAGTTTGTTATAATGAGCTTTAACTTTACGAACACCTTTTAATAAACAAGTTGTTAAAGTGCTCCCACTTATTATTCCATGCACTTCACTTTGACCCTGTCTTTGAAACAGCAATCCTGCCATTGTCAGCTTGTATTATTGGTGAAAAAGTGACACCAAATAAGGTATTCATTAAAAGCAAAAACTTCATTTACTTTACAAAATGAAAAAACTCAACGTTTCAGGTACCGTTGTCTGATCTTCCTTCAGGGTCCGCGTGGGACCAGAAGCTTCTGTGGGGCACCAGAAAGCAGTGTTTATACAGCCTTCTTTTCTTTTCTTCAAGCGTGGAGGTCACACTAGTTCTGAATGAAGTGCCAAAGTCCAATGAAATAGATGCTTGGCAGCGCACCTGCAGACCGGTTCACCTTAACAGGTGTCGCCGGAATGTGCCAGGATTCCACAAAAAACTGCTTATGGTAATCGGCCTCTATGTCGTTGACGCAGGAGTTGTCAAAAGCGATGCTGTGGTCGTTCACCTCGCTGTGTCCAGCTAGAGTACTCCTCTGTCAGTCGAGCTAGTGGACGTCGTCCTTAGTTGTCGCAGCCACTCGCAGCCTCTGTAGCATACCTTGATTGGGGTCACTTTTTCATCAATAGTTTCCTTCCAAACCAGGCAGAACTCTGTCAAACGTTCACCTTTAGATCAACTTCTATGGCATTGCCATGAACACAACAGTTCAATCAGACCTTTCTAAAAGAATGGTAACATTGATTAATGAGATCAGAAGTATTATGAGGTCTTGGTTTGGACGACCTTTATTTGGCCCGAGAACCCGGCAGCCAACAGCTACGATGAACCCGCAATGATGATGCTCATACACGACAACGATCAGGATGCATAACCAACACATTATGATGATGATAATGTACAGATGAAGAGGATTGGTATTATAAATGCCCACACTATTCCTAATCATAAAAAATGGCAACATGTGTATTAACCTGACAACCATGCTCTCAAGTGAATGGAATTTGCTGCAGGAGTTTGGTACCACAGCCCAATGAAATTGAACATGTGCACATGTGCTACACTAAAGTTTTTTCCTTTGTGCAATAAACTTCCCTTTAAGTCCAGAATTGAGCCTGTCTTTCCTTTCTTCTGTCCATGTACATTGGTTATGTGCAGCCATTTATAAAAATTACCAATGACTGCCTATTACTATTGTTATTTAAAACATGAAGCAGTCGTGTGTATGATCAATTGCTTTTGACTGCCTGTTGCTGCTGTCTTGTATGTATAAAGCTGTTAAAAGGAACCCTGAAATGGTTTTGATGATTTTGTATAAATGGACTGAGCTGGTAAAGTAAGTCCTAAGAATCATTTCAAGATCGATTTAAGCTCTGTGCATCAACTGCGTAATTTATTACAAGACATTAAACATGTGAATCGCTAGAGATCGCAGCAACTCAGCCGAACGAGTTTTGAACTTCTCATGCCTTTTGCGCATAGAATTGTTCCCCAGTACACGTAGCGCCAGCGACTGACCTGATTGGATATCTCCAGTCTACGTCATGGAACCTCCTGTGGGCAGTGAGCGAGACAGCGTCGTCTGCCTGTGTTACAACATGCTCCTTGTTGACGTGAGCTGAGCGACAGTGTTTATCTCACGGTTTCTTTTCTCGCACGCAATGAATTGCCCTAGCTGTGTTGTGTGCCACATATCTGGCAATCGGTGACTTGTAAAGGTGCAACATCGTGTAATGTTAGTGAGGCATTTGGCGAGCGCAATTGCTCCAGCTCGTCCCTGCAATGAGCGTCGCGCTCTCGCTATATCCGGTCAACGCCACGATCCATGTTTCTGTGGCTGTAACTTCACCCTGAAGACACACCCAAACTGCCCGAACTTACGCTTATCAGTGGTCATTCTCGAATTATTTTTGTTTGTCCGCATGCCTTCGCAGGTTGTCGCCGTACAGGAGAATAAAATAAGATCGGCTGGTAGTGTGGCGACGCGTGTGGGACCAGATATCAACCACTCCACGAGCTTCATCTCTGTTGCCAGATGGCATGCTGCCGGGCGCACTGGGCCATGGCCTCCTGAGATTGCGAGCTACACGTATGCGCGCAATCTCGGAGGCCATGACTGGGTGAAGCTCAAACCACCGAGTGCGCTCATGAGAGCGCTGCGATCGCCAGCGATGCCAGCCTGTCCCACGAGCTGAGGAGGCAAGGCAGTGGTGAGATGGAGGGTATAGATATAATTGTCCGTAGCGGCCTTGGTACACGGTGTGTCGCCTAATTTGTGATGCGAATGATTTCATGATGCTTGAGCCTAAGCGCTGACAAAACTCCAAAAAACCATTTCAGGGTCCCTTTAATGGCAGCTTTTTCTGCAGCTCCACAACCATTCTATTTCTTGAAGCAGAAATAAAATTATTCATATTATTAAAAAATTAAGTCATTAGGTGACTGCCAGCACAGCTCACTATGCTGACTGCCCAATGAAATAATCTAGCACATAGAAATCACACTTAAATGTTAAGCATTCAGGTCAGCCAGAGAGCATGGTGCTGCATGAGCTCAAGCATTTCAGCCTGTTCATTGCATGCTACAATGTAAAGCTAGTGGTAGAGCATATGCAAGACAGCAGTTGCGAAAAATTGCTCTACAACTACACACCTTGTGGGAATCCCACGTTGTGGCCAACCGTGCCAACCGGAGTGCCAACCGTGCTAGCTCATCACGAAGGGTGGGATCCGCAAAGTGTGGCTTGGCTTGGTTCAGAACTTCGTGGACAAAGTCAGCGACACCTTGCCGTACTTCCCAGCCTGATGGAAAGCTCAGTGCTTCACTGAAGTGTGTTGCCATCCTCAGATTAATGCCTGGCAAGCGCTCAAAGCAGTCAGCTTCTGCAAGGCTGAAGCCAGTCTGGCTCTTCTGCAGTGCGAAGGTGTTCACTGTCAGCCGATGTGGGTAGCACAGAACACTATGAAATTAAAGCAGTGAAAAACACATCCAGTGGAAGCTCCAAATTGACAGCAACTCTGCTTAGGAAACGTCTCACAGAGTGAACGAGGAACACATGCCTTGTACACAGCTTTGAATGATTACCAATAACTTTCTTAGACGGCAGCGATCATACTAGTACTTGTAATTATATGATGCGTGCACACATGAGTAATTGAGAAACAAAATGTGAGGTGTCCCGTGGCAGCTAATACTAATAGCCCCTTTTAAATCTTAGAACATTTCTCGGCAAAGTGCCAGTGTACTGTGGCAAAAGAGGTTAAAAAACATTCTGCAGGTGACAGAAAAAGGCCAGGAAATTTTAGACATGCCGTGCTTAATTTTTTTCTTTCACACTGGGCTTAAGGGTTGTTTATCGGGAGATTTATGGCCATACCCACACAAATGGAAGGTTTGCTCAAAATTTGAGAGTCTACTGGGCAAACTGGGAGACTTGGCAAGCAGGCAAATGGGCAATCCTCTCCATCAAAATGGTTTTCATTAACACTGGATACACCAGCGGCACGTGGTGAGCATTTTTTATGCGGAGCTTCCACTTTGATTTTCATATGTCCATCTAGAGCAGCATTGCAATTAGCAGAAAAAGTAAGTTTTCAGGCACCTGACACAAAGCATACTTAGGTCTTTTCTGCGCACCTCGACTGGATTGGACGATGATGCCCAAACTGCAGGTGGCCAATACGGCTTCCATTTCTAGCTAAAAATAATGCAAGTGAGAAAATCTTGAGGCTGGTTGGACATTTTGGCCCAGCGTGACGCAGCGTGTTGCAATTTCAGCAAATTGCACGGTTTTGGCTCAGCTTGGTGCAAAAATAAGAAATTGTATCAAATTGGCGCAATTGGTGCAGCTGTTGCACCCCTTCTCTGACAATAATGTTTCGGTGATCAGTGAATGAGGAGTGGTCCAGTAACAAAACATTCCCTTCACTTTATGCAAACGAATGCAAGCATATATATGTAGGGTGCCAACAGTGGCAGTGATCCTGAAACTAAAACCAAATATGCAACACTTCTAAAGTGTGCACCTCTGTGTGGGATACAACCACATAAAATTAGTATGATCTGCTGGGCCATGACAGTCTTGAAATTCTCGGTTTCATTGAATTCTTACCATTCATCACATAGTATGGCTAATAATGGACGAAGGAAACACAGTGCCGACCAAAAGTAAAAATATATTCTTAAAAAGACGTTTTGGCTCCCACATGGTAGCCTTGTTCACAATGCTTTGTTCACAAAGCCTTGTTCACAATGAACAAGGCTCCCGTGTGGGAGCCAAAACGTCTTTTCGGCGCTGTGTTTCCTTCGTCCATGTCTTTCCCCGACCAGGCGAGTTTCCACCAAACTCTCGACTTCAACATGGCTGAACACAGCAATAAAGTCGGGTTCGAAACCAGTGTCAAAGGACGTACTGGAACTATAGTGTTTACACTCAAACCTCGATATAACGAACCCGGATATAACAAAATATCGGTTATAACGAAGTTAACGAAGAACAGTCCTGTAATGGATACAGTGTTATGAATATACGTTTATAACAAATTTTCTGATATAACGAACTTCTTTTTGTGTAAGATGCAACTTTGTTATAATGAGGTTTGAGTGTAGCAACTGTGAAAGTTGCGCAACTTTCTAGAACACTTTAGGAAAATTACAGCACACAAAAAGAAAAGACGGAGAAAAAGAAACACAACACAAGTGCTGTGAACCAGCCCTGTACAAACATAGCACAGAGTGCCATGTTTATTTCCAGCAAGAGAATAATTGCCACTAAGCAGCTGCGCACACAGTAGAGGATAAAAGAAGAAAACATGGTGACATGTTATATGCCCCTACTTTGTGGCCCATC
Source organism: Rhipicephalus appendiculatus (assembly GCA_030522465.1). Classification (NCBI taxonomy): domain Eukaryota; kingdom Metazoa; phylum Arthropoda; class Arachnida; order Ixodida; family Ixodidae; genus Rhipicephalus; species Rhipicephalus appendiculatus. The sequence goes on along the minus strand of JALIZH010015831.1, from coordinate 442,053 downwards.
TTTTAAGCAGCAATTATGTTTTGCCTTTACTTTATCCAAATACCAAGCAGGCCAAGCTCTTCTGTTGGCTCAGCATGCTGTGTTTCAGAAGAGGGAAGCACTCACATGCAGGTCCATTCCCAGCAGCAGTGAGAACCAGGCCTGAAACAGCTGCACGATCGCAGCCGGCTGCTTCAGCCGGAACAAAGCGGGTGCCACGTCTTCGAAGAGCACCATGCGTTCGGGGTCTTCCGATGTCACTTCCTCCGAGGAAAGCTCGGGTCGATACGGTTGCCACTGGTGCAAGTCCCGAAGGCTCTCCAGCCGCAGCCACGCATCGGCCAAGCCTGGCTGCCGGCTTAAAATGTCGTCTTCTAGCTGCTGGCACTCCTCACCTGCAAAGTGACATGTTGTTGAAGTGCACAGCTTCCGTCACAAGTCTCACAATAACTTCTCAGCCAACTAAGCAGCCAGGGTGTGCAAAGTACTCGACCAAAGGTATCCAACAAGAATTGAACTCGAAAGAAATTCCTATTTTAATGCTGCCAATGAGTACTGAATGAGAACGTTACAATCTCTTTTTACTTCTGTGAAACAGAAGTAGAAATGACAGCACCCAGTTCAGGTTGGCCACATGCAATGCAGCTTTGCAATGAAATGATATACAAAATGCAGTAAAAGCATTGCAGCCAGGTTAACATCAGCTTATTAGTGTTTGCTGTCGGGCTTGTCGGTACATAGCTGAAGTTGAATTGACTGGCACAAGTACTCGGACAGGGATAAAGAACACGGGACGTAGACAAATGCACACTCACAACTAAATTTATTCTTCCGAGAGCTCTGCTTCAGAACCCTTAAGCATGCATACAAGAATAAATAAAATAAAATCACGCGAGTTGTAGGAACCCCACTTAATCAAATCCTATCAACCAGATTTCCGTCAGTGACATGTACCCATGCCACATCGCCAGTTGCTGCTTAGGATCTGTCATAGATGGCAAACGCATGAATGGCAAGAGCTCAGGCAGTGATGGTGTGAGCATGATGAGTGTTTTGGTGCAAGGAAAATGTCATGCAAAATCCAGACCAACTAGAGACTGACGCCTTTTGTGTTAAATAAAGATACTTCAGGGTATCAATATTTTGGAATACAGTCGAAGAAAGATATATTGAACATGTCGAAATGAAACTATCGGTGACTGCACTGCACAAAATGGTCATAATTTAAAACTGTATTGAAGTTTCGATACAACAATGAAAACTGCCAGTCTCACACACTAACACTGTTACAGTCCCTATTCCAATGTACTACAGCGCAGACCATTTATAACGTAACCGCTTACAATGCAGGACCGGCTATAATTCGGTTTTTTCCGACTCCCATTTACCCTCCCATAGGACTCCATGTATACGCATACCGCTTATTGTGCAGTCCCCCAAGATGAAATACCGGTCATAATGCGGTTGCCGGAAAGTCCTTAGAGAAGCGAAGGGGTGAGCACGAGTCTCGGCTTAACGACGGCGTTATGGAGGAGGGGACGCGGAAAGAGCGAACGAGGAGCAAGGGGGGGGAAGGGGGGAGAAAGAAGGTGGGTGGTGATGGGGTGGGGGGTGCAGCAGTTCCACGTGGGTGCAAGGTGTGAGGAGGGGGGAGTGGTTGCGTAGGCGACGGGGAAGCCTTTGCCCCCTTTGCCGCTTTTGCTTCGGCCGCCTGTCACGTGCGCCCCGCCACAAACGGGCGCCCGCGTCCACCGCTGTTTGTCTCTTCGGTTTTCTATCGGGAAAATAGTTGCGTCGGCGTAGAGCGCAGATTTCGCGCATGCGAATTCGATTCCAGCGCCAGTGACAATGCTTTGAGACGCGATCGAGCTTTCGCCTTTGACCACCAACAGGCAGACTTACAAGCTTGGAAGACTTTTTTCAGGATAGTTGCGGCGTTTTTCCGTTACGGTGCATTTTCTTTTTTTTCCCGCATTCGTTAACTCGGCACCGCAGGTATGCGGACGCTAACCGTTCAACACTTTCAAATTTAAGCGGATGCTAACTTATGTCCCAGTCTCATGCCCCAATAGTCGGAATCGCGCGGCTGTCTCTTGGTCATGTTTTGCACACGTGCAGCCTTTCAAAAATGTTGTTTTGGTTATAGCGCGGTACCTCTTATAGTGCGAATATTCGCAACTCCGGCGACTTACGTTATAAGCGGTCTATGCTGTATTAGAGTCCTTTCATACTTTTACTGGTCATGAAGCTTCGCCGTAACTCTTTGTGCGCTGCAAGCGGAGGCCGTGGGGTGGCACTGCGTCGTCTGTTGGCATCGGGCAGTCGGCAGCAAAGGTGGCTGTGCAAAATACTGTGACGAGTCAACGCACGGTTTTCAGCTTATGTCCTGTGTTGTACTTAGTGTGTTGTGCCTGAAGGTAGTAAAGGATGCCACATACCTACTGCGTACCTAGGTGTTGATCAGGATACAAGGGAAATGATGAAAAAGTGTCGACGTTCTAACTGCCCAGAGACAGCGAATGGCGGGAAAAGTGGAAGTGGCATACCTTGGCAAGAAAAAGTGGTTTCACATCCGACTACCCGCATGTGCGTGTCTGCGAAAAGCCCTTCGATGAGAGTGACAGTGTTCGCATGGACCAGTGGCCAGTCGGAGGTGTTGCTGCGACGTCGCAGCGAGATGTTCTGAAACTATTGCTGAGCACTGCGCAGAGGATCTTCAAAGACCTCTTAGCGTATTTGTCTAGCACAAAAAAGTCCAGAGCTAACCTGCCTAGACAGCAATAACGTAAAATAATACACACAAGGTATACGATATGCATATGTATTAGAGCAAACATCTGAACTAAATTAAAATGTCTGGTTGCAAGTACCGGTCTCATAGGGTTTGAATTTGGTGGGGCAATAATCAATGCCTAACCGTCGTGCAAAAAAAAACAAAAAGCCTGGTTCTGACACACTAACTGTAGGTGATGACACCTGATGAAGACTTAGGCACTTACGAAGGCCGGAAATAACGAAAAATAGTTTAGTGGAAGCCGTAGCTGAGGAGCAGAATAAACACACAGGGTCCCTTAGGCATTCGCCTAACACGACTCAAAAGTGAAAGCCACCTTTTTTTTTTTTTTTTTTTTTTTCAGTCGATGTGCTGATTCCTCCCCCCGCCCCCTCTCGCATTGCAAGCTTTCTGCACCTCGAATGTTCTTGGACTGCCTCGGTGATCGGCCCAACGATCACGGAGGCAATGCGAAATTGCAATGTGTGATGACCTCATCGTGCGACGTCATGTTATGTGATGTCATCATGGCGTCACAAATTCTGACAGTCTGTGATGTCGTGATGATGTCATGTGGTGACGTCATCACGTAATGGTTTTTTGCATCGCTCGTGTTCATGCCGTCAATGCAGGATGCTAACGGTCAATTTTTGCCTTTGATGAGGCATCTAAGGCTTCAGCCCTAAAAATAGTACAGAAGGACTGTGAAAACTACGCAGTTTTGCACGAGCAACCGAACTTTAAATGTGGCACGGCGCCGTAGTGATAAATCCAAGCAAAATAAAACATGAAAACCAGGGAAAAACCATATGAAGTATCCCCTGATCCTTGTCCAATTGCTTAACTCAAAGCAATGATTCATTCAAGCCGACAGTTGGTTCGATAAATACGAGGCTATCTTAAGATATACTTTGATTTGGGCGAGTTGGTGCATACTTAGCTGGGGGAACACAGCACAACAAAAGGACGAGGACGAACGAACACAGTGCACAGGATGAGCACTGAACTTACAACTGAACTTTATTGTGCTTTATTGTGCATTCGCTTTTATAGCGTACAATAGCCTTTCCAGTCAAACCTGCCATATCAGAAAGCAATCTACATTTTCACAGAAAGACATCATGTGCACTTATTTAAAAGTCATGCGTGCGCAACTCGCACGCATGCTTCTGACATGGCAGGTTTGACCGGAAAGGCGGTGTGTTATTGTACGCTATACAGTTGAACCCCTTTATAAGAGGCATGCTCCGGGCAGCAATTATTGCCTTTTATATGAGGTGTCTGTTATAAGCAGGGTATCACGCATGCATTTTCTTATCAACCCGTATTTTACTGTAGGCACACTGGTGTCTCTTATACCCATTTGTCTCTTATATCAGTGCCTCTTATAAAGGGGTTCAACTGTAAAAGCGAATGGTTAGCGCAATAAAGTTCAGTTGTAAGTTCAGCGCTCGTCCTTGTGCACTGTGTTCCACCGTCCTCACCCTTTTGTTGCGCTGTGTTCCCCCCAGCTATTTTAAGACACCTTCGTAATCAAACACCAGGTGTATAGCCTGAAAGATTTGATGTGCGCGGTCAAGAGTTGTGACCACTGCGCTTCCACGACACATTAAGATCCGCCACAGTCCTTGGAGGACTCTGGATCATCCACAGATTGTGACTAGATGCTTTAGGGGAACGGAAAAAAACACGCTTTTATAGCAGTAGTTCATTGCACAGCGGAAGCAGCATGCTTTGTTGCCACAAAGTTTCAAGCTCCAAGGCCTCATTCAATGCTAAATTGAACTGTATTAGACTTTACCCGAATTTCCTTGAAGGTAATACCACTCTGAAGGTATTATCAACGTTCACGGATACATTTAATCACGTTTTGCAGTTCCGACGTGTGCCGTATAACTGCAGCGCCGGTGACGCTCCGATGCCCGCACAAGGGCGAGGGCGCCCCTAGCGGCTGCTCCTGTCCCTACATCAAGCTTTCACGGAAGCTTCATGACCAGTGAAATTATTGAAAAACTCTGGTACTATCCACAAGTAGGCCATCTGTCCCACGAGAGGTGTTTTGCAACACACCTTGTGTGCCGTGGCGCGCTGTGGCCGCTTCCAAAGCAGCTTGCCCACCCAGCCGCATGAGGTGGTCCCAGCCCAGGGCACCTCGGTCCCCAAAGCGGGCGGCACCGCTGTCCCAGAAAGGCTCAAGCAGGGCCAGAGCCTCGTTGAGAGGGGCCTCTCTCAGCTGCGAGGGACAGCACAGGCTCAGCTCGGCCAGTGCCTGGAAAGTGGCCACTGCCCGCTCCCACAGGCCAGCCTGGCAGAGAAACACTCCGTACTGGCGGGCCACCTCTGGGGACACAAGATGCCACTCTCAGCAATCTGCTTTGGATAAATCGCTACACAGTATTATAAAGATAAATGGAAGCTGGTGCCATGTGCACTTGGGCACCATTTGTTGAGCACCATCTAGAGTGAACCACACTTCCGAAACTTCCTCCTGTTCAAGCACGGCAGGATAGCAAACCCTAGTACAGTATAAACCACCATTAGAAGATATAATAATAATAATAACATCAGGAGTTTTACGTGCCAAAACCACAACATGATTATGAGGCACACCGTTGTAGAGGGCTTCAGAAAATTTCTACCATCCGGTGTTTTTTAGTGGGCACTGACATCGCACAGTACATGGGCCTCTAGCCTTCCATCTTCATCGAACCCGCGACCGTCAGGTCAGCAGCCGAGCACCATAACTGCTACACCCCCGTGGCAGACATCATAAGAACAGACACTTCCCGGGAAATAGCTTTCGTAACCAACAGACAATAAAGCCAAGGAAAATATAGAAGACATTATCTGTAGTCAATAACTGTAATGTATTAATTACAATAGAAATGCAAAGAAATTGAAGTGTTATCCAAAGGTTTTAGGTCCAGAGCAGCAAGCTGTCTTTTCATCCACTTTAATTTCTTCACATGCATATCATAATTAGAAAAATACAGTTAAAGACTACAAATGATGTCCCCTATTCTTCCCTTGGCTTCACTGTCTGTTGGTTTACGTCTAGCGAAAGAAAGGAGCCCTTCATCAATTTCCCTTCTTTCGTCCAATACTGAGATCATTCAATAAATACTTGGAAACATGTTGCGGGGTCCCATTAAACAAAGGCATGCCCTAAAGAAAAGCTTGATTGTTGTACGCAGTCATCTGCAATGACAACATTGTGCGGAATATTTTTGCTTAGTAGTAAAATCTCGTAACAAGAGACACTCAGCTATAAGAAACATATGAAAATGGTTTGGCTTGGTTTCGCATAACCAACCAAGCTTCGTGTATTGTGCACAACCAATGTGATTATGCCCTGGCTTGCCCTTGGATGTCCAGGTAGCACCAGCATGTGGCACACCCGGTACCTTCTTGCTGATTGAACACAGTGAGACTGCAACAGCAAAGAGCACACCCACAAGAAACAAAGTCCTCATCATCACCTCACATGACTCCTGTCAAAGGGGCCCTACAGCAGAAAGTTCTGTTGCTTCACGAATCTCCTGCCACAAAAATCTTTTTAATCTGCCAAATGGCAAATAATATTTGTCAGTTCTTTTTTAGTCCTTCTTTGTTGTGCTGTTTCTTAAAGCTGTTTGTTGCACCGGGTAGAGCAAATAAAAATGATCATCATCATGAATCGGAACGTGCTATCTTCGTCCTCTTCTTCCTCTCAGTCTTCCTTCATCTTCTGCTTCACTGCCAAAACACGTGCGCCAATTCCTCCGGCACAGGATGGAATAACCCTGACGGATGAGAGAATGAGTACAGAGAGATAGGCTGAAAAAGAAACAGAGATAGAGAGAAAGAAAGAGAGAAATTCTTGGGGAGGCGATATTCGAACTTGCGTACCCACGATTCGAAGGCAAGCGTCCTAACCCCTCGACTATCCAGGCATGCTAGCAGAGCACAGCACAGCCTTGCATAGTACAGTATAGCAAGTGGGTGGGAAAGGGAAGTGAGATTGAGGAGGAGGGGAGAGAGAGTAAAGCATAGCATAGAAAGAAAGAGAAAAACAAAGAGGAATAAAAGAAAGAAAGACATAAAGAGAAAGTAAGAGAGAGAAAGGAAGAAATAGAAATAAAGACAGACAAAAAGACATAAAAAACAAACAGATGAGAGAAAAAGAAAGAAACAGAGGAAGAAAGAGAAACAAAGGAGGCCACCCTGCTCTGCACTTCCTTCAGACTTGGCACCCCTAGTGCGAAGCTGCCTTAATTTCTCATATTTATTATGTCGTACCAACATGCCCAAGCTTCCACCCTCAGAGCACTCATTTCATTATCACAGGCATGCTGAAAGCTACACAGGGGCCAACAGTATGACAGTGGCATGCAGCTATGCAGTTACATTACCGCTCATCACGGCCTTTTCGCTTCTTTCTTCTCGACTGAACCAGGCTGAAATGCTATAGTAGTAGCGGTGACCCCACCCCGCATGGTCATCCACAGTACCTACATGACGCATGTCCTCCAAGATAGTCCTACCTGCTTTGCCCATATGCTCCAGCTGTTTCTCCCCGCAGTCCAAAAAAAAATCACTGTTTAGCTACTCTTCTGGTCATTCTAAGATTATTAAGAATGCCATTGCTATGAACTCTTTACAGTCCGCCCTCAAGAAGTCCTGCGTACACAAATGTCATGATAGCTTTCAGCAGCAGGTTGTTCAGCTAAAAAAGGCTGGGTACCCTACGCAAGTGTCTGAGAGACTTATCAAGAAGTGTAAATCCTGCCCAGTTGAAACCCCAGAGCCAGGTGATAAGTCCAAGAACTATGCCGTCACGCCTTACGTACACAAGTTTTGACGCCGACCTTCTCTTTTCTTCAAACCTAACAGTTGGAAAAGCTTGTGCTGCAATTGGGAAGAAGGCTAGAGCAAGAGCGGGTGTAGGTTGCTCGGAGAAGCATCGCAATCCTGCCATTTCCTGCTCCGTTGGTGTTGTTTATAGGATCCCCCTCTCCTGCATTGGCCAGTACGGTAAATGCACTAACGAAAGATTTCGCCGGCACAGTAATACCTTAAAAGGAATGCCGACGTTACATCTTTCAGCCCATTGCTGATCATGTGGGTGTAAACGTTTTTTTCAATAACGCCGTAGTTATGCTGAAGCACACAGACAAAAGGGCTCGTGAACTCGCAGAAGCGTTCTTTACCAAAATGAAGGGTGATGACTGCATGTCTGAACTGTCTGTTTGTTTGCTAGGTTGCGAGGTACGCACACTTAACCATTTCTTCGACGTCACCTAAAATTTCTGCGCACGAATGGTGTTGGTTTTCGTTGCGTTCGTTTTTTTTTGTTTCAATAAACTTCTGTTGCTAGACAGCGCTCGTACTGTGTCCTCATCTTGTGCTCCGTCCTGTTCGCGCTGACTTTTACAAACATGCATCATTTCCAACTCGCCCGCCTCTCTACCTTAGTGCACAAACTGTACAACGATATTGCCAAAGAGAACGCAAACGATATGTGTCTGTTTGTGGCATGAAACTGTAGACGTTCCATGCAATTCAATAACATTTCTCTCACATGTCCACAGACTATGTTCAAAAAGTGTAGCAAGGCCCTTTAAGAACACAAGTTCAAGATCCATCCATCAGCAAAGAAAAATTACTGCAGATCCACGAAGTGAACGCTGATGATGGAGCGAAGCTTCTTGGAAGCCAGTCTATGCCATTTTATTTTACTAAGTGTAGCACCATTGATCGATGCGCTAGCACTGCACGGTCTAAGTACGAGCATAGCAGCGCGCTCTAGACACGAGCGGCGCGGCGCCGGTGCAACACCTGTGCACGGTCGGTATGTGTGCTGCATGCGCTCTACGAACGGTTCTGCGCACGACGTCATGACCTTGATCGATACGCTTGCTGAGAGGGTTTCGGAGCGCCGCCGCAGCTGTTCCGACGGGGACCTACGACAACAACAGCGACAACGGACATTGTGCGAGCCAAAGAAGCTTCGCTCCTAAAAAAAAAAAGCACACAATATCTTTCGCCAGCACATAGATTTTGAGAGCAGGCAAAATCAACAGGTGACTGCCACAGTGAATAACTGCCAGTTGATATGCTCAGACTGCTGCAATAGAGTGCATCACACGCACCACCTGTGGTGCATCACACGCATTTTTACTCCAGCATGGCCAAGCCTCTGGGCAGCCCTTTATTTCTAGTGCTTGATATGACTCCCAAAGTACACAGACACCAGTACAATAATCCAGAATGTTTGAGCAACCGGCTTCTCTGGAGTGATGACATCAAAAATGCCAGCTGCAGGGACACGTAGCCAATGTTGGTCACTGTTTGGATACGAACCTACAATGTTCTTCTCGACCTCGAGGGGCTCTCTGCGGGTGGCCCGCCGCCCCTCGAGCATGTCTCGGAAGCAAGCCAGGGCCCGCAGGTAGCCTTTGCTGGCCACAGCCACCTCGAAGCCCGACAAGCGTGGTTTCCGACTGAAGAAAACGGGCGTGCTCCAGCCACAGTCGAGAGTTTCCTGGGTGCACCCGCAGCAGCTCCTCCCAGGCCTTCACTGCACGATTCTCCTCACCACATTCCAACAGCACCTGCACGGGCACACCGAACACATCCAACTAAAATGTTGCCCAGCCAACTGCTGCAGCTTCATAACATAATGATTCCGATTGCCTGGATCAAAATGGTATGCCTAAAGTGACGCATAAGCGAATGAGTCAGACCGAAGAAGTTTTTTCCAGGAGTGAGGTTTATAACGCAAGAAACGATATGGACAAAGATAGAAGTGACCAGCACCTGTGCTAGTCACTTCTATCTTGGTAGTTTCTTGCACTATAAACCTCATAACATCATACCAACATGCTCCATTTCTGAGCTTCCACAAGTATTTTTTACATGCAGTCCAAGTGTGTGTGAAATTGGTGAGATTAAGTCTGAGGTCGCAAAAAAGCGGGTGCCACACAGAGAAAGAGAATGCCTTGAGAAAAAAAGCTACAGAAATGTGCGCAACAAAGCAGAGAGGGAAAGATGGCTGACTGCCGCGAAGGAGGAGGGTATGCAAATATGTGCTGGGTTGACCACCTCGGCCAGTTGCCATGGACGATCGAGACGCCAAGCACAGAGCGAGAAGGATGGAGCAGCAGGCTGAACTGACCGACCCGGATGTCATTGGCAAGCGTTGGGCACAAGCTGAACAAGATCGGCCAAGAACGTGGGCGAGGCATGCCAGAGGAGACCCCTGAAGAATGTGTTAGGCTAAAGAACCACAACAGTTGGACACAATCAAAGCATTTCTAAAGCATTCTATTGCAATACATGAAAAGGGAACAGCACTGATGTGCTTGCATGCAACCCTTCCTTGAACAGAAAAAGAAAAGCTGCTGTATTTCTTTTTTTTCAATTTTGTTATACCAGGGTCAAATCAGATCAAATCAAAGTTTATTTACATCGTGAAAGATGTGGGCAGGCTTGGGCAAAAAGCGAAACAGTTTGCTTGAGGTGCGCCCAAGCCCCCCATATGCAAGGCATACAGTAGAGACACATAGGTATGTGCAAATGCTATCACAATATGAAACCAGTAAGTTACATACAAAAAAAAAACTCTATCGCAAATACTAACACAAAGTCAGTGCAAACATCGCAAAATCAAACAAGCAGGTGACATACATGAGAGCCATCAAAACTGAGATTACTATTAGGTTTCATTTTTCTCTGCAGTGCTTCTTCATTGATCCACAAGTAGATGCCGTCGCAAGAAAAAAGATCACTACAGCTACAAAAGCACAACAGAGGTGCTGGCTGCCATTTCGCCTCTGGATTTTTTGCTTGCGCAGGTCAGATGTCCATCTGAAAGGCTTCTCTCTCTTGCCCTTTCTTGCCCCCCTTCTTGCTTCTGTACATTTGAGAGCTGCCTCTTTCCGCACCGCAAGTGCCGTAAACTCTTGATTGTTGTTGAAGTGATGCAAGTACAGTCAACTGCCGATTTTTCGGACTCCCTAGGGACCTCGAAATCGTCCGAAAAATCGGGCAGTCCGAAAAAAGCAATTCACGCTTTTTAATTCCGCTCAAGCGGTCAAATCGCCACCCATGCCCGAAATAGCCTCAATGGCTCCCAGCACACTTATCAGGCATTTTGGTGAGTGCCCAGGCTCTTGTGTATACATTCGGTACGTGCCGCGTAACCCCGCTTAACTATTGTGCCGATACCAGCAAAGAGCGGATTTAGTTACGGCTCTCTCGCATGGGGCGTTTGGGAACGATGACGTGAAACACAAAGGCTGTGGCGGAAGAGCGGATCGTCCGACTTTCCCCGATTCGTGTGCGCACGATGCGCCACTGAACGAAAATCACCGCCGCGTGCAGCCGATCGTTCCTAGTTGTGTGCAGCACGTGTACGCACGCGTTTGCCGTGAAGGCGTTTGTTATGCCCACTCAGTTCCTGACCGCACACGGGCGCGGCGATGCGGCTTTCGTTCCTCAAAGCAACGCGTCTGTGCGGAGCACTTAGCAGTCTCGCACAAAGAGGCAACACGGTTGTCGCCCATTAAAAGCGTGCAGTATGCTTACAACTGCGCTGGACCTCATGCACTACCGAGCAGTTAGCTGAAGATGCTTATCATAAAGAATTATCAGCGATTAAGTCGTACTAGCGAGTTTGCCACCTGCCACCATCACGCCTCCATGCATTCCCAGTGTTTATCCCTAAAGACATCGCCGCACTGCGCCATGATAGTAACCCCTTCGTATTTTTGATCTGCTTCAGCCTATAACACCTAAGCATTGCGGCAAAGCCGACTTTCGGACACTGCTACAGCCGCAAACAGATCGACTCGCGAAAGCGCTGGTTCAAACCTGCGAGACGATAGATGTGGCATAGGTTGGGGGGTTTAAATAATGCCGTTTCCGACCAGAAACTTGGGCAAAAATTCCGAAAAATCGGACGCCGAAGAGTTTCCGCGTCCGAAATTTCAGACGTTCTTATACATGGACGTCTATGGGGCTTGTGACGGTGCCACGAAAGCGTCCGAATTTTCAAGCATGTACGAAAAATCGGGCGTCCGAAAAATCGGCAGTTGACTGTAATCCCCTTTGTTGAACTGGTGACACTGCACACTTGTAGTTATTTAGGCAGCTTACCAAACAACCCGCAAAACAACATTGCACAGTCCCGGGATGCTCAACAGGTAGGGACAACCGTGCTTCACCGCCTTTGTCGTTCCACAAATTCCCTTCTCAGAATGAGAGGAGGGAGTGACATGCAGCATCGTTGTAAGGAATGGCAGACAAAATCTCACTTTGAAGCAGTAGCGCCTGCTCAAATTCTGGCATGTCAGGCACCACGTTTGTTACTACGGCAATGGCGTCAATGATACGCTAGACAGAACAAGCAACAATGGTGTGCAAGCTTCCCTTATGTAGAACCTCTAAGCTCATTCCATTAGCAGTGCATTGTACCATCATTGGCAAGTGAAACAAGGTCTTGTGACCCCGTGTAAATCGAGCAGAGAATAAGAATTTTTTTCGTGTATTTTGAATTTTCTAGACCGAGTAACTTCAGATTGCATGCCCCTATTTCTGCCGTTCTTGCTGCACTAATCTGTCCATACTTCAGTCTACGCCACTGACAAGTAAAAAATGGGGTGTTGAATAGTGTTGGAGAGCCCCTTTAATCATTCATATGCATAGTGCTACATAAGAAGCAAAAAAGTAGTTATGGTTATGATAGAAACCACCAGCACGACTCTCTTGAACAATTGAAGGGCAGGTGCACCGCAGTTCTTAGGTTGTAACTGACTATAAACATTTTCTTCGATCAAAAAATAAATCTCTTTGAAATTTATTTCTTGAGCTTCTTTAATGCACCAATTAATTGAGCATTAAGAAATGCACAAGTTCAGCAACATTTTTTTTTGCAAAATTTGAGGGAGTAAAAGAATAAAGTCATGTATCTTCACTAGTAAAAAGATGAAAAATTCGTCAACACAGGGTGTTGTTGGAATCAGTGTTTCGACTTGTCTTCTTCAGGCTGCAACTGAAAAAACTTGGAGGAGGCTCGAGTTTCGCCTTCAAGAGCAGAACGCGATAGCGTAATTGGGCCCCGTGCGCATTGCCTTCAACCATGCCACAAGGAAAGGAACGTTTGTGCATGTAACATTGGCCGTTTCAAACTATCCTAGAATGCCTACTGGATGTACAGTTGCTAAGCGCCCACTGCACCATAATTCTTCCTTTTGCTAATTGGCAAAGTACCCACTATGCCTGTAAGGTGCCACTAGCACTTGCATAGCTGCACACTGTAATAGGTGGGCAGCTTGAAACCGCCCACTCGCTGCGCAATTCACTGGTTTTGTTTTGACGCCTGGTACGATTCTAGGATTCTGCCACGCAATATTACATGCGCTAAGGAGACTCCTTCCACTACCTGACATTCATACAGTGTTTTTTTCCAAAGCAGCTCAAGCAATAAGGTGGCTCTGTGGTAGAACACCTGCTGGCCACGCAGACGGCCTGGGTTCGATTCTCACTTTGAACCGAAAATTTTTACGATTTATTTTATTAGCATCTGTCTCAATTTTTCGGTCACGGACTAGAGGATGATTTTTCGCTCACAATCAGCGACACCGACACTGGAACGTCTGCAAAATGAGCTCTTTAACGCTATCGCATTAATAATTTAGTGGGTGTATATACATGTTTCATGTGTTCTCCTCCAACCCAAGTGAAAGAGGAGACAAAGGCAAGTGCGCAAACAGAGGTTGGGGGTAGCAGGGGCCGGCATGCCGAATCAGGCGAGTCAAATGGAAAGAGGAGACTGTTAGTAAAATGAAAATAAAAAATGAGTAAATAAAGTGCGGTGTGGGGGGGGTTGTGGGGTATTCGAGCTGTGGGATCAAAAAGCCAAGAGCGCTCATGGAACACACGGACACAGTCATGCCTTCGAACAAACAACACGTGGACATTCATTAATTGCTTTTACATCACAGTGAGCTCTCCAGCCGAATCTACTAAATAACTAGTAATATGCAAAAGCTAATACAATGCCAATACAACACACATAACACACACAAAACAACGTAACACATACAATGCATCATGGATGCGGTGTCACCAACATCTGACTCACTACGAAGGCCCGTGGGTCCAAGCTGTGAAATTGTATCCACAGACCTCCCTGAGAGCCGCTCGTCACCAACCACATCAATCCACCAAGAGAGCGAAAACGCCCGGGGACAAGAACAGGCTGTTATGTGGGCAGAAAAATTAGGGTTCACTATTGCATGCACTCACATGTCCTTAACATTCTTATCGCAGCGATGCACGGCCTTTGGTATTTGAGGAAATGCTTTTCTAGGGCGCTCGCTGCTCGCTAATATTAGATAATACTTGTGGAGGATATTATTTATGTTCGGGAGCGCACTTCAGTATTTTGCTATAAATGCTAGCGGCTGGTTGGGCTGTGCTTTAGAGGTGCTTCTAGCTAGTGCTGATTTTCTATCTAATTTACATGCTTCATTGTAGGCCTTGTTTGGAGCGTCGTGCAGGTTAGAGGTGTGCACGGGCTTTGGGTAGCCCGAAGCCCGAGCCCGGCCCGGTCCGCGGGCCGGGTTCGGGGTATGCGGAGGTCTTCCCATGTCGGGCCCGGGCCGGGCTCGGGCTACTCATCTCGGGCATTGGGTGGGCCGGGCCAGGTGCAAAGCCCGCATCAAACCGAATGTATAGACGTTGTGCCGGGATTGTTTTCTTTAACGATGAACCCACTGATCACCTTTGTGATTTTAAATGCGAAGCATTTCTTAGCGAACTTCGGCGACTTTGAGAGTATCTATCTATCTAGCTATCTAGCCGCCTACGACTTTGTGCTCTCCTGGCCGTATCGTTAATGGGATTTATACCAAATTTGGTATAGCATAACATGACTGTATGACGAACATAAATGGCTGGTCATATCATGAAAATCATGACTAACTTGTCATGAAAAGTATGATTTACATGCCACGCTCATGGCGCGTTCGCGGCCGTTTCGTTAGCTTGATGCACACCAAATTTGGGATTGAGTGACGTGACTGTATGACGAACATAAATGACAGGTGGTAATATGCAAATAATGATGTGCATGTCATGAACAACATGATTTGATTTACATGTCACGCTCATGGCGCGCTCGCGGCCGTTTCGTTAGCTTAATATACACCAAATTTGGTAGTGAGTGACGAGGCTGTATGACGAACATAAATGACAAGTGTCAATATGGAAATCATGACATGTCATGAGCGACATGACTTGCATGCCACGCTCATGGCGTGCTCACGGCCATTTCGTTAGCTTGCGATACATCAAATTTGGTATTGAGTGACATGACTGTATGACGAACGTAAATGTCAAGTGGCAATATGGAAATCATGACATGTCATGAGCGACATGACTTGCATTCCACGCTCATGGCGCGTTCGCGGCCGTTTCGTTAGCTTGATATACACCAAATTTGGGATTGAATGACATGACTGTATGACGAACATAAATGACAAGTGGCAATATGGAAATCATGACATGTCATGAGCGACATGACTTGCGTTCCACGCTCATGGCGCGTTCGCAGCCGTTTCGTTAGCTTGATATACACCAAATTTGGGATTGAATGACGTGACTGTATGACGAACATAAATGACAAGTGGCAATATAGAAATCATGACATGTCATGAGCGAATGAGTGACATGACTTGCATGCCACGCTCATGGCGTGCTCGCGGCCGTTCCGTTAGCTTGAGATACACCAAATTTGGTATTGAGTGACATGACTGTATGGCGAACATAAATGACAAGTGGCAATGTGGAAATCATGACATGTCATGAACGACATGACTTGCATTCCACGCTCATGGCGCGCTGGCGGCCGTTTCGTTAGCTTGAGATACACCAAATTTGGTATTGAGTGACATGACTGTATCACGAACACAAATGACAGGTCCTAACATGTAAAACATGACATGCAAATTATGTAAAGCATGATTTGCTCCTTCCTGGCTGCTTCGCATTACATCGATTCCCCACAGTGCGTGGGATCTGCCGGCTTTTTTATCCATGCAATCATCCTTCTGACCTGCATCAGAGATACTAAACTTCTGGCAGAACAAGGAGTCTAAATATTCTAAGCTTGCTATGCTTGCGAAAAAAATATTCGCAATTCCGGCTACCAGTGCGAGCAGCGGATGGAACTTCAGTTAGACGGGATATGTGATGCAGGAGCGCCGCACTTCACTGATGTCCGAATCACAGCACAGATTGTTACTTTTACACAATTTGTAATCTTTGTATACAAACTAACATGTGTCGTTTGCATATGTTTAACTTTGATATGTTGAATAAAATGCCACACGATAAAAAAGTGATATCTTGTCTCCACAGCAAGCTTTCATGGTGTCGGGCCGGACCGGGCCCGGGTTTGTATTTTTGTACGTCGGGCCGGGCCGGACGGGCTCGAAGCCCTTTAGGGTCGGGCTCGGGCGGGCCTTCGACGCAGTCAGTGGGCCCGGGCCGGGCTCGGGCTTGAAAATTAGGCCCGTGCACAGCTCTAGTGCAGGTAATTTTTTTTTTATACTGACTGTTCCCTCTTTCTTTCCGACCCACCCAATTTGACACGCCGGCCCCTCCTTCCCCTCCTCCATTTGTGCACTTGCCCTTTCCTCTCCTTATGTTTGGGTTGGAGGAGAGGGCACAAAGCATGTGCATACATGCTGTAGAAAAGATGACAAATAAACGCGGCCAGTCTGTGAAGGCAAAGAAAAAGGAGTAGAGAACACGTTCGAACAGGTTGATGCGATGGCTCCTGGCTCAGTTCTTCCGTACCCACTAACGTGCTAACATCTACATTTTGGTGCCGAAAACCCCCGTGTGGACAAGCCTTCCTTCTACGCATGGCGAACAGGACTCTACTCTCGCTTCGCGTCGTGGGCGGTGAGGACTCGACGGATCGTGGATGCGAAGATCGGGGTTGGTACAGCAACGTCAGCCAGCAGCGGTGTTCTCCCAGAATGGATCGACTCAAAGGCAAGCGATCTGCACGACGCACGCAGAACACGATGATAATTCAGGCAGCGCGAAACTTGCTTGACCCCGCTAACGTTGACATTGCAAAGCTCACCGCTGTACTGGAACGACTCTCTGCGAGTACCGACAAGCTCTCGCAGATAAACGAGCAATATGAGCAGTCTATTCCGACATAACATATCGAAGAGGAGTATACAGCTATAGCGGAGTATCAAGATGAAGCTGTCAGCACGCTCGCTGAGATATTTTGCAGAATATCCCAAATAGAACGAGCTCAGAACGACCATGCTCAAACTCGCAGAGCTGAAAACGCAGAAGCAACGGCTTTCAGAAACGAGGCTCCCACTAAACTTGTGGCACCCTGGTTGCCCCAGCTGCTCATCCCAGAGTTCAGAGGAGATATCGCACAGTGGACAGGCTCCTGGGAGCAATTTGAACAGCTTATTCATCTGAACAACGACCTGACGCCATCCACTAAATTCTGCTACCTCAAGAGTTTTCTGTCTGGTGACACAGAAACAGCAATTGCGCGTTTGCCCACGACCGAATCATGCTACGCCGACGCCATTGCTATGCTGAAAGAAAGATTCGGCGATAAAACGACAATTATTCAGCACCACCTGACGACGCTGAGAAATTTTCCAAGTGTGACATCTGCCAATGACATCCGTGGGTTACAAAGACTGTATGATGCCACGCAACTGAATATTCGCTGCCTTGGAGCGCTGAACGTGCCGACGCTAACATATTCAGCTATGCTCGTTGACATCTTGCAGCAGGCTCTATCGCATGACATCAGTCTTTGTATCACACAAGAAAAACGACACCGTGCCTTGACACGGCCCTCCGACGTACGTGCTACTCAAGCCCCCTCGTTGGGTGCACCAGCACAGGCATCAGCTGTGTCGGACGCTGAGCTGAACGACCTAATACTAATTATACGGGTGGAGCTCGAAAGCAGAGAGCCGTACGCACTGCCACGTCAGAGACCTGCTTTAGAGGATCGCTCAGACCAAAGAAATGGTGGCATCCCAGCGGCGTCAGTTTTGCACGCCACATCTATCGCAAGGTTCAAATGCTTCTGCCGTACTGATCAGCATGGGACATGCAGTTGCAGCGCTGATATCCCTCTGGCTGTCAAAAAGGAGCAGCTGACAAAAGATAACAGGTGCTTCCGCTACTTGTCAAAAGGCCACCGAGTGAAGGATTGCTGCGTCAAGCTCACCTGCAGTTCCTGCCACGGAAGACACGCTTCAAGCATGTGCGACCCCAATTACCGGAGGGCTTCGACGACAACAGGAACATCAGGAAGCACCACAGTGTGCGTTTGCTCTAGCGGTCTTTCTTCCAGCAGTGGAAGGATTGCGCAAAAACACAGCACACCAAAGAAAGATATGACGACACCTGCGCCAACACCAACTAGCCCCTAAAGTGTGCTACTAGACTTCCAGCAATTACTCGTCGTGCACCAACCAACAAGCTGAAGACACCGCGGTCTACCTCCAGACTTTTTGCGCCGACATAGTCAACTACGACAAGAGCAAATGCATTCGCGGTATTCTGTATGGAGTTAGCCAGAGGGCTTTTATTCAGGAAGACCTAGCTCGCAAGCTCAACCTGAATGTAGCCCGCAAGATACGTCTAGCACTGAACACCTTCGGAAGCACGTGTTCTTCTGAAGCAGAAAAGCACAACATGGTCGAAGTACAGCTTCAAAACAGATATAACAAGGTCGAGTTTCGCATAGAAGCTGTAGTTGTCCCCACCATTTGCCACGATGTAACTGTGCCATCGGCCGACAACGCATTCATCCAAGAATTAAGAAGACAAAGCAATATGTTTGCGAATAACTACTGGGCTGAGGACACACCGAACTCTGGGATCGGCTTCCGATTATCTGTGGCAAGCGATCACCGGCAAAGTCATCCGATGTTCAGACGTTCCAGGTTTAGGGGCAATTGACACCATATTCAGCTGGACCCTGCAAGGACCAGTCTTCGAAAAGACCGTTTTGGACTGTGGCACTCACCTTATCAGCATCTTGCGAGTGGATGCAGTAGAAGAAAAATCTCTGCAGCGGTACGTCCTTCCAAAAGATAGAGTATATGGGCGTCAATCACTCCAGCGAATGTCCTTCTGATGAGCTTCAGCAGTTTAAGCAGGCAATCAAGTAGTCTGGTGCCCTACACTCGGTAGCACTACCGTGGAAAGATGGCCGGAAACATCTCTTGGGACACAACATTGTCAAAAGACGAGCGACATGCATGCCGTTTGAGTCAAAGACAAGCCCTTCCAGAATATTCAATCCCTCTCTGGTATGCCCTGCACGCTTACTCGTCGGGAATTACATTGTTTCACGGACGGACCCCAGCTCATTTGACATGTCAACTTGGCCTCAGACTAATAGGAATGATTCTATCAGGAAGCTACACTACCGGCAGAGGCTACTCAATGGTCGTCGGAAAAGGTGGAAAAGGGATATACCTCTCAAATTAAAACCTCCGCGTTGGGGAGCTCCAAGTTACCACTGAAGTTAGTGGTAGATGGCAAGACGTTGCTTACTCCAAGAATATTGTGGCTTGAGTACAGCATATATATATCCTGGTCGTGATGGACTAGTGCAGGTTTGCGCCATCAAGACAAGCTGGCAAAGTACTCAAGAGGCTTGTTCAAGCTGCACCGACAAGACCTGCTCGTGCTCTGCATCATCTGGAAAGGCCTACTACTTCCGGGGTGGGGCAGGATGTAGAAAAGATGATAAATAAATGCGACCAGTCAGTGAAGGCAAAGAAGAAGTAGAGAACACGTTCGAACAGGGCGACGCAATGGCTCCTGGCTCAGTTCTTCCGTACCCGCCAACGTGTTAACACCTACACACGCGATAAGGTAGGCAGTTGCAGCCTTGAAGACAACACGACTGATTGTCAAAACTTCAGCTCCAGTGACGTCCCCTGTTCACGAATTTTTCATCTCTTCAAGCTTCCATTTTACCCTAAACATCTGCCTTTTTTGGATTTTCATTAAAAGTAATGCAGGAGGCTTATGACTAATGCAAATGCTTAAGAGTTAGCTGTTGCATGGGCTGGGCATTTCCATTCCTTGATCTAAACCAGTTCGGTTTTCTGAAAGCCCTGCTTTTTCGATAAAAGTTTCGTTATAGATGGTGTCTTTCTAGTTTAACTGCTCCCTCTTGTACCTCCCTCTTGTAATCGTTTGCTGAGCAAAGCCTCAGTGTCTTTGACACAAATACAATCAAGTTAACACGATGCAGTAGCCACAGCCACTGACTCGCAAAGGGAACGATGAGGTCGCAACAAGACTTTCATGCTACTGTGGGCACTATTAGACACCACCACACGATGCACAGAGGGCAACAACGTCTCGTAAAGTTGCAACAAACCAAGCTTTCTGCCACATAACCAAACTCTGTCATTTGTGAAATTTTCACTTAAGCATACAGTTCACCCGTAGGGATTCAACTACCCCAGTTTGAAAGTGCATGTGTGTACAGAGAAGCCTCCCATAAAAAACCTTTGTTTGAAATAGGTTTTATAGGCGTCATAACAATCTTAGTATTTTTAAGAACAAAAAGAAAGCAGGCAGTCTTCTAACCTGGATCTTGTGCAGGTGTAGGGGCACCGATCCCTTGGTCTTGAGAAGGCCCTGCTCCAGGACCTGCAGCTTCTTCTCACGAATTGCCTTGGCTCGGCTGCAAGCAACCGTTCGCCGAAGCTCAGGCCAACTTGCTTATTCCAACCAGATACTATAACACTCTATTGTGGTGTGGACCCAAACTACACACATCAAGGTGCTCGTCTAAATCAGGGCTGCATCTTCTTACAATCTACACTATATATCCCTACTCAACATTACTGAAAACAATTATGTATATGATTCATCTAAGTTTAACATTTTAATTTAGTGTCTGCAAGAATTGTTTTCAGAAATGGTGGTCTTGTAAATGTGGCTTCAGTCTGCACTCTTTTATCGTACTGCGTGCTCATAACACGGTGCCAGTGTGGCCAGGTAGAGCACTTTGTCATAATTTCCCTCCTGGCAGACAGCACGAAGTTGTGTGCAGTAGACGCTGGATGTGACAATAGACCCCTTTCATAATTGTAAAGCTAGCTTTCCTGCAGTGCAGTTTTCCCTACTAATGGCGGCTGGTCACTTACTGCAAACAGCGTGTTCAAACGCAGTTTGCTTGCCCTATGGCATGGAAAACATTCACTGGGCTCCCTTGATATAAACCCGCATGATAGAAAACCCATGGCACGTTCCACTAGGGCCTCCTCTCTACTTAAAGGCCAACTGCAACGAAATTGTGCACACCTCGAAAAGACGGTTTATAGGCAGTCCAGCTGAAGATAATGCTACCTGCCAAATTTCACCTTCGAAATGCAAGTGGTTACCTACGAAAAAAGCTCGCCAACAACGCAATTTTTCATACCGAAACTAGAAAAAACGACGCCATTACAGCTCGCCGGAAGTGACGTAGTCTACAGCCCGATGACAGACCGACCGATGCAGGCAAATCGTCCGCTCTGCGCTCCGAACATGGCTCCGATGTGTGCTTGCGGCGGCGCCCCAGGGTTTTCTCTTCAGATGGTAACGAAGAAATTAACTACTCAAAAACATGCACAGGGAAGGAAACACGGATACATAGTAATAAAAGTTCGTTTAAGCGTTTGTCTAAATAACTGCTGCCCGCTTTGCGCCTACCGTCTCGTCCTGCTGTCTTGGAGAACTCGCTGGTTTACAATAAATGATGCTGCTGGTTTACGCTTCGGGTATTCTCGCTTCGTTGATTGACTACGGATGGAAAGACGGCGTTGTTTTCGATACCGATGCTCGGTTTGGTACTCTCCCATGTCTAACGAAAACGTCCGTGCATTTCTGTACACACTTGCGTGACTGCGCCCGAAGCTTTTGCATTAAACCACTAACGTAGCGCAATATCGCTTTTCTTAAAAACGTTTACGTGCTTGAAATGCTTTGAACCGAGCACGACTACATTTCTATCGAACTTCACTGCTGTGACTACTGCAACGAAGCTGGGCCGATCAGCTTTTGGAGCTTTCATTACTCGCGCCTAGATGGCGCAGCTAGTCCAGCGCTTCGCGAGGCGTCGTTTATGTTCCAGTAGCCTACGGAACATACGTTCCAGTAGCCTATGGCTCCGCATTTCGCATTACAAAAGAATTCATATCTTCTGAATCAGCCGCTCGTAAAGGGGCGTCACGCAGAAAAGGAAGGGATGCGGCTGCAGGGAGTTCTGCTCACGAGCGGTGGTGAGCTGCAATTGACGTCATTTCCGTTTGTGTCCGATTTGCCCAGGCACACCGCTAGGGCTCCGCGTCGTCTGCTAGTTGACAATTAGAGCACCGATTATAAATGAAATACGCGATTGCAAGCTTTTTCACTGCCGTTATCATTGCTTACCCAACATATACTACACATTCCGAGCCAATTCTGCGCAAGTCAGATTTCGTTGCAGTTGGCCTTTAAAGGATGACAGGTGCCGCCATGATGAAGGAAAATATGCAGCACAGGGAAGCGCACTTGCAATTTTGAAAGGGGTCTATGGCACCGCAAAACAACAAAAGGGTATTCACCGGAGCTAGTTGGGTTCATAGCTAACACTGGTTTGAGCAGAAAAATTAACGAGGGACAAAAAGAAGACGCCGCTTCTCAATCCACTGCTCCGCTGCTCAAACCAGTGTGCACAAAACAAGCCTCACTTGCTGTTTTGCAGCTATGGATCCAATGTTTACAAATGCTTCAAACAAAGTACTTTGCTTCACATAGCGACTTGTGCACCACTAATCACATATACAGCTGAACCCCTTTATAAGAGACACTAATGTAAGAGACAAATGGGTATAAGAGACACCAGTGTGCCTGCATAAAAATAGGGGTTGATAAGAAAATGCATTCATGGTACCCTGCTTATAAGAGACACCTCATATAAAAGACAAGAATTGCTTCCCGACGCATGTCTCTTATAGAGGGGGTTAACTGTATTACGTGAAACATGAACTCCACAGTGCCGGTGGTGCGTCAGAAACTTTCGGAAAGCGCATTGCACAAATAAAGAGTGTACAGTACGACACGCGTTTAGGGGCAAGCAGACTGTGTTTTCATGGTATGCGTTCTGGTTATATACCTGCTTTGTAATGCTTGTATTTAGAAAATTACTTTCTATTGCCAGCCTCGTGCTATAGCTCGTCCCACTGCCGCGCACTAGCAAAAGGTGGACTAATTGTTTTGGTTTTGACATATTAGCAATGTCGAAAAAATCGCCATGTGAAACATCGTTCCTCTATTATTCAAGTTGCACATTTCCACATATTAAGGAAGATATTCCTGTGCATTGTGAACAGATGCTCCTTAGTGATAGTTCATTGATTGATTTCTTTGTGTGCATCATAGGGTGTGCTGATCGCTTCTGCCAAACACACAGCAGGTCCGTACATGATGCATGTCGGTGTCTGTTTAGGTAGACGGCTAGTGCCACAATGTGCTTGCACCAACCACAACATGCAGCCTCGCAGGTGCAATGAGCTTTTGCACATTTTTTTTGTGAGCTTATAAATAGTGGGAAAAAAAGATAGCTGGTCCATGTGCACATAGCAATGGGTACTTTCAGACAGTCCACAGAACAAAACCAGCCGGCTCGAGTGCGCATACCTAGAATGGTGAAGAAGGCAAATATTATAAGAAGAGTTTCATACAGCATAATCAACTAATGCAGCACTAGAAAATGGGCGCACCATACCAAGCATACAGGACGGGCACTTCATGTGGTCTCTTCACCCTTTAGCGTTGCTAATATGTGAAATCAACCAAAGCACATGTGCAAATTCTACTTTTGGCAGCTTCCCAGCTGCGTTCTTACAGCTATTGCATCCACACGCAACAGTTTGTAAAAGCAAACTTTTCTCGCCGTTGCAGCTGTTTGCGTTGTTAGTGGCCATTGTAAACCCGGCGCAGCTGTGACGTGGGAACCGCAACATTGTGCCAGCAGTCACCATCAGTCGTTGCAGTGGCTCTGCATGTACAATACGAAACAGCCGCTCTTGAAGCCTATTCATGTGCTCACTAGCTACTGCTGGCTACGCATGCGCCATGAGATAGCATGTGAATATACAGTCAACACATGATTTTTCGGACTCCCTAGGGAGCCCAATATTGTCCGATAAATTGAGCAGTCCGAAATAACAAATTCACGCTTTTTTACTTTGCTCAAGTGGTCAAGTTTCCACAGCCATGTCCAAAATTGTGATATGGTAATATAGACCACAAAGGCTGTGGCAGGAGAGCAGTTGACCAGCTTGGCTGTCCCTTTGGTGTGTGTGCATGTGTAAAAGATGCGGTGCTGTACGAAAATCTCTGCAGCTTCATTGAAGTGCAGCATTTGCTACCACAGGGTGCCGATCGTTCCCAGTTAGTTCTGTGCAGCATGTTCCCTACTAAGCTCATGTCGTCACTGCCGGGGAGCTTCATGTACCATGCACATGCATTTGGCATCAGGGTGTTTGTCATACCTACTCCGTTCCTGACAGCCCACAGGAGTAGCAATGGCAAGCTGTTTTAGTTCCTGAAAGCAATGTGTCTGTGTGGCACACTTAGCGGTCTTGCACAAAGAGGCAGCGGTGAATAGTGGTGCAGAATGTTTGAGCTGTTGTCTATTAACAGCTTAAAACTGCACTAGGTTCAAATGCACAAAGGTGGAAAATGGCGGCCTGCCGCCATTTGCCACCTCCGTGCACTTATAGTGCTGATCTGTTGGCATCACTATAGCGAAATAAAATACGCTTTAGTGTCAGAAACAACCAGGCTCTGGTGTCCTCCTTTTCCCTGGATACCGGAGGATGGCGCCACTGCTGCATTTCCTAGCAGCTTCGGCAGTGCTGTAGGGCTCCTTTCAATAGCTGCAGCTGCTGCTCTAATGCATGTTTGCTTTCCAGTTCATGCAGACATCAAATAGCTTGATTAGTTGCTGCATGGCTCAGCAGTTTGTACATAAGTCGGCCAAAAAATTTTTTTTCATAGTTACCAACTACGCTATGAAGCTTCGATAGACAGCGATTGCTCATAATATTGCCACGCACAATTCATTTGCTATTTTTCTGTTACATGCATAACCAGTGCCTTGTGCAAACCGCACTCAAATGTCTGGGAACTTTCCAGATTATTTCAGAATCTTCTGACAGGCTTGAGCGTTTAAACGCGAACAGTTGAGTTTATTCTTGAGCCAATGCGGCCACCAGCGATAAGGCTCGAGCAACTACCTCTTGGTACAGCTGCCGAGAGGTAGTTGACCCCGAACCTGGAAATTGTATGGCTTATCTGTCGAGCTAACCCACAACTACTACTGGCCGGTGTCTACTATCGTCCCCCCCAACAGTAATGCTGACCAGGGTTACCAGGTACTCAGAGAGCAACCCGCCAAATTCAGCCCCAATAATAGCCCAAAAGTAGCCAAATGTAATTCATACAAGTAGCCCAAAATAGCCAACAAGAATTCATTATAGAAAAAGGTTTCTGTTTATTATTTTAATACAGATAGAGTTCATAAATGAACAAAACAATGAAATGAAGCAAGATCAACAAAGAAAAGCCAGATTAAAACAAGCAACACCTTTTGTAGAGAGTTACCGATATGACATGCATGTCTTCGACTGTGCTGCTCCTCAATGCAAGAGCGCATATATGCTGCAAAAAGCAGAATTGGAAGTGAAATGCAGCCTCGCTTGCTGGCATTTGTATTTTATTGTTGCTCTTTGTAGGTAGATAATCAACTTTATGAAGTGTCTAGCGAGTTAATTTGTCTGTCTTCTTTGAAGTGAGGCCACAATCTCAGGATTGTATCCAAAGGAAAGGGGAACCCGATGGAGGAGAAGAATGGCTTGTTGATTACATAAAGCGAATAACTAAAGCTGAACGATGCGCATCACATCGAACGCTTATGTCGGAACTCATTTCAAGTGAAAGAAATGTAAAGTGGTAAGCTGTATCCTTTAAAACCAACGATGATGAGTAGAGTTTGGTGATTGCAGGCATAAAGCTTAAAAATCCTTTAAGCCTCTTGGCGTGTGCTTTCATTTACACTGATTGAAATCCACAAATTTAATTTATCCTAATCATATCGTAATTTTGGGACGTAAAACCACAGATATTATTAAATTTAATTTATCCACCGTGAGAATGAACGACTCAGCAGCCACACGAAACCGGCAAAGGAAGCTTCGCTTTGAAAGGAAAGGAATGCATTATTACTGACAGCCGCAACTGTCTGGTGAAGGCTGCTGATACCTAAAGAATGCAAAAGGACAGAGAAAGTATAGTAGAAAGAATGAATGGAAAGATAACTATACACGTAAACACTTCATTCACATCGACATTGAGGCGCAACAACCGATAAAGAGGAGAAAAGGCACTGGAAAACGAGCGTTTGAAGCGATGGCAGGTAATAGCCCAACAGTAGCCAAATAGCCAACGACCAAAAAAGTCCCGCCAACTCCAGAAAAAAGTAGCCCAATTTGGCTATTTATAGCCCAACCTGGCAACCCTGATGATGACTTCCCTGGTGAGCTGAAAAATATCTTGGCCTTTTTAACAAAAAAAATTTCCGAACGCGTGCATTTTGCTTTTTGCAGGTGTGCAACAGCCAAAATAGAATTTGGAGCAATTTTTGGAGCAGCAAAATTTTACTTCTGGAGGGCGAAAATCCAAATTTGGAGCAGGTTACGGGGAAAAAAACATCCATATTTTATCACGAAATCGCAAATTTGGAGCAGT
Organism: Rhipicephalus appendiculatus; assembly: GCA_030522465.1. Classification (NCBI taxonomy): domain Eukaryota; kingdom Metazoa; phylum Arthropoda; class Arachnida; order Ixodida; family Ixodidae; genus Rhipicephalus; species Rhipicephalus appendiculatus. Next base: position 415,451 of record JALIZH010015831.1, on the reverse strand, counting down.
ATAATAAAGGAGGCTTACATTTAGAAAAAAAAATTATGTACAAACTATTCATTCCCTGTGCACAAAAATTGTGCACAGTGAACATGAGCACTGCTATTTCAACTAAAGCAGTATTTTGAACCTCCCCACTGTGCAAACAATGATCAAGTCCACAATGGCATTTGCAGTGCTCGTCAAATCCTTTGAGAAACTGCAAATTCAAATGTGGATCTGCCAAGCCGGCGACCTTGAAATTCGGGAGATTCGTAAAGCAGTAACGAGTGGGGGGTGGCGAAAAAAAAAACTGGTGTATGGTTTTGTTTGTTGTTTGGCTGCAGAATCGTCATACACTGCTCCGAAATGATTGCCAGTAATTGTTTTAGACGTCAATGATCTTAATAGTACAATTATGCGGCGTATACACGCATGAGTAATTGATGATCAAAATACACTGTGTCCCGTGACTAGTGCTAACAGCCCCTTCTAAATCTTAATACGCTTTCCCACAGGACACCAGTGTACTGTGACGAAGGTGGCTTAAGTAGCGTTCTGCACGGGATAGAATGGGCCAATAAATTTTGGAACCGCCACTCCTCCCCCCCCCCCCCCCTTTTTTTTTTCTTTCATTGTGGGGTTAGGTTAGGACCCAACTTCTCGGTTCGCTTGCAAGGCACGTTAGACCAGATAAAGTGGAAACGGCGCGTCCGTTGGTCCGGTGACGGCACCGGATATCTACCGGCGGGACGACGCAATTTCATGACAGAAATGTTTTACGTGCCATTGCTATAGTAATCAACGTGGTCGGTGGCAACGCTGGTACTCGCAGCATGCCGAGTTTGTTCGTCTATGGAAAACGCAGCATACGCTTCCAGCTTTAGTTCCAAACATGCCGCATTTTCAGACTTCATATTTCCCGCGAAGCATGGGTGGCTATACGGCAGCGCATTTTTGTCTTGAAGTTGCGTCGTCCAGCTGATAGGTATCCGCTGGAGTCAGCAGACCGATGGGGGGCGCGGCGATGTTACTTTATCTGGTCGATTGTGTATCGCAAGTGTCCTCAAGTATGCTAAAGAGTAGTCTTACACCGTGGGTTAGGGTTAGGGTCTGCTGGCCTGGATTGGTTGATGATGCCTAAACTGCAGGTGGCCAATATGGCCTCTATTTCTCGCTGAAATTAGCGCAACTGAAAAAATTTTGAGGCTGGTTGGGCATTTCGGCACAGTGTGGCGCAATTTCAGCAAATTTCGTGGTTTTGGCTCAGCTTGGTGCGAAAATAGCGAATTGTATCAAATTGGCGCAATTGGTGCAGCTGTTGCACCCCTGTTTTTGGGGACTTAAACTACCTACATATCAACTGGACTGACTATTCTAGCCCAGGTGCCAGTAATGCAGGAGTTAAAGATTTCCTAGACGTTTGCCTTAATTTCAAACTCTCACAAACGGTAAAGAAGCCCACGCATGTAACTCATGATACCAAAAACATCCTTGACCTGATACTAACCACCCATCCAGACAGCATGTCCTCCATTAGCTATTTATGCAAAATAAGCGAACACAAAGTAATTCACGCAGTTTTCTCTTTCTCACCCATGAAACATTATACGAATCGGAAAACAATCCGCCTGTACGACAAAGAAAACTATACCGCAATTAATAGTGAATGAGAAGTATTCTACCAACCATTTGAATTGGGCTTCAAAAATCGATCGATGAATGAAAACTGGTGCCTCTTCCAAAACAAGCTGTCTAACCTTGTTGCACAGTATATACTGACAATCGTACTCCGGCCTCATCGCAATCGGCCATGGTTCACAAACGCACTAAAAAAAAACTTGAGAACAAAAGAAACGTCTGTTTCGCTCCGCTAAACTTCGGTCAAGCCCCAACTCCTGGAATAAATATTACAAAGCTGAACGCACCTACTTGGCCGCTATTCGGCAAAAGAAACATTCATTTTTTCTTTCAGACCTACCACGCATGCTCAATAATAATCCCAAAAAATTCTGGCAGGTGATCAATTCTAAATCATCACCTGGTATCAGAATTTCTAAAGACAGCGAAATTTTATCCGACATAGAGTGTGCCAATTTGTTTAATTCAGATTTTGCGTCTGTTTTCACAACTGAACCACTCATGCCTCTCCCTGCGTATCCTGTTTACATCATGCCTCCAATGCCTGATATCAATTTTTCAGCAGTGGGAATATCTACACTTATTGACAACCATAAGTTATCTTCATCAGCCGGTGTTGACGACATCACCTCGAAGCTATTACAAAACACAAAGTGCATATCTGCCATGTATCTAACCCTGCTGTTCTCACAATCATTGTCATCAGGCTCCCTTCCAGACAAGTGGAAAAAGAGCAAGGTCGTTCCAGTCTTCAAATCAGGTAACCGTGAATCACCATTAAACTATCGCCCCATATCCATCACTAGTATCCCTTGCAAAATCATGGAACACGTCATATTTTCACACGTTATGAATTTTCTCGACAGTAATAACTTTCTCCATCTGTCACGGCATGGTTTCCGTAAGAATCTATCATGTGACATACAACTAGCCTCATTTATGCATGATCTCCACTCAAACCTTGATCGTAACAATGTAACCGACGTCATTTTTCTTCACTTCGCGAAGGCATTCGATAAAGTAGCTCATAAAAGATTAATATTAAAACTTTCTCACTTAAACTTGCACCCTAACGTCCTAACTTGGATAAAAGAGTTTCTTCGTAACTGGTCACAATCTGTTCTTATTAACAATACAGCTTCTAAATTTCTACCAGTAACATCGGGCGTCCCCCAGGGTTCAGTTTTAGGTCCCCTCTTATTTTTTAATATACATAAACGATCTACCATTGCATGTATCCTCTAACATTCAAATGTTTGCCCATGATTGCGTTCTATATCGATCTATCATTAACAATAACGACCACATCTCATTGCAGAATCACTTAAATAACGTTAAGAAGTGGTGTGACGAGTGGTTCATGGCCTTAAATCCTCATAAATGTAAATCCTTGTCAATTTCCCACAGCCGTAATCGTCATACCCTTCCTTTCACAATTGACAACACCCCCCATTGACAATGTCGACTCGTATATACAAGTATTTAGGTATTACAATCACGCATGATCTCAACTGGTGCTCTCATGTGACTAACATCATATCATCTTCAAACAAAACTTTAGGATTTCTCAAACGTAACCTTCGCAGTGCTCCTAAACACATAAAACTATTCGCATACAAAACATTGATTAGGCCTAAACTTGAATAGTATGCATCACCCATTTGGAATCCTCATCAGATCTACCTCAGCGACGCCACAGAATCTGTTCAGAATGACGCCGTAAGCTATATTCATTCATCATTCTCATACGACATCAGTGTTTCGTCATTAAAAGCAGATTCTGGTTCGCACTTGCCAGCACATCGCCGTCATATCGCGAGCTCATCATTATATCGTCAATTGTATAACAGTTCACTTTGCCAAGCACCTTACGTTCTACCTCCTATGCACATTTCACTGCGCACAGGCCATTCATTTAATGTTGCTCATCCAAGTGCAAGTACTGTCACTTGCTCGTCATCATTTTTCCATCGCACAGCCAAAGACTGGAGCGGCTTTCCCCACCACATCGCTTCCATTGCCACTGCACCCGCTTTCATGGAAGAAATGACAAGATTTATTCGTGGACAAAATCTGTAATTTTTTGTATAACCACCCCTTACGTAACACCCCTCGGGGGTCTTTAAGGTAAAAAAATGAAATGAAATGTCTGATGCTGCATGTAAAATGCCGATGTGCCTTACCACAGATCAGACTACTCGACGGCTGACGCTGTTCTTGTCGCTATATCATGGTACAGCTTGAATTGCTTGTACACCTTTTGTTTTCCGGGGACAAGTTTGCCCAAGTAAAGAGTTCCGTATTTCCAAGTCCTGTTGAAGCCTTCATCACCGCCATACCCACGTGACAATATGCATACACTTATGGCGTGATTTCACAGGAGTTGTGGTGCAGAGTTATCATATGGGAGTTCATGGCTCAGAACATAGTGCTCAGCATCGAAAATAAAAACAGGGACACCTCTTTATTTTGCTAATTAAACAGCTTTTCAAAAGAATTCCAAGGAATGGCAGCACAGAAGACATGTCCGATGGGCATGTGCACAACTTAAGTAGCTTCAGGCACTTCCTCGCAATTTTTAGCACTGCTCTGGTTCAGGCCTTCAGTTAGGAAATGCAGCCGAGCAAAAGACTGATGCAAAAAATTGTGAGCTCAGCTGTTAGTTCCTACAGAATGATCAGGACGACCAAGCTGGCTTTTCTGCTTCGAATTAACCTCGTGATGTCCAGTATGCAGCAAGAGTGCAGCTCCAGCAAACTGAGACACCTTGTAAAGGCTTTTTCTAAATGAAGAACTTACACAGCAGGCTTTTTTAAAGCAGGCCAGCAATGCCTTTCATGAGTATCAGTTGTGCAAGGTAACCGAGATTTTTAGCAGATTCACTCTGCATTAGATGAAGTTGAAAGCACTCCTCACAGCCAGTCTTCAGCATGCACTCCCGAGCTATATAGCCTGTTGAGAAAAGGACGAGCCGCCGTCCCCATGGTGAAGCCCCCCCCGTCGACCTCTTCTTTATTCGAACACTCTGATCTTAATGATGATACCACTCCTCGTCGTCTTCACAATTTGCAACATCCTCCACGCCCCCCACAATGACGTCTGACGGCGAAGAACTCTAATACACACGGGTTCGAAATACACATTTTTTGTTCATCAGAACTTGTCCAAGTCGATCCATGTGGGTCAATCCGGGTTTCTTCCTGCACCTGGTCTTCCAGCGGTGCTTACGACGCTTGTTCCACACCCGTGCCTTTGAACGCGTTCCCCTTGATGGACTTGTGCTGTCGATGATCAGTTTTCGTTCGCATGAACATCGATGATGCCGACTCTTCCACGATGTTCTTCTGTAGCTCGTTTTGAAAAGCTTTCTTGATTTTCTTGTCTTGGTTTTGTTCACCTCAGAAGCACCAGCCTTCTCTCTCTGTCTTGGTCTGGTCTCTCTCCTTCGCGGCTGTGACGCTGTCTCGGCATTCTTCGCTGAAATAAGATGTACCATCCGCATTGCCTTCAACCTTGACGTCTGCAGCTTTCTAGAAGCGCACAGGCTTTTAGCAGTACAAGGGGCTTGCTTTTGTGTTGTCATGGCGTTTCTTTTCTTTCTTTCATTTTCTCTCGCTTTATGAAGCGACCTTGATTTTCTTCCGTCAGGCACTTGTACGCACGGCGGTGAGGACTTGATAACGTCTGAGTCTATCCGCTTTGGCTTGTACGCATCATTAACATCCCGTGGATGGCCTTTAGGATTGACAAAGTCTTCCCGCTTTTCAATCACAGAAATGTCTTGCACCATGAACACCGGCCTTGTTGAAGATGTATTGTCTTTAGCTTCATGGGTGCAGCCCGTTGGCGAGGACACGCCGCCGTCCCCATGGTGAAGCCCCCGTCGACCTCCTCTTTATTCGAACACACTGATCTGATCCTAGTGATGATGATGGCGTCACTCCTCGTCTTCTACACAGTTTTCAACATCCTCCGCACCCCCCATAGTGGCGCATGGCGATGAAGAACACTAAACACACGCCAGGGTTCGTGCACACAATGTTCGCCAGTATTTGAGTTCCAAGTCAGTCCTGGTGGTGTCATCCGGTCCTCCTCCTGCACTTGATTTTCCAGCGATGCTTTCGACGCTTGTTCCAGGCTCGTGCTATTGAGCGCGCTGACCTTGATGTACTTGCGCTGTTGCTGAGCAGGTTTCCTCGGCATGAAAACTGGCACAGAAGACTCTTCCAGAAGGATCTCGTGCAGCCATTTCTGATGAAGCCTTTCCTTGGCTTGCTCTTCCTGGCTGCATTAACCTTGTAAGAATCAGCCTTCTGCCTATGCCTTCGTCTGGTCTGTCCCATTCGCCGCTGTGACGCTGTGTCGGCATTTCGCACTTGCACTGAGACTGGCTGTACGATCGACATCCTTCTCAACTTTCTCGTTTGTAACTTACAGGATGGGCGGTAGTTATGAGAAGTGCCGACGACAGGCTTTTGTATCCTCATGGTTTTCCTTCTGCTTCCCTTCGCTTTATGAACTGGCCTTGATTTTCTTCCGTGAGGCACTTGCACGCCCGGTGGTGAGGACTTCACAACATCTGCATCTGTCGTCTGCGGCGTGCACTCGTCCTCGAGATCTGGTTGATCGCCTTTTGGATTTCCATAGACTTCTCGCTTTTCTATCGTATATATCTCTTCCTTCACCACGAACACCAGAGTTGTTGGAGATGTCTCTTCCTTAGCTTGATGGGTACAGCACGTTGACGAGAATTCTAAAGTCGTGCAAGCTGCCTCGAGACTTTGAGGTTGTTCTTCGGTGTTGATGTTCGATACTGCCTTCTCTACAGTGGCAATGGTAGTCTGTCTGCTTCCGGTATGTTGCTCTATTTGTCGTGATGTCGACTCATCTAGCTTGTGTGCGACAATATTGCTATTCGGTACGTAATGGCTAGATGGTGGTGACGCAGATGTCGAGAGTACTTTCTTCTGTACTTCTGTTCTGATACGCTGTCTTATCGTGTCCAAGTGAGCCTGTCGAGCATTCAATGTGTCTGCGATCTTAAATTCTGCTCTCACCTTCGCTCGAATAATCTGGTGAACATAAACGTCTGCTTCCTCCATCTCTGCTTCTAAATGATTTATGTCAACTGCATCCTCTACTTCTTTGTCGATTCTCCTGAGCTCATCGTACTGGCCAATCAAAATGCTATGAAGATCTCGTAACTCACGTACTGATGGGCGCTCCACATGCAGAAGCCTTTCGATCCTCGCGATGGATTCCGTGACGGTCTTTCGTACTTGACGCCGGCTTTCAAACAGGGCCTCCATGATCCGGTCCAGTGTCGGAAAACGTGAGAGATCACTGGCCGGCAGCGTCGCGAGGAGAAGTCGGCGTCAACGTGGGATCCATCCCCGAAGTTTCGCACGAGGAATATCCGGTCGTTGTCGGAACGTTATTCTTTCTGATCTGGGTCACGGGGATGGCTAGGCCTCGCACATTAGCTTCGCCTAACGACAGCTTCACAAAAGTCATCCGGGTTACAGATGCGGTCGAGAAGTCGTGAAGTCCGCTCTGTCTCACCTCTAAAAGTCCTTGCTCCCGGGTTTCACGGCACCAAAATGTTGAGAAAAGGACGAGCCGCCGTCCCCATGGTGAAGCCCCCCCGTCGACCTCTTCTTTATTCGAACACTCTGATCTTAATGATGATACCACTCCTCGTCGTCTTCACAATTTGCAACATAGCCTGCTATGTAAAATGTCAGCCAGTCAACATGGGCAGATATAACACATGATGCACAACATCTGGCACACTATCTGACAGCATGCTCTATGTGGCAGCAATGTTGCCAGCATCTATAAACTTGTCCATTAAGCGCTGCTTAGCAGACGGATAAATCACTTTTCAACTATTTTCTTGATGACCTTGCTGAAAAAGGCTAAAAGAAAGGTTGGTCATTATATAAAAGTAGATAGTATTAAGCAATCTCCATTCTTCAAAACTGGAGTAATCCTATTATGTTTAAGCTGATCACAATGAAAGAATCCTATTTTAAACATGAGGTTAATAATGTCAGACAAAACGAAAGATATTGGTTTAGAAATTAATTTAACATGAACAGGATGAATATTAATGTTGTCCAGCCCAGCACTCGTTATTCAAAGCGAAGCTTGTACTATTGCCCGACTAGTGTCAAGGCAGTGAGCCGATCCGCGAGTGAGAGCTGCCGTTGCACAAGCACAAATCAACACCGGGCCACTCCACAAGTTTGACGAGCGGACGCTGAAGCGAAAAGGCAATGGTGAGCAAATCCTGAGGGCTCAAGCTGCAGAAGCACAAGTGAAAGCCCAATACCGAGCAGCTAACCCTGAAATGTGCAGCCGAGACAGGCAAACTAAACAAAAGCTACAAAGTGACAATGCCGGGCTGCCGGCCCAGGATGCCATCCAGTCACAAGAGGCTCGAGTTTAGGCGATGACCAGTGCAGAAGCCGCTGATGCCAGTGCTAATTCTACTCATCTATTCCTACTGCTGCCGCTGTAGGTGAAGGTCAAATTCACAGCATGGACGAAGGAAAAATTACGAGCCCTTACCCTATCTGGAGTTTATATTCTGCTTTGCGATAAAAAGAAAGAAAAATGGTAGGTCAGGCGCACACACACACACACATCAAGCTTCACACATGTTCCTCTTTTCCCAACAGGGAAGGGCTCTGTGATGTGCGCGCATAAAATTCGTAGTGCCTTTGTGTGATGTGCGGAAGACAAAGATGATGACGACTGCTGAGCTCGTGCAAAGATGCGTGAGCACGGCGAGTGTCAAAGATAAGAGGAAGGAAGAAAAGAAGAGTCGTGTGCGTGGAGAAGAAAAAGAGTGGGCAGACGGTGTTGGGCGTTCGACGCAGTCGGGTGACCTGGCCTGAGTGTGAACTCTCTGGGACGTGGCCCACGAGTTGGAGCTAAGGGCCTCACGTGGCCGCTCACGTCCTCCACCTCCGACGCTTTGATTCGGCAAGAAGCCACGTTCCATGGCAACCTCTACAAGCCGTCGCTTACCTCGTCAAGGCTTCCCGTGTCGCTCGTCTCTTGGCTTCGCCCAAAGCATTCCACTCCCCAACGGGTGAGCCTGTGTCAGCCGAGACTGCTTTGTGCTAAGGAAGCTTCACCATTTAGAAACTTTTGCTAGTTAATTCTTTATTTTTCTGTGTTTACCGTACTTTGTTCTGTTTGTGTGCGTGCCATTCTTTCATGTTTTCATAAAGTGCTGTTTGAAACCAGCAAGCAGCCTTGTCAGTTTGGTGGGAACCGTCCACGTTCCTAACCTAAATATTCTAAGAAACGAACCGTCTCTCATCACAGGCTCCTTTTTATTTATTTTTTTTTTTACTTGTCAGTTACTGATCGGGAGTGGTTAGAAACATAAAACGATTGCAGAAGATGCTTTGAAGTGTATAAGTGTTGCTCTGCATGTCCGGAGATATTAGGAAAGAAAAAATCACCAAAAGCATCTGCAATCATCATAAAATATAAGTGCTACTACCATTGTGGGATATGCTGGCTATGTTATCAGCTCCTTCTTTCCTATTCAAAAATGAACTCACTGTGCAATATTTTTCTTTAAGAGGGGACGCAGCTTTTGTATCATAAAAAATTACCGAAAAATTTATTTTTTGCAAATGATATTTTCTAAGCTTGTGCGAATAGTGATTTTCAGGTTCGAAGCGAATAGTGATTTTGGTTGAATAATTTCGAATCAAATTCGTATAGTATATATCATATTAAAAGAAAAATGGGCATATTTGTCATGATCTAACTAACCTACACAATATTTTTTAAAAAAATTGAAACAAGGCCTGTGCAAATGCCATTTTTTAGGGGCGAAGCTCCTTAGGGCATGGGCTAGTCCTGCGTCGTCGTCGTCGTAGCCACCTCTAGTTCGTGCAACCACAACCCACATGCACCCACATGCGACCACATGCAACCCACAACCATCCGAGGAACCTGCATCGATCTCGTCTTTGCAAACTTCCCGCTACGACCCATCCAAGAACCCCTATCCCTCCACTTCACCACCATAAAGCCGTTATAATGAAGGGGGACCGGAAGCCACATCTAGCTGCCATTTACGAATAAATAAAATTTCTTCTATATATACACACAGTGTTTGTCACGTCTTTGATGATGTACTGGGCGAAAATTCACCGAAGATTCACGGTTTACCGATGAACCTCCGGAGCTTCGCCCACTCATCATCATTCACTCCGTGGATATGCTGTGATTTTTTTTGCTTCAAAGGAAGTGGAAACAACTTCGAATAGTAGCAGGATTTGACTTTGGTAGAATGCAAGTGATAACCTGTAAGATATGTTAAGTTTTAAAATTTACTATACTTAGAGCATATAAGCCGGTATAACAAGAATATAAACTTAAAAAATCATGAATCGATGCGAGTGCAATATGCTCATTTAACCTTGAAGTGGGGCTTCGCGGCAGTGCGGATTTCCCCTGGTTATGTGTTTCACGGCTTAGGACCACTTCACTGCAGTGAAACCACCTTTACAGGGGGTTACATGCGGACTAATATGCATCTACAATTAAACCTGGATACAACGAAATTGACAAATTCCCGAAAAAATTCGTTACAAACAGGTTTTCGTTATATCCAGTTTCAGCATGAAAATGCGAAAACGAAACGCAAAAATTAAACAAAAGGGGTACTGAAGGCAGAGCTAACCCAAAACACTTATTTAGTAGTAAAACACTGCGTTGTTATTGCGATAGCAATTATATAGACACTCTCGACGGGTTTTTGCCGTCGCCGCCATGTTCCGCATAAAGTCCGAATTGATATCATGCCCCCGGGCATCGTAACTTTTCCGCATGGGTAAAAGCGCGTGAGTGGGGGGCGACGAGTGCTGCTGAAGCACAGATCAAACGAGCCGGCCTATCTCTGTCACCCCGAGGCCGCATGCGATAAGATCCCCCCGTGTATTAGACCTGCTGTCGAATGCTCAAGCAAAGAGGAAACACCCCACCCGTCTTGAACGAGCATGAAAAGACGCGGAGGGGACGGGGGATCACTCGAGCAGCAACAGTGAACTTTGATTTTAACGATCGCAGGCGCGCACGCTATCTCGGCAAGCATCAGCGCTCGGCCCGTAACCTTTCCCTGTACTGCGCTCTCAACGCGAAGAGACTGAAAAGAGCACTTCTGCCTGGAGAGGACGTATTTTCTTACACCAGCGTTTTGTAGGGTTACGCGATATCGGATCCAAAAGACTAGGTTGCCAGCCTTACTTCGTATAACATTACAATTTGTTGCTGTCGCATTCATTGCATTGCATTCAACGCGCCATCGTGTTGCCGGGCCTAATCGGCTAATCGCGAGTGCCGATTAGGTCATTAGGTTCGGAGGTCGACACGTCGCGCGCTTTGCAGTCTTGCGCCGCCCCGCGAGTGTCTAGCGAACTCGCGGCGTGGCGCATGACTGCAAAACGCGACGAGTCGACCTCCGAAGATACGTCGTCACCGCAGTATCGGACAGTTTAAACCAGCGCCTAATCTGACATCTCGGTAGTGACGACACGATTGTCCGCTTAAAAAAAAAAAAAAAAGAAAAAGAAAAGAGCGCAAAGCTGAACGTCGTTGGGGGCCACTCCACGCGCGCGCCGCGCAGTGAAACCATGCAGGCGTGCACGGCGTCGAAAACGAAGAGCGAACGACATGTATACAGCGGAATACAATTCGGAAAAGCGATGCTCCGTGGCCTCACATATGCGACGCGAACTTCAAGCGTACCGACACGGAGCAAGATCTTTTTTTTTTTTCATGTGTCACTCTAACGAAGTACAGTTCAGTGACTTCTGCAGCAATCGAAGAGTGGCGCTGCCAACGCTAGTCGTTTTCTTTTTCTTTTTTTTTTTTTGGTTTGAAGGGGAGGGCACATGCGCGCATTCGCCCGCGGCGGCAAGAATAGCAGCAACGCCGGATCGAGGGGCGCCGGCCCGCCTGCGCGCCTCGCAGTCACCTGGGCTCCGAGCGCGCCGTGCGCGACGCCGCCGATCGTGCTTCGTCGGTGGCGAGGCAACTGCGGGAGATGCATGCTCGTGCCAAAATGGCAAAATCCGGGGCAAAATTTTTAGGTTGTCGGTGGCGAAAATTCGTTATATCAAGGGAGTTTCCCGCTGCCACTTTGTTACATAGAGGTCGCAAATACATGTGTTTCTATGGAGTAATGGCAGGGAATAGAAAAACTTCGTTATATCGAGGAATTCGTTATATGGAGGTTCGTTATATCCAGGTTTAACTGTATTCGTTTGAATATTCGAAGCATTCGAATATTCGCACAAGCCTAATATTTTCAGATTCTATAACTCTTTCTTTATCCAATTATGAAATATCAACGCTACAAACCATGTAGAAGTACTCAAAAAAAATTTTTCTAGCACCTAAGGTGGTGAAGCCTTTCGTGAAAATTGTGAAAAAATTGAGTTTTTCAAGCACCGATATCTCAGCAACAGCGCAGCCGAGCGCCACCATCTTGGCCTTGTTGGAAAGGGCATTCCTTCCTTCATTCTTAAATCCGCCATTTCAGCCATTTCCTCCATACAGAAGAAAGCGCACAAAAAGCGAATGATTCAAGGCCACCCCGAGGCTTTCGATTGGCTATGCCCGCCATGTGACCTGGTTGCGCGTCACCAGTGGTCTCTTTCACAGTGCATCTTCTGCTACCGCGACTCGCATGTGCCTGACGTACCCGTGTGCACATGTCACACATTACACATAAAGGAAAGGAATGGAAATTTTAAGGGCTCGTTTTTCTTTGTTGGACACAATATTAATTAGAACTAACAGACAATGATGCCAAAGAAAGTACAGTAGACTCTCAGTAAACGGAAATCTCTTACACGGAACTGCTGCTTAAATGGAACAAGTGCTTCTGACAAGATGGGTTTCGTACTTGTATTCTGCACCGTTGTTTATCTCTCAGTAGATGGAACTCCTGTTAAATGGAACACATTTTCCTGGTCCCTTCAGGTTCCGTTTAATGAGAGTCTACCATATAGGAGATGTTATTAGTAGTAACTGTAATGTAGATGTGAAGAAAGAAAAGTGGACGGATAGATAACTTGCTGCTGGCAGAGACCAAACCTGCGACCTTCAAATAAAGTATCCTATGCTCTACCAACTAAGCTACACCATCCACTTTATGGGGTGTAAATGTGCATTTAAACCTGGGAGTGTTAGTCAGCGCCGCTAGTAGCCATGACAGCGAGTGTGGAACTCTCTTTATCTGCCTGTGAACCAACTAAGGCCTACCCTGGCTGTTTTGGTCGAGTAAGAGATCATTTGGAGAGGCTTTCATGCTGCAGTGGACATAAACAAGCAATAACAACTGTAGGCCCTGCTCATAAACGAAGGGGGGGGGGGAGGAACTGACCCGAGAGTGCGGCACACGCCGGAAGCCTCCTCCATGGCCGCCACGTACTCGTCCTGGAAGGCCACCAGGTCCAGCCAGGCACGCTCGTCTTCCGGTGCTTCACGTAGTCGACTGGTGAGCATGCGGTGCTTGTCTGCCGCTTCAGGGCACAGAAGGGACAGCACCTCTGCTGTCGGCTGCTGCTCCTTGCCTTCCTGTGTCCCAAGCCCTGCATAGGACACAGAATCTTTACCACTGCCGCCTGGGTATGTGGGAAGTTAACTCAGTCACAACGAAATGAGCGAAGAATCGCCAGAATTAAAACCTTTGTTACAATTTTTCAATATCCCATACTACATTCTTCATTACAGATCTCAAGTGCAATGTGTATTCTGAACACAAAAGATAGATATTACGGACACCAGAACACTCTTTCCTACACATCTCGAAGCTGATCCATGAAGTACAGTGGCGCTTTCCTTAATTTTGTGTTTCAATGCACAAAGAAAGTGCACCAAGCCACGGCCCGTTCCCGTGCCTTGGTGGCAACGGGAACCTGTGCGACGACCACCAGTTCACCGAACCGACTTGTGGCGCACGGCCGACTGTCGATCCCTTTGTTTCCCTGCGGCGAACCAGGCCACATTTCCCGCTACTGCCATCACCGACAAGCTGGGTTTGGAAACTTTTCTCGTCCCGCTTCTTTTCACTTCGAAGACCATCGCGCCCACGACCACCTGCCGACTGGCCAAGTTGCTTCACCACGTCGTCGCTGGCAATCTCCATCACCTGTGTGTCACACTTCCCCGAACCGCCAAAGTTACGCTGACGTCGTCAGGAACCGTTCCCCTAGCCCGCGCCGGGGCAACTAACTGCCGCGACCTCCGGGGGCAAGGTTGCCAATCGTCGAGACGCCCAAAAGACCCCCCTACCTCCGCAAAAAGACCATATGACGACGACAAGTACTAATGCCAACGAAGTTGTACATGCCAACCTTAGCGTTATCATAGACGGACATAACGTGACAGCACTGGTTGACACTGGCGCCGACTTCTCTATTATGCGACAGGTGCTCGCGAACCGCCTTAAAAAAGGCAAGACGCCGTGGACTGGGCCGAACATAAGAAGTGCTGGTGGTCAGCTAATGACTCCAACGGGTGATTCCAGCTTCGTCGCCACTTTTGTCCTTTTACCAGAATTTTGCAAAGAGCCTGATTTTGGGTATGGATTTTCTGCGAGAGTACAGCGCTGTCATCAACATCCCAGAATGTATCGTCACCTTTTCCGCACATCCATATGTCGACACCACCACTGACGAACGATTGAAGCGTTTGCGAGCAGCCGACGATGCGACGCTCCTGCCGAGATCCTGCTGCCTTGTGTCTGTGTCATGTGAGCGGCTATGCCATAAGGAGGTGATAGCAGAGCAAGTCGTCACGCTACTGCTTATGCAAGGTGTTTCGATCGCGAGAGGCATTCTGGCACTAACTGATGGGCAGGCAGAAGTGCTCCTCACCAACTTCAGCAACGAGCGCCGTCACATCTAGAAGGGCACCGCAAATGTGTAGTACGACGACATAGACCAAGCAAGGGAGTGCTTCACTTTGCAACCTGACGATGCGACCATGCCTGCCTCGACGCCTTTGTCTGTCGATATTTGCCCTACCCTGTCGCCCTCGGATAGGCAGCGCCTACTGGAACTGATACACCAGTTCAAAGATAGTTTCTCCTGTACGTCAAAGGTCAAGCAAACACCATTGACCAAGCACCGAATCATTATTGAAGACAACACGAGACCGATCCAACTAAATCCATACCGTGTGGCTCCGAAAGAATGCGAGGAGATTCAAAAGCAAGTACAGAAGATGCCCCAGGATGTCGTCATACAGCCTTCAAAAAGTCCTTGGGCATCCCCCGTGGTATTGGTTAAAAAGAAAGATGGCAGCTTGCGCTTCTGTATAGACTACCGCAAGTTAAACCAAGTCACGAAGAAAGACGTCTACCCGCTGCCATGCATAGACGATTCTCTTAATAGGCTGCAGCATGCACGCTATTTCTCATCAATGGACCTGCGAATCGGCTATTGGCAGATAGAGGTCGATGAGAGAGATCGTGAGAAAATTGCCTCCGTGACGCCCGACGATCTTTATGAATTTGAAGTGCTTCCGTTCGGGTTATGCTCAGCGCCAGCCACTTTTCAGCATCTAATGGACACCGTGCTATCAGGCCTGAAATGGCAAACATGCTTGGTCTATCTACACGGCATTATTGCCTTCTCAGCAACATTCAAGGAACACCTAAGCCGGCTGTTTACAGTTCTACAAGCTATACGTTCGGCCGGCCTGACGTTGAAACCGGAAAAGTGCCATTTTAGATTCAGCGAACTTTGCTTCCTAGGCCACGTCGTCAGTCACGAGGGTGTTCGACCTGACCCAGACAAAATCGACGCTGTTGCAAAGCTTCCTGCACCACATGACTAGAAATCAGTGAGGCGCTTCCTAGGCCTCTGCGCCTATTACCGATGATTCATCGCGAACTTTTCGTCTACTGCGGCGCCTTTGACACGACTCACATGAGAGGATGTCCTTCTCTTTGGGGCGAAACGGAACAAATGGCATTCAATGACTTACGTCAACGCCTCCAAATACCTCCAGTTCTTGCGCACTTTGACCAGGAAGCGCCAACAGCACTTCACACCGATGCCAGCAATGTAGGCCTGGGTGCCGTACTGGTACAGTGGCAAGACGGCTCGGAAAAAGTGATAGCCTATGCCAGCAGAGCTCTCTCTCACACGAAGAACTACTAGACTACCAAGAAGGAGTGCCTTGTCGTAGTCTGGGCGGTTCTCAAATTTCACCCATATTTGTACGGCCGCTCATTCAAGGTCGTCAGCGATTACCATTCACTATGCTGGCTCACTAACCTGAAAGGCCCATCAGGCCGTTTGGCGCGCTGGAGCCTTCGGATTCAGGAGTTTGATATGACCATAATTTATAAATTAAGGAAGAGGCATACTGACGCCGACTGCCTCTCGCGGTCGCCCGTCGAGCCTGCCGCTCTTGATGATGAGTCCATGGACACCGCATTCTTGGGAGTCATCAACACAGCCAGGCCACTATTTCACAAGAGCAGCGCCGTGACCCAGAGCTGCTTCCGCTAATCGAGTTCTTAGAAGGATGACTTAAAGACGTGCCACGAGTATTCGCAAGAGGACTGCCATCTTTTTGTTTATGCAATGACGTTCTCTACAAGAAGAACTTTTCTTCCATCGGCTGCGCGTACTTGCTCGTCGTGCCCGCATCACTGCGAAAAGAAATTCTGGAAGCTTGCCATGACGAAGCCACCTCTGGTCATCTCGGCTACACCCGAACATTGTTCCAACTGCGATGCAAGTACTATTGGCCAAAGTTACCTGCTGCTGTAAAACATCACGTGCAGACTTGTGCCGACTGCCAAAGACGCAAAGCGCCCCCCAGCAAGCCAGCAGGCCTATTACATTCTGTCGAAGCGCCAGCAAAGCCATTCGCCCAAATTGGAATGGATTTCCTGGGCCCATTCCCAACTTCTACCGCAGGAAACAGATGGATCATTGTCGCCACTGATTACTTGTCTCGCTACGCGGAGACGAAAGCTATGCAGAGAGGCACAGCAGCAGAAGCAGCTCACTTCTTCATAGAAAATGTCGTCCTTTGGCACGGCGCTCCAACAGTTGTTGTAGATGATTACTTGCGCCCTAAACTTCGTCACTGACTGTAATTGCTATCGCCAGCTCGTAAATGACTGTAATTCTCGCTGCGCGTAAACTAAGCACAGTGGCTTGGGCCGCGCGCAGGAGCCTCGAGAAGCAAGCGACTTGACACGTTGGTATTCGTTTTGAGACTGGTTTATTTTTTATTTTAAACGACTAGAAAATAGGAAAGGAAAGTCAAGTGAGAGCGAGAAAGGAAGGAGGAAAGATCGGAGACGGTCCCACGAAGGCTGCCGTAGAAAAGGGTGCGGGCGCAACCACTTCGTTCTCGTCGGCATTGTGCTGGTCTGTCCCCCCTCACGACCCGTGTAATCAGGCGGCGATGGTGGGACTTGCTAACTTCTTTGACCGGCGCCTGTTTGGCGGGAAGGTACGCCAAGGCCTTCGGAATTCTCAACATCCTCCCCCGCAATGAGCACACGCTCAGTCCTGGTTGTCTTTGTTCGCTGCTGGCTGGTTAGTTGTTGAGCTCAAGCGGGCACAAGGCTTGTACTGGTCGTCGAAGCTCTCTTTTGTTTGGCAGAAGTATTTGGCAGGCGCGTGTTCGGCCGTCTCTTTCTGGGAAAGTTTTCAGAACGCGGCACAGTTTCCACATCTGGCAAGGAGCTCTGTCCTCTCCAAGGAGAACTATATCTCCTTCATTGATACTTCTTCCTTTTCCTGGCTTTACTACATGCGCAGAATGCAGTTGCAGGAGATATTCGAGCCTCCAACGTCGCCAGAATGAGTCAACAAGGGTGCTGCGCAGCTTCCATCTTCGCATGTGGGTATCTGCTGTCGATTTGACTTCCGTGGTCTCTCGGAGCGGAGGCAAGCTTGTTAGTTTACGGCCGACCAGGAAATGTGCAGGTGTCAAGGGCATAAGCTCGCCCGCGTCCGAAGAGACAAAGGTCAGCGGCCGAGAATTAACCACAGCCTCTGCTTGCGTTAGGACTGTGGAGAGGCTGTCGTAGTCGAGGTAGCATTTTCCGAGCACTCTGCGAAGGGTGGCCTTGATGATTTTCACCATTCTTTCCCAAAAGCCACCCTACCATGCCGCTCTCGCAACAATGAATTTCCAACTGATGTTATGTTCACTGAATAAAGAACGGACCTCGCTTGATTTTATGGCTTGGAACATTTGGTTCAAGTCCCTTGAAGCTCGTTTAAATGTCAGAGCGTTGTCGGATAGCACAGTCTGGCAGATTCCTCTCCTCGATACAAATCTCTTTTGCACATCTGGGGGGAATCTTTTCATCCCATGCTGTACTCCGTACCCAGAGGCTCTGAAACATTATCTTTGCGGTAATGGTAGTGGGCGCGAGGAAACCAAACGGGTCGAAAATGCGTGCTGAGGCCTGTAATAGAAATCGCTTTGTGCCCTGCCGACTTGCCAGAAATCCAATCAGGGCGGACACCTCAAAAACGAACTCGTCTGTGTCGGGTCTTTCTTGTACACTGAGAATCTTTGTGGGGCGCAACTCTGGTAGAGCCTTTTGGGCTGTCTCAGTCTCAGCAAATGATGCCATTAAGACTGGACTGCTCGATCGCCATTTCCCAAGGTTCATGCCTCCCATCCCGAGTATAGACTATGCTTCCTTGCATATCTGCTCTGCCCCTTCTACAGTGTCAGCACCAGTAACAAAGTCATCGACATACAGGTTGTCACTCAGTGTCTTAGCAGTGCGGGGAAATTTCTCTTCGACACTTTTCAGATGATGACGCAAGGTAGCTGCGAGGAGGAACGGGCTGCACGTAGCGCCGAATGGTACCCTTGTCATCCGGTATTCTTTGATTGGGGGTGGCATTTCGCCTTGCTTTGGCGTACTCTGATACCACAGAAAGTGGAGGGCATCGCGATCCTCCTCAGCCAGCTCAATTTGGAGAAAAGCCTATTCTATGTCAGATATTATGGTCACATTGTGCACTTGAAATCGAATCAGGATGTCTGACAAACTTGGATTTAGATTGGGTCCTGCGTAGAAAACATCGTTCAATGATAGCTTCCCTGCTGCTTTGGTGGACGCATCAAATGCGACCCTCAACTTGGTTGTTTCGCTACCTGGCCGGACAACGTCTCGGTGTGGCATGTAATAAATGGGCTCCTGCAGGGACTCACCCAGTTCGTTGACTTCCTCAGCATGTCCGGCTTGCAGGTAGTTCCGGATTGCCTGGTCAAGGTGCGGATCGTTTCGTCATCTCACAGTAGTTTTGCAGAGAGTGAGTGAAGCCTGTGCGATGCCGTCCCCTTGTTGTCTGTCAGCTGTGATGCGTTCTCTTTCCATGGAAGTCTGACTTCGTATCGACCGTTCTTGTGGACGATGGTTTCCTCGAATGCCCTAAGAACGTCGTCGTTTTCGGTGGTCAGCGGTGCATCATCGACGATCCCAAGGTGTTCCAGCTCCCAGAATGACCTAAGTTGACGAGAAACGTCGTCTGGTTCTGTGTTCACGCTGACTCGCATCACGCCGACGCTCGTTAGGTTCGTTGCGGCAGACTATGTTGTGTCTGTGCCCTGCAGTGCCCATCCAAACAGTCTCTTCAGCCACGAGCCTCTCAGTGACACGCTTGACACTTCCTGTCGTGATGTCCCAGTAGTGATCAGCCCCAACGAGCAGCTCAACTCCAAATCCAGGATGGTAGCCATCAGGTTCTACGTCAGCCAGTTCGAGGCCCTGTTCCTGCGTGATGTTGGCAATGCAGTCATCCGGTGGTGGCAGCAGGTCTCCAGCTGATCTCGGGCATCTCCAGTGCTTCGATACGACTCTGGTGTTGTCGCGCCAGTTTCTCAGCCAGCATTCCACCCGACGACAGCTTCTTTCCTCTAACGGCCTCTGGCTTCCAAAGGCGTAGATGGTCAGCCTCTCCTCTCCTATGATGTGGAGCTTTAGACGACGGGAAACCTCCTCTCGTATGAATGTTCTTTGGCTACCACCGTCGAGCAGCATTCACACCAAAGCACTCTTATTTTCTCCTTCCGCAAACGCTCGTGCCGTCTGTAGAAGTACCCTTGCCTTCCCTCGGGTTCGTTCCACCTGTAGCGATGACTGGACTGTGACACCGGCTGTTGCAGCACCTTCACTTGAGGGAGGTGGCACTGCTCTTTGGTTGAGTTCGCAGACGCCCGTTGCGTGTCGTCCTGAGCACTTCGCACATTTGAGCCACCTCGATGTTCGGCATTCGGCGGCATGGTGATTTCTTTTCGCGCACTTGTAACAGCGCCGCTCCTTTGACATCACCGCCATTTTCTTGTCTAGGGGAACGAGGGTGAGACAGCTTTCCGCGGAGTGCCCCTCTTCATCACAAAAGGTGCAATGCTCCTCGCCTCCAGTCACTGTTAGAGCAGACGCCGACGGTGTTTGATTGCAATCTCTAGTGATTGGAGCTTTCTGTTTTATAGCGGCATCGGGCACCGGCCGTATTGTGTGCTGGGCTCTCTCCTGGCTCTCTACCTCCACCTTCAGGAAATTTAGGAACTCCTGAAGGTCGTCTTCAGGAACGGCTTCAGATATTGTCTTTCTTCTGTAGTACTCGAGGCAAAGATCATTCGGGATGCTTTTCCAAAGAACAGTCAATAAAAGCACACCATATGTGCTCGAAGCCACACCCAATGCCTCGAGACTGCGGACACCCGACTGGAGTTCATCGTAAAGAGTCCATAGTCTCTCGGTGTCATGAAGATTGTGCACCGGGCGGACTGCAAGCAATGGCGACATGTGCTCCTCAATGATGACTTCGTCCCTACCAAATCGTTCGATCAATGTTTTCACAGCGATTTCGTAGTTTCGATCGCTGAGTGGCAGTCCGTCGATAGCAGCCGCGGCCTTTCGGTTAGATAGCTGGTCAGGTACTGGAACTTGTCGATGGTATGGAGCGCTGGATTCTTGTGAATCAGACTCGAACTGGTTTCAGAATCTGGTCCATGAGAGCAGATCTCCATTGAACTTTGCGATCTCCAGCTTCGGAAGTCTGGTTGTCAATGACGGCAACTGGAGAGTCGCAGGCGCTACTGTGCTCTGAACAGAACCAGAATGTACTACTTGTTCCGAATCGTTGGTTCCTGATGAGGTGCTTGACCTTGTTTCACTCAAGGCTTCATTTTTTTAGAGCTCGCTTGATTTTGGTCTTCATGGTGGTGATTTTTCTGTTGTAGTCAATGCACTTGGAGAGAGCGGCATCGAGTTCCTGTAGCTCAATCATCTTCTCCATAGCGTCGTTGACTGTCTTTAGCTCATTTGCTTGCTCTATAATATTTTCAAAATGTTCTTCGAGCTCACCGATTGCTGTGGCTGGCGCTTGCAGCAAGACGCTGCTCTCTGTGGTGATGGCGTCGATGGCTTGTCGAAGGGTGGCTTGCTTTTTCTGCAGTCGTTCCATGGCGCTTTCGATGTCAGCTGGCGAAGTAATCCCGGGTTTCGGCACCAGAAAATGTAGATGATTACTTGCGCCCTAAACTTCATCACTGACTCTAATTGCTATCTCCAGCTCGTAAACGACTGTAATTCTCGCTGCGCGTAAACTAAGCAGGGCGGCTTGGGCCGCGCGAGCAGGAGCCTCGAGAAGCAAGCGACTTGACACGTTGGTATTCGTTTTGAGACTGGTTTATTTTAAACGACTAGAAAATAGGAAAGGAAAGTAAAGTGAGAGGGAGAACGGAAGGAGGAAATGATCGGAGACGGTCCCACGAAGGCTGCCGTAGAAAAGGGTGCGGGCGCAACCACTTCGTTCTCGTCGGCATTGTGCTGGTCTGTCCCCCTCACGACTCAGGTAATCAGGCGGCGATGGTGGGACTTGCTAACTTCTTTGACTGACGCCTGTTTGGCGGGAAAGGCATGCCGAGGCCTTCGGAATTCTCAACAGTTGTCATCACAGATAGAGGAACTGCCTTCACTGCAAAACTTTTGGAGTCGGTTCTCAGGCTCAGCGGTACAGCTCACCGGAGAACAACTGCGTACCATCCCCAAACAAACGGACTAATGGCCTTAATAAAACACTCACCGACATGCTCTGCATGTATGTTGACACCGAACACAAAAACTGGGACGAAATCTTGCCTTATGTGACTTTCGCCTATAATACCGCTCGACAGGAATGACACCGTTCAGTTTAATCTATGGTCGCAAAGTCACTACAACATTGGACGCTATGCTGCCTCACGAGTGTGTCGACACTCATGCGGACGCCGAAGAATTTACTCAGTGCGCCGAGGAAGCCCAACAGCTTGCCCGCGTACACATCTGTCATCAGCAATATAAAGATGCGAAACGGTACGACCTACGACACAAATTCGTTACCTACACACCAGGCAACAAGGTATGGGTTTGGATCCCAATACATCGACGCAGACACTCAGAGAAACTGCTGAGACGATACTTTGGGCTATACAGAGTCATCCGACGCCTGAATGACATCAACTATGAAGTCATTCCCGACAGTGATTGCAGTTCCAGTCGCCGAAAGCATTCACCCGAAGTCGTGCACGTCGTCCGGATGAAACCGTACCTGCCCAGCTAACTTTAGTTTGTCGTGTGAGTGCCACTGCATATGCGTGCGTTTTTCTATTTCTAAGTTGAGCACCTGGGCTGCGCATATCGGGACGATGCCTCTCTCAGAGGAGGCAAGTGTCACATGCGTGCTACGGGGACGACGAAGACGACAGCGCAGATGCGCATGTGCTTTATACAGAAGGCAGAAACGAGAAAGAAGAACGCTCTGGCGCACGGTATTAAAAAGACCGACCTGCTGCTGCTGTCTTTGTCTGTGCATCCCGACCTCTGTCTTCACGTCGCAACAATATCGTAATACAGTAAGATGTACAGTTAAACCTGGATATAATGAAATTGACAAACTCCCGAAAAAATTCGTTACAAACAGGTTTTCGTTATATGCAGTTTTAGCACGAAAATTCGAAAAGGAAACGCACAAATTAAACAAAAGGGGAACTGAAGGCAGAGCTCACTCAAAACACTTATCAGAAAAAACTGCGTTATTATTGCAATAGCAATTATATAGACACTCTCAACGGGTTTATTGCCGTCGCCACCATTTTCCGTGTAAAGTCTAAATTGATATCATGCCCCCCACGCATGATAACTTTTACCTGCGGATAAAAGCGTGCGAGTGGGGGTGACAAGTGCTGCTGAAGCAGAGATCAAACGAGCCGGCCCATCTCTACCGCCCTGAGGCCACATGCGATAACATCCCCCCGCGTATTAGACCTGCCATTGAATGCTCAAGCAAAGAGGAAACACCCCGCCCGTCTTGAACGAGCATGAAAAGACGCGGAGGGGTAGGAGGGGTCACTAGAGCAGCATCAGTGAACTTTGATATTAAGGGCGCAGTCACGATAGCTGGCGCGCACGCTATCTCGGCAAGCATCAGCGCATGGCTCGTATACCTTTCCACGTGCTGCGCTCTCAATGCGAAGAGACTGTGTGAAAAGAGTACTTCTGCCTGCAGCGGCAGTACTTTCTTACACCAGCGTTTTGTAGGGTTACGCAATATCAGATCCAAAAGAGTAGGTTGTCAGCGTTACTTCGTATAACATTACAATTTGTTGCTTTCTCATTCATTGCATTGCATTCAATGCGCCATCGTGTTGCCGGAGCTAATCAGCTAATCGCGAAGGCTATGGTCTAGCGAACTCACGGCGTGGCGCAAGACTGCAAAGCGCGTGACGAGTCGACCTCCGAAGATCCGTCGTCACCGCGGTCTCGGGCAGTTCCCACCAGCACCTAATCTGACATCTCGGTAGTGACAACACAGTTGTCTGCTTTAAAAAAGAAGAATGCAAAGTGGAACGTCGTCGGGGGCCACTTCATGCGCGCGCCATGCAGTGAAACCATGCACGTGTGCAGGGCGTCAAAAACGAAGAGCGAACGACATGTACTATACCACAAAATAAAATTCGGAAAAGCGCTCTCCATATGCAGCGCGACCCCACATATGTGACGCGAACTTGAAGCGTACCGACACGGAGCAAGATTTTTTTTTTTAATGTGTCACTTTAACGAAGCGCAGTTCAGAGACTTCAGCAGCAATCAAAGAGTGGTGCTGCCAACGCTAAAGTCGTTTTCTTTTTTTTGTGTGTGTGTTTCGTTTGAAGGGAGGGGGAGGGCACATGTGCGCATTCGCGCGTGGCGGCAAGCACGGCGGAAACGCCGGCTCACCTGCCCGCCTCGCAGTCGCCGGGGCTCCAAGCGCGCCATGCGCGACGACGCCGCTTCGCGCTTTGTTGGTGGTGAGGCAACTGCGGAAGATGCATGCTCATGCCAAAATGAAAAAATCCGGGGCAAAATGTTTAGGTTGTCGGTGGCGAAAATTCGTTATATCAAGGGTCTTTCTCGCTGCCACTTTGTTACATAGAGGTCGCAAATACATGCGCTTCTATGAAGTAACGGCGGGGAATAGAAAAACTTCATAATATCGAGGAATTCGTTATATGGTGGTTCGTTATAGGCAGGTTTGACTGTAGTAGTAGTACAAAACTTCATGTGCGCAGTATGGGTCAATCTGAATTGTTTGGCTGGGTTGTGCCCAGCAAGTTTTTTGACTGGGCTAGTCGCCCGGTCGAAAGTTGAAGTACAGTTGAACACCTTCCCAAGAGACATGCACCCGGTAGCAATCCTTGTCTTTTACATAAGGTGCCTCTTATAAGCAGGGCACCATGTAAGCATTTTCTTATCAACTCCTATTTCAGTGTAGGCAGACTGGTGCCTTTTATACCCAATTGTCTGTTACATCAGTGTCTCTTATAAAGGGGTTCAACTGTAGTTGCGCCTAGCAACTACTTCAACTACATAGTAAACGTCAGTATGCTTCAATGACCACTCGAAATTACAGTGGTAGCTTAAACATGGTTTGAAAGCATGTTCAGTCTTCTTTTAGTCTGAAAGACCACCGAATGGCGTCTTGGCACACACTCACTGCAAATTATGAGATTTTTTGCAAAAATATAGCAGCATGCAGCAGGTTTCACCTCTTGGCTCAGTTTGGCGCAATTGGTGCAGCTATCACATCACTCTACAAAGCAACCACGGTATTGAACAAGGGGACATAGTGATTGTTCACGCGGACAATGTCCCAGAATGACCTGGAAAACTGCCATAACCAGGGAAATTATAAAGGGTAAAGATGGGGTGGTTCGCGCATGTAAAATAAAGTTGCCAGAGGGGCCTAAAGTTGTCCGACCTGTTCAACAATCCTCCCCCTCGAACTCTTCACCTAAGGCCCCGGAGTGTGTTAAAAGAAGTGTAGAAAGAAGCGAGGAACAGAGTGTTGGCCCGAGAGGAGAGCGCACACTTGGAGGCAGCTTGGAACGTATGCTTGAAGTGGATGCGTTTTTATCTGAGTTATTAAACCGTTTCTCTGCTCCACTCTACCAGCGAAGACACCTTTATTCCACAGGCATGCTTTGTGACTTCCCCGACGTATAAATAACAGTTGAAGAATTCGTTGCAGGAAGCCAGTTTCTGCCAAGGCATTTCGGTCATTTCCATGGTGGAAATGAGTTTGAAGGGGCAATTAGACCATCCAGAAGTGGATTGTCCATTTTATTTATTCCTATTACTCTACAGGCCCCGGAGAAGCAAAGAGTAGGGGAGGGGGTTACAGCAAAATGACAACAAATAAGGCAGAAAAAGAAACTTCCCTGAGAGCAATACAAAAGAAGTGTGTACATTGGAAGAGAAAAAGAGAACAGTGTATGCAATTACAAATGGCAGAAATGAAAAGGCATTGTTGAAAGAAGCCAAGGCACCACAATGAGCAGTAATCGTTAGCTAAACTGAGCAAGATCTTTTGATCGAAACCAAGCATTTGGGAGGTTATTCCATACTGTGACAGTGCGCACCAATCCAGCATGATAGAATGACTGTGTAAGGCCAAAAATGCACCTGAAGTTAAGATGATCATGAAGTCGACTACATGTCTTTGAAGGAATCTCCAGTGAGAGACAACTAGAACAGGAGTGTAAGTAGTATTTACGAGAAAGGCCCATGAGAGTAACAGAATCCATCGTAAAAAACAGCGCAGGCACACGGGACCACAGAGACAGACAGGACTTGGCTGTCCCGTGTGCCTGCGCTGTTTTTTATGATGAAGCCTTGCCAACAAGCTAGGTTTTTACCCTTTGAGAGCAACAAAACGGTGGGAATCCAAGTTAGTAAGCAAAATGCTAGATTGACTAATGTAATTATTTGTTGTAGAGTGGGAAGCATGATTTCAGATGGATTTATCTACTACTTCTGACGAGGATATGACATCAGTGAAGGCGAACAAAAGTTTAGTAAGCCTGTTACCAAATTGTACATAAAGAATAATGCAGATGAGGATGTAAGTTCTAGAGTTTTCTTAGCACATCTCGTCTTGAATATGCTAGGGAAGATTAAAAAAAGATAAACACCAAGATTTCGTTAAGCAGAGACCCTGGGAATTTCAGCTGAACAGCTTGTGTATGCAAAGATAAAAGCCAATGTCATGCAGGAGAAATTTGTTACCTTTGGGCTGTTACACCTGCCAAGTGCCAGAGGGTATTCAAAAGTTCAACAAATGTTACTTCCATTCAACTAACACACCAGCAATTGCCACAAAACATCAGCTAAATAGGAGAGTCAACTTGCCTTGCAGGTAGTTACGGGTTGAGACATCGTGGATGCGCAGCGGGTCAACATCGACATCTGCTGTCTGAGGCGGGGCTCGAGAGTCCCGCACAGGCACATACACTAAGTTGCGTTCGCTTTGGACGAAGGACAGCCGTGGCTGGGCAATGTTGGCCACGCAGGAAGACGGGAAGGCCTTGGGGTGCCAGTAGCGGTGCAGCTTCTTTCGACGACCCCTGCCACAGGAAGGTTCTTGAGCGCAAGGCACGTAAGTGGACAAGAACGTCAAAACACTAGTGCATGCTAACTGATTGCGAGGACTTAACTTTTACCTCTCTAGATATTTTTTCTACGGCTGGGCGAATATTTGGGTGCTTCGAATTTAGATTATTCGAAATGAATGAATATATGTAGGTCATTCCATGCCAAGTGTTCCAGACGTGGCGCTTGCATATCGCAGATTTTGCTGATATACTTTTTTCTATACTTTCTTCATATACCCTATGGAGTATTGTGGCTAAACATTCTTGCTTGAAAAAAATTTTCAAGATCATGGTGTCCCCTCAAAATTTCCTTGCTTGCGTTAAACTGTGCCTAATAGAAAAATGCATATAAAATCTATTTTTGCATGTTGAGCTTCGAAACAATGCTTATGCTACTATAGAGGTATTGTTTAGTTGTGCTATTTAACAATTCCAAAATATTTGTGTTTAACTGCTAGCTACGTATTTTCAAAAACAACAAAATTCTTCAAAGTTTGCAATTTTTTTCTTCAGCTAACTCAAACTCTCCCTAAGCAATCTTAATATTAATTAATATGGTTGTCAGAAAAGTTTATTTTCGCACAAAAATGTTTGGAGTTGTAACAGACTTCAAATCTTCCCCCTAAAAATTGTGAAATAAGAGAAAATATGCAATTTGTCGCATATTTGACCGTATTTTTCGTACTAACGCGGTCGAAGTAAAATCCTCATGATGCAGTTCGGACGCTGGGCAGCAGCTTACGGTATTGTTGGCACATTGTACTACAGGGCCATCTGCACAGCTAGTACAAGGAAAAGTGTATACAATGTGTGCTACTTCTTTGGGTATGCGTATACTAGTTGTGCAGACGGCCCTGTAGCGCAATGTGCCAATGATACCGTAAGCTGCTGCCCGGCGTCCATATTTCCCATTGGGCCCGCCAAGCAAACTCCCATTGTAAAGCGAATTGATTACTCGTAGCCTTGGCAACAAGGCGACAAGACTTTCAAGCGCTCACGAGCAGCTGACATACATCTCGCATCTTATCGCCTCCTGTGACGAGTGCCAGCTGCAAGGGCGAACACATGCTTTGCGGCAAAGTGGCAACAAAAACAAATGCAGGGTGTGTTCTGAGGGCCAACGTAAAAAATTATTTTCTTTCTTCAAACAAAAAATGATTTGATTAGACTTTCTTCATAACTTAGCAATGAAGTGGTCTACCACAGGCCGCATCATGAGAATTTTTACTTGGACCACACAAACTCGAAAAATACGGTCAAATATGAGACAAATGGCATATTTTCTATGATTTCACAATTTTTGGGGGGGAAGATTCGAAGTCTGTTACAACCCTAAACATTTTTGTGCGAAAATAAACTTTTCTGACAACCATATTAAGACTGCTTAAGGAGAGTTTGAGTTATCTGAAGAAAAAATCGCAAACTTTGAAGAAGTTTGTTTTTGAATATTCGTAGCTGGCAGTTAAACACAAATATTTCGGAATCATTAAATAGCATAACTAAACAAAATCTCTGTAGTAGCACGTCTAATTGGGCTTGTTGGTATTGGTTCATCTTTTAACTGAATAGGGTGCGCACACAGACATGGACACTAGAAGAAGAAAACGCACACAACAAAGGCAACAAAGGCGCCTGTGTTGTGTGCGTTTTCTTCTTCTAGTGTCCATGTCTGTGTGCATGCCCTATTCATTTAAAAAATCTCTGTAATAGCGTAAGCACTGTTTCGAAGCTCAACACACAAAAATAAATTTATATGCATTTTTCTATTAGGCACAGTTTAAGACAAGCAAGCGCACTTTGAGAGGGCGCCATGGTCTTGAAAATTTTTTTCGAGCAAAAGTGTTTAGCCACAATACTCCACGGGGTATACAAAAAAAGGTATAAATGTTAGCAGCAAAACCTGCGACATGCGAGCGCCACGTCTGGGACACTTGGCACCCATGTATATTTGAACGCATATATTACCACTGCAAAGGTGGTTTCACCCCAGCGTGGGTGTGCTAGGCCGTGAAACCACCCATCCAGAAAAATTACACTGTTGAGAAGCCACAATTCAAGGTTAAATGTACATATTACCTTTGCCTCAATTAATTATACAGTGAACTCTCAATTGTACAAATGTAGTTTTAACGAATATTTCAGAATAACAAATTTTTAGATCCCCGGCAGCTTTCCTATTTATTTATTTATTTATTTATTTATTTATTTATTTATTTATTTATACATACTGCCGGTCCCAAGAAGGGACTATAGCAGGGAGGGCAAGTAAATACAATACATAATATAATTTGCAAAAAGAGTGACACTTTGAAAAGCAGTCAAACATTATATCCAAAAATATTTCAGTTAAGCGAATGTCTGAATAGTGAACATTTCATTTGAACGAACGTGATCTGCGGACCCGGGCTTATTTTTTAGATTATTTCAATGCAGTTTTGTGCTATTCAGCACTGCCGTAGCCGATGTGTGCCGCCCCCAAATCGCCCATCTATCGATGGGAGTGCAACATGGCTTGTGCATACAGCACCGCCGAGGCAGAGCAACCGTGCGGGAGATGAAAACGAGCCACGTGTGCTTCAGTACGTGCTCAGAACTATCAGACTTGGAAATTGTTTCCAGGGTTCGTCCGGAAACAAAAGAAGAAGAGTGCGACCAACGAGTTTTAATGGCTGAGGCGCGTTAAAATCCTGTATCTCTAGCCGAGGCTGTATGATGTATTAGAAAGTTTCGAGACTTCATGACACAGCAACGAGCTGTGCCACAGGCAGTGCATAAAGACGCAGACACTCTGGACAACTTTGCCTTCTCTTGCGCTTTAAGGGTGCCAGTCATAATGAAAATTGCAGAATTCTTTTCAATATAAATTGTATTTCAGACTTTTGACTTGATATCTGCAGTTTCCAATGCAGTTTCGTATTCTAGTGAATATTTAGTTTAGTGAATATTTATTTTAGTGAACTTTCAGTTAAGTGAACTATTTCCTTGGGTCCCTTGACGTTTACTCAAGTGGGAGTTCACTGTATATTAAATTTAAAGCGTGTTATGCGGGCTTATATGCGCTAAGCATAGTAACATTTAAAACAACGTACTGAACCACTTATAACTTGCACCCTACCGCTATACAAATCTTGCTAATATTCAGAGTTGGTAATATTCACATCTCACTTGGAACCAAAAAAGTGACATTCACACATGCCTAGTTTCAATTTCTAAAAATATTGTGCAAGTTGGTCAGGTCAGGAAAAAATGCCAACTTTTCTTAATACCATGTGATATATATCACCAAACACCGAGGCCAAACACCGACGTCTCTCGTTACGTGAGGGCATGCTGAGACTGCCAGCGATGCAAGACACCGCCAACAAGGCCAGTGGGACTTCTGAAGCCCATCGAACCACCTTGCCGGCCGTTCCAGCAAATTGGTACGGGCTTACTGGGGCCGTTCCCCACGTCGGCTGTAGGAAACAAGTGGATCGTCATGGCTACCGACTACCTCACTCGCTACGCCGAAACAAAGGCCCTGTCCAATGGCAGCACCGCCGAGGTAGCAAAGTTCTTCGTTGAGGACATCGTCCTGGGTCATGGCTGCCCAGAGGTCCTCATTACCGAAAGAGGCACGGCATTTACAGCAGAGTTAACTCAGGCGATCTTGAGGCACAGCCAGACAAGCCACCACCGGACCACCGCCTACCAACCACGGACCAATGGCCTCACCGAGCGTCTAAACAAGACCATCGCCGACATGCCGGCCATGTACGTCGACGTCGAGCACAAGAAGTGGGACGGCATCCTTTCGTACATGACCTTCGCATACAACACGGCCGTCCAAGAAACGACGCAGATGATGCCATACAAGTTGGTCTACGCAAGGAACCCGGCACCGACGCTCGACGCCATGTTACTGAACGTCACCAATGAAGAAAACCTCGACGTGACTATCTACCTTGAGCGTGCCGAAGAAGCCCGACAACTAGCCCGCCTCCGCATCAAGATCAACAGACGACCGACAGCCGCCATTACAATCTTCGACGACGCTTCGTGGAATATCAGCCTGGTGACCGTGTTTGGGTGTGGACGCTGATACGCTGACGTGGACTCAGTGAAAAACTTCTGCGACAGTACTACGGACCATACAGGGTACTTCGACGTCTCGGCACACTGGACTACGAAGTTGTCCCCCACGGCATTACGAACTCTCAACGGCGCCGTGCGCTACCTGAAGTCGTCCATGTCGTGCGCCTCAAGCCGTTTTATGCGCGTTAACGAACCTGAGGACCGTACTTTTTTTGTTGTTGTTGCTTTATTATTGGGCTTTATTGCTTGTACTTATTCCAAGGCGAAAACAGCGTGCACTTGACGGGGACGGACCGAGGAAAGACAAGACACAGGCGCCGTCCTCAGTCCGTCCTCGTCAAGTGCGCGCTGTTTTCACCTCGGTATCCCCAACCAACTAGCTCGAGATGTGTTATTCTTGTACTTATTGCTCCTTGTACTTTCTTGCTTTATTATTGCACTTCCACCTTCTGTTAAAGCATTGGGACGATGTCTTTTCAGAGGGGGGGCAATGCCACACACGCTCCTTTCAATGTTTTATGTTCCCAGCGTATCGCACGTGTAGATACTGCCTTGCGCAATCTGCGCCAGAATGTCTGAGAGAATTCTAGATAGTTTTCGGATCATCTTTTCAGCTTGAGCACGCAAACGCGAACAGCAGTTTATTCTGGAACAAACTCGGCCACCAGCGATAACACTCGAATGTTCGACGCTGTGTGTATAAATGCCGACACGAGTTATCGCGGATCAGATTACCGATGGCTGACGCTCTGTTCGCCGCTATCAGTGTACAACGTGCATTGCTCACTTGCAGTTTAACATTGTTTCTGAGCCACAACTTCGGCCAAATAAAGAGTTACATATTTCCGAGTTCTCCTGGAGTATTCTACACCGTCACGACCACGTGACAATATTACTTGCACTATTCCATTCAGAGTTATCCGACCAAATCCCTATTCACTTCGAATTCACTTCGAACCGCAATTACTATTCACCCATCCCTAATTTTTTCGACCTCTCTAGACAAAGAAGTGACAGAGGAGCTGTTTCTTCTCCGTCCTTTCTTCATGTTTCAAGCACTGCGCCAGGAATAACATGTTTGGCAAACAAAGGCCCCAACTCGCCCAGGAGCAAGTTCTTCTGGACGTGTACTTGTTCATAGATGGTAGATACTAGTTCATAGATGGTACATGATCATAGATGGTAGGCATAAAAATACGGACACAAGAGATCAAGACACCACATATGCCAACTACCAAACTGAAAAGGCGCACAGTGGCATAAAAGAAAGAGGCACAAAAGCTTAGCTACCCATGCACAGCCAAGAGTTAATCTGGTACACAAAGGGGTCTATGTGAGACATAACTGTTCAGGCATTTGAATTCTTTATGCATGTCATTTGATGGCTGGCTCACTCATGCGCTTCCACTATTATCGATTTGCCAGGCCTCAGCCATCAGATGTGTTTCTTCATTCTTGTGCCTGTAGAAAACTATGCATGCATCAACTATTAGTGCGCATTTACACTCGCAGCCATATAAAGATCGATTAGTTGGTAAGCCTGCGATTAATGACCTCCGATGTTCCATTAATCTCTGATTAACACAGCAGCCCGTCTGCCCTGGAGAGAAGCAGCCGCTGCTAAAAGGAAGGAACTTTATATACCATGCCTGTAAAAGAATCTGCAAGTTTGCTGGTGTGTTTTACAAAACAAATGTCGGTCCACTTCTTGTCCATTACCCGTTCATTCTTTCTCTGCACAGCAGTGCAAATCCTAGCTAGCTTATAAGGAGCTATGAAAACAATGTTAACAATGTATCTACTTCTCACTTTCTTTAGTTTCTGGGATAAGCAATGGATGTGCACAATACCTACGTCATGCTTGTTACTATTGCTTTCTGCAACCATGCTCGGAATTCACAAAATGGGCTTCTCTAAATGTTCAGCGACAATGGCTACTGCAAAGTGAGGATAACCTATACTTAAAAGACACGTAAGCTGTCTGTTAAGGGGGGGGACATGGGCCCTGAATTTTTTTTTTTCTTCATCGATTTGGATGAAACATGCTGAGTTTATGTATATTTGGGTGCAAATTTCAAATATGCAATTATTTTTGTAGTATAATATGTAGTTTTTTCAATATCAAACATTTCATATGCTTTTTTAAGAGCCATAGATTGCCTAACCTGAGAGAGTTACAAATTAAGCACGTCAGAATGACCTGGAATGAGTACAGAATGCAAGAAAAGAAGAATGGATGTTTTACGCTCGTTTGAACAAAAGATATGGTACACTGAACATTCGCAAACGAGACTACTTCAGCTGATACGCACACCTGTGGAAAAGAAGACATGCTTCCCCGCAACACAGTGGTGACACGCGGGCAAAGTGTCACATAATCCTCACACCGTCAGCGTGTCGTGATTTACGCATTCTTTCTTAAGAAATAAAGAAAATAACTAAAGGACTGTCTCACAGAATTCACGACGTATGTGAACGTGCGACTGGTCGTTGTTCTGGCAATTGCGTCTCCCAATGGCCGCATTTGTGGACTTACACTGCTGGCGGAGTTTTTGCCTCCAACACCTACTTTGAAAACTTGAATAATCATGTTTTCAAGCCAGAACGCATCATCAGTCCCGCCAAGCTGGCCATTACTATTTTTTTTATTTTCCAAGAAAGAATGGGTGAACAGTAATGGAAGAGAGGGTACATGGCTTAGGGAGCAGTCCTGGGAGCAGCCAAAAGTGCCTTTTGTCTAAAAAGACCTTTTGGAGCAGGCTTGGAGCAGCCACAAAGACCATTCAGAGCAGATGTAGCACTGTTTCACAGCACCCATGAAACAGCATTGGTCTAATGCTGCGATTAGCAAACACTAAGCGAAATTGTGCAATAGCCTTATTTAGCTATGTACACACGTTCGTGTTGGCTTTTTCCTTTTGTTTTATACAGTGCGTCTCCCAATGGCCGCATTCGTACTAGGTAGTACAATGCCTGGGGAAATATGCTCGTATCCTGGAAGTTTTCTTCCAGTAAAACAAGGGAGGTGTTTGGTTGCTTTTTTTCTATCGAACAGCGGTTTCAGTGAGTGGACAGCTAAACACGTTTTGCTTTGTGTTCGCCAGTCGACAAACATACCCCGTACGCACAACTTACGTAGAAGACGTAACTAGCGCGTGTCGAAAGGCATAACTGGTAAACCCATCCTCCACATAAGCAAAGATAAAACCAGAGATCACAAGCAAAAATGCATAATTACCTCACTAAAAAAGCAAACCGAAATAACAAGTGCGCGCAAGTGTCTAAAATGCTTTCTTCAACACACATAGCTACTGAAAGTTGCTACTGAAAGTTGAAACTAAAAGCTTTCATGCAAATATCATCTGTGATGAGCCACAAAATCATTGAATTCTGTTAGTTGTGGCACAACAGCTGGCGCCGGCAAACAAATAAAAACCATGAAAATGCCATACCAAGAACACCAAAAAGGCGCGTAGCGACAAGGAAGAGGGCATCACGTGACGATCTTGAAGACAAACCTTACCCAAGAGGCCCTGTGTACACGGCCAATGGCCAGGAGCGTGGAGGAAAGAATAAACGCTTGAATAGTGGGCGGGGAGGTACCATGAAAGGTTCACTTGCATTGTTTTATTGCGATAGCAATTATATGGACACACTCGGCTGATTTTCGTCGTCGCTGTCTGTCGACGCCATCATGTCCCGGATATGTATATGTATGTGTATACATAAAAAAGGCATAAAGAAAAATAAATCAGTAGAAAAAAATTCCAAACCACCTGACCGGGATTCGAACCAGCGACTCCTCGCTCTGCAGCCTGCTGCGCTAGCCAACACAGCCACACGCCATGCTCGTGCCAGTGATATAACGGCGAGCTATTCATATGCACCATTTGCCACTCGCGGTACGCAGATCTCGGAACAGCTTGAGCATATTTTTTATCACGCGATGCTTTTACAGTTTCTTTCAAATTGAAAACTGCCCTTGAGATGCGCACGAAAAAGTGGCTCCCTTCTGTACCACTCATGATGTAAAAGGAAAAAAAAAGAACACCAGGCACACTTGGCGTCAGACGCCACCGCGTGGCAGAAGACGCAGAGGGATCATTCCACGTGCCACAGTTTAAAAGAAAAAGCAGTATCAAACAGCATCGAAAAGTCATATAATCATATAGTCAATCCTTGGCCAATCCCCCTGAGTGGGTATGAGCCATGTCAGAGGCAACAACAACAGCGTCGGCTTCTGCATTGTGGACACTCGCAGCGCGTTGCTCAAATACAAACACGCAACAACTGTGACAGTTGTTAGTTCCCGCTTGTCCTGCGTATACCTATGCGTCCTTTTCAAGCATCCTTCTTTGTGCTGCGGCAGCGCGTTGCAAGTATCGAGCTGCTTGTCGTTCTTCGTATAACAAACTAATTTCTTACTATCGCATTCATTGCTTCGCCCTAGCGGCAAAACTGTGACTCTTTTTTTTTCTTCCGAGGCCCTTAGCACCTGCTGAGGCAACCTCCATAAGCCATCGCAGCCTTGATGAAACAGAAACCATAACTGTTTCGATGAACCAAAAACACAATGTTTCTCAGCCACTTTTTCGGGCGGGGCTTGATAGCTGTCACACCTTGCGACTAAATTCGGGTGCTGCAGCACAGTACCACACTGATGAGCGAGTTTGGCAAAATAGGGGTGGTTCAGTGCAGGATGGCGCAGGTGAACAAGTTTGGCACACAATGGCACAAATGGTGCCTCTGGGAAAATCGACGCGCTGACGCTGCAAGGAGCATGCAATATGCTGCCCGCGTGTCACCGCTGTGTTGTAGGGAAGCACATCTTTTCCGCAGGCACGCGCAACAGCCGACCACGAGACCATTCCTGTTTTTGTGCTGGCAACAACTAGGCTGAGGTGCTTATACTATGAATCAACACTGCTACGTGGTACTGCCTTGCGGCTCTAATGAGCCGTCGTTTCCGTGGGTTTGGAGCCGCAAACTAGCAGAAGGACTTGTTCTTGGGCTAGTTGGTGTTTGCTAATAATCATGATGTTGCGCGAAAAGACAATACGGACACAGAGAACCACAAACCACAGGTGCTACTAACAACTTTAATGGAAAATTGATGACACAGAATGTATATGCTGTTCCAAACGCGCAGGCACGAAAGTGATCCGGCAGGCTACAGGGAGCGCTAGGCAAAGATTACACATCAACAATACGACTGAAAAAAACGCATGTTCCGTGGCAAACAAGACAACAGTCGTCTGACTCACACAATCACTACCTTTTTCTTTGATAAAAAAAAACGCTTTTAGAAGCGTTTCTTAATAGAGAACTCATAAAAGAGAATGTTTAGAAGTGTTTTTTATCAAAGAAAAAGGTAGTGATTGTGTTAGTCTGATGTCTGCTGTCTCGTTAGCCGCGGAACATGCGTTTTTTCAGTCATACTGTTGATGTGTAATCTTTGCGTAGCGCTCCCTGTAGCCTGCCGGATCACTTTCGTTCCTGCGCGTTTGGAACAGCATATACATTCTGTGTGTCATCAATTTTCCATTAAAGTTGTTAGTAGCGCCTGTGGTTTGTGGTTCTCTGTGTCTGTATTGTCTTTTCGAGCTACATCATGATTATTCGCAAACTAGCAGACACAGCAAACAACCACCTCTGATTACTTTCAGTAACTCAAAGTTCCTTGCATCCCACTTTTACATTGACACTCTCGAGAGGTTTTTGCCGTCACCGTCACGTTCCATATAAAGTCCTTATCAATAACATCCCCTCGCACATCGTATGTTCCACCTGCGGGTAAACGCATGCGAGCAGGGGTGCTATCGCGGAACGATTCTATTCCTTTTTCTATTCTTTTTGCCGCCATTAGCCGTCTGTGATTGGTCGAAGCGTCTGTTCATCAAGCAGCCGTAAAAAAACCTGACGTCAAAATGACGTTACCACACAACGGGAGCCGGCGTCGCGCGTTCCTGCCCACTGCTGACGTAAGCTTCGACGTCGCGCGGAAAAGAATTGGAATAGAAAAAGGAATCGTTCCGCGATAGCACCCCAGGGGTGACGAACGCGGCTGAAGCAGAGATGAAACAAGCTGACCAGTCTCCATCACACGGAGGGCGCATGTGATAACATAATCCCGCGTGCGAGGTCTGGTGTCCATTGCTACTCAAGCAGAAAGGAAATGCCCTGCCCATCTTGAAGGAGCATGAAAGAACCCAAGAGGGCGGGGGGGGGGGACGTGTCGCTCGAGCAGCAACTGCAAACTTTGCTCAGAAGGACATGGCCGCGATCACAGGCAAGTGGAAAATATGTATGTTTGTCTAGCACTAAAGTCAGATTCTGCCAAGCATCCAGCTCATGATGTCACTTAAGCATTGCAATACGATACAGGATTTCATTTTGTTTATCTTGCTCCCTTGTTTTTATTTAGTATTTTTGTTTTTGTAATTTCCCCCCGTCTTTTTGTCATTCTTCTGACTCAAAAGTTCTACATTTTTTGTGCGTGAGAAAGTGGCTCATCTTTTCTTATCTGAGGCCCTGCCTTAACCAAACAACTGAAACAATAAACCTGTGCGACAGTGGTCACTATGACGTCACCACATGGCATCGTCACATGGCCAAAGGTCACGGAGACGGTGCACAGCCAGGCGAGGTGCAGAAAGCTTGCAATGCCTACAATCTGGGAGGCAGTGCAAAAACACATTAGCTAAGCTTTCTTAGGAGGGCGGGAGAGGATCAATACATCGAGTGAGTTTGAAAAAGAAGATAGCCTTCTCCTTCGAGTCGTCTTAGGCAAATGCATAAAGAACCCCGTGAGTTTTCTTTGTTTTTGCATATGGGGGACAAAACTTAACGGGAACTGCTGATGTACGCCACTTCTCAGTGAATGCATGGTCATCGTTGGCAGCAAAGGCCATACAAAGATAACTAAAGAAATCATCGACGCTAAAGAAATTGCCAAGTCAACCTGCAACATGTATTAGCTCGCCTCCATTGTGCAATCAGAAAAAGAACTTGCTTTCTTGATACGTGCGCGGCAATGTAGGCACCAAGGTGGCAACACATAATGCCCGCATGTATCTATAGCAGGACAGGCCCCGCCTAATTGACTAAAGCATGACCACCGATTGCATCCGCAACTAAAGAAAAAGTGCCAGTCATGAGCCAGATGGTGGAGTAGCCAGCTGTCCAGCTCATGATGTCAGTCTAGAGTGTGTGCTTGTTCATGCAGGTGCATAGTCATCCACCTATGAGGAGGAAATGCCGTCTCAAGGCGTACCCAACTACAGTCAAACCTCGTTAGTACGTACCCGCTTTAAACGTACCAACGGTTAAAACGTAGTTGCGACGAATCCCTGACCGAGTCTCATAGAGACTAATGCATTCGTGGACTGCTTAAGCCGTAGTGGTGCGTCTTATGCCTATCGGTTAGTACGTACCATCTGCGCACAGAGATAACATTTTGCGCCATAAAAGTTTACAGCGCCGCTGAACTTGCAGACGCCACAATG
Organism: Rhipicephalus appendiculatus; assembly: GCA_030522465.1. NCBI lineage: Eukaryota > Metazoa > Arthropoda > Arachnida > Ixodida > Ixodidae > Rhipicephalus > Rhipicephalus appendiculatus. The sequence continues at coordinate 377,274 of JALIZH010015831.1, read as the reverse complement.
TGCCGCAAACGGTTTTCCGTCATTTTGATAAGTGCAGAGACCGGCCAAACAACTATTCCGACTTCCGCGCGATCGCAGCGGTGTCATTGCGGATAATCATAGGGGGGGAAAAAATGAAGGCGAGGTAGCGACCACCGACAAACGTGCCGATATGACTTATCGCCGACCAAAAGCCTTATCGCAGTAAGCATTCCCAGCTACCTGGTCGGGCACGCGTGTGGCGTATAGAGCCACTTTAAGCCTACTGCACGCTTTTAACAGGCGACTAACTGAACGCGCTTGGCTGCCGATCGCTGCTGCCTCGTTGTGCGAGACCGTGTTCAAGCGTGCACCGCTTTGCAGAAACGCAAGCAGCTCTCTGTTGCAAAGCGTTGCGGGTTGCGGGCACCAAGAAACCTTGCTGTATTGGCGCTAACACGCGCATGGTACAGCAAGCGTAGCGCTGTTGTAGCCATACTGCACGCTTATATTAAGCGACAGCCCAAAAGCGCCTCCGTCGCTGCCAGGACTGCTATAGCTGCTATATTTATTTATTTATTTATTTATCAAATACTGCGGACACGTAGTCCAAGCAGGGAGGGCAATAAAATGGTACAACAGTGAGCATGTTACAGCAGTGAACAAAAATGGTAAAACAGTGAACAAACAAAAAAAATCAGAAGAATTGAAAGGAAATTAAAACAAAACAAAAACAATAATACAGAAATAGTCAATATGTTTGACGAAACGCTATAAAACAGATCAATAATAATCAGCATTAAGGTGTCGATTCGATTATGCAATTCCATTCTGTTATTGTGCGAGGGAAAAAAGAATTCTTAAATGTGTTTGTTCTCGCGAAGTAAGGTGTTAGTGCATTTTGTCTACGGTAACGCGTGGTTCGGGCATCGCGGAGGGCGCATCGCTTGCAGAAAGCTCGTCATCGCCGCGTTGACCCAACAGGCTCTTCGCCAGATCTGTGCACGGTCTGAAGCGGATCGGTAGTCACGGCGTGCGCCGAGTAGGCGAAGCGCTGCACGCAACTAACCTGTAGACGATTTGGCTTTCTGCGGCCGTACCGCGTTTTAAAAAACTGTGTCAGTTTGCACTTAAAGTAGACTGCGGAACACATGTATCGCGGACAGTCAATTATGTCCGTTCTGTCGCTGTACCACGCTGCTTATCCCGGACCCCGCAGTAGTTTCGAAATGCTCCTTGGCGTCGCCACCGCGTGCTATCCATAGAGTTAATATACTGACGATCGGATGGTTGTGCGAGAGTGACAAAATCTTTTCTGCACTTTGGCAAACAGAAAGAAATGGCTTTGTGGTGAGAACTTTAGTCAATATTTGCTGTGGCACTGTATTTATTTCTTTGTTGGCGGCGATGGCGCACGTCAGGATATGCAAATTTGTAGTTGGTGGTTAATGCGTAGTACGTTTAGTGCGTAGTTATGCCGCCGTTCCCGGCAGGTACGTATTAACGAGGTTTTCACTGTACAGTGAAACCCCGTTTTACGACGTTCTCGGGACCGCAAAAAATCGTCGAAAAATGCGGACTTCGTAAAATCCAAACACGAAAATTTATGCCCATAAAAACACGTTTAGCACGACGGATCAGCGAGAGACTTCAATGCGAACTACCAACAAGCTCTACAGGGCTCTAAAACCCACAAAAGGCATTTTCTCCGACGATCGAGAAAAAAAAAAAGAGAGGGGGGGGGGGGGGCATCTTCGCTAGGTTTGACCATCGCGGCTGCCGTGGCTGCGGCCCACACACCTGCAAAGCGATATAGCAGCTGCGCCAAACACCTGCCGCGGAAAAGGTCCCATCTCCTCCAAGCAGCAACACTTGCCCCCTCAAGCGATACTAGTCCATTCCCCTTCCCAAGCTACACCAGCACTTCCCCCCCCTCCCCCCCCCCCCCCCAAACTAAGATGCTATGCAGGTTAGCACCCCCCTAGACAAAATCCTTCTGACACCTTTGCGCGAGGAAGCAGGAAAGAATGGGGAAACCACAACCGCGCCCCTTTGCGCCGCTTTCGTGGCCACTCGGAGGGTGAGGGGAACACGAACGAATGGCAGCAGGAAAGCCGAAATGAACTGGTTTCCCGAGTGCTTGGCATGCGAAGGGGTGCCCCTCTTGCTGATGCGACGAAAGATACCTGCAGACTTCCCTTTTGTTCACCATTTGGCCCCCCCGCTTTGCGGCTGGATCGTCGTGACACGCGGGTTCGGCGTAAAACGGCGTCGGAAAATTGGGGTTTTTACTGCATTGCGTCGATGGGGCTTTCGCCAGAACAGGACAAATCTGTCGTAAAATACGGGTCGTCGTGAAACCGGGCGACGTAAAACCGGGGTTCCACTGTATAGTTCATCTCTGCTTTCATTTGCTTATTTAACTTTCTTGATGAATAAATGTTTTTCGCTGGAAGTCCACACAAGGTCCCTCTTTGTTGCGTTAATTCAATGTGCTTCATAATGGGTCTATACCAGCACACCCACTCGTGCACTCTGACATTTATACAGCTGCCGCTGCAGCGCCCAGTCACCATCAAACTGAGCCTGACCCCGAATAAAAGGCCCACCACACAGGGCATGAGAAAGTTCAATGAAGCTCACCGTGCCTCCAACGGTGTGGTATCACATCGCCAGCCCCGAGGAAACACCGCCAGCTCATTGAAGGGCAGGCAGTCAAAGGCCAGAAGGCTGCGGTGGGGCTTGGGGTCCACACAGAAGCGCTCTTCCCCGGCAACGCCCAACAGAAACCGGAAGCGCCTGCGCCACAGTCAAGCGGAGATGCCATAGAGTGCAACTTACAAGCAATTATAACACATACTCTTTACCGAGCTAGGGCACTGCAAACAGACAAATGTATTACACAGATGACAATCCTGTCTGCTAAGTATCAAAGCAACGATATGTGTATGATGACTGGATACTAGCGATTTTTCGTTTTCTAGCTTACATAGTCCTGTTCACGTTGTGTATGTGTAACACTGTGTTTTATATTATTTGTACATTTCAACACCCCCCCTTGCTGGTTATAATGCTTTTGAAGCAAATGTGGATTTATGTAATAAATAAATAAATAAAGTATATAAACTGCGCATAAACCATGGAAATTTCAAAGAAAAGCTGTTGCAACTTTCTTTCAAGGCAAACCCCATCCCCAGCCACCAGAGAGTTGAGGCCACACGCTATGCTTCTGTAAAATGCACTGCCTGCAACACCATAGATAATGGCCCATAACTTTAGTAGATCGTAACGCGTAGAATGCCTCCACTGGAAGTGTGCCATGCAGAACAAAAAGGCAGTGCTCTCCACGTGATGTAATGCAGTTCCTTAGCTTCAGTACATGGGAGATATTGGCGAAGGAATGCCACTTGCAGTTGCTAGTCAAGGCAACAAGGGCACTGGCAGTGAGGCTGCATGGTGACTGGAATGTCTTCTAACTCTTCCAATATTATGCCATTATGAAAATATCATTCAGGAGAACACTTCCTAGGGGGCCCTTCATACCTTCCAGGAGCATTTTAAGTGTGCAGTAACTTATCTGTCATACGCCGCAGGAACTGCAAACTATCTGACAAAGCTTTTTGAATCACCACGCATGCAAATTTGCAAAAGCTGAATTTAGTCCATGGAGAGAGGAAATAATTGCTCAATGTGACATTACGAAGCCCTCCTGCTGTGCAATAAAAATGCAGTTGGAATGAAGAGCGGCTCACATGGCAGAGCTTCTAATGGTAAACCATGACTCTGAGATACTGCAAGTCGTGCCAACATAACTATTTTGGCTAGGTTTCAAGCCCTACAGCCTTCACATGCACGCAAACACCTAAGCATGCAACTTAGAAGTGTAATACAACTGGATGGAACAGGCTTCAAAGATGAAAAAGCACTACAGTAAGAGTACCATTTGCCCCATACAATCTTTGTCTGTAACCTGCAAATAAACAATAAACACACTTTTTTGTGAGTATTTGCCACTGCTAATATGATAAACAGTGGTGCTGTCAAAGAAAGATTCTGCGTTATTGTGCCCAAACAGTGCAACAGCTCAATGCAGTGAGACTTCAACGCAGTTCACATTCACTGTAGCTGCTCCCTTTTGCTGATGCAGAAACCACACATGCATAGAACATTTACATTCAGTGGTGAAGCATAATATTGTCAGGTCGTCGTGATGGTGAAGAAGGCAGCAGTCGGGCTGACTTCTTTTATTTGATTTTTTATCTGACGAACTTATGCCCAGGAAATAAAAAGTCAAAATACAAGCAATATGCACTGTACACTGATAGCAGCGATCACAATTGTCAGCCATCAGTAACCTGCTCATCTGTGAAATGCGTCGGCTTGTACACATCCTTTATTGAACCTTCCAGCGTTATTGCTGGTGCTTGTGTTAGCTCTACAATGAACTCAGTTGTCCATGTTCTTCGCATAATCTTAACCAAACAGTCTGAAACAATCATGAAGTTTCTAAGCATTGCGGCATGGCCTGCGACGAGCGGAGGTAACGGTTACTTGGGTGAAACCCAGCCACATCAAAAATAAAGGAATAAGTGCGCTTGGAAATATACAAATATTACGTGGCAGACAGTGCAATTCTATTTCACCCAGACACCATTTCCACAGAAATGTGCAACTTGGGTTAAAAGCTAAAGGAGGCACCCCTCTAAGGTTCTTTCACAATCAGAAAGCATCCAAGTTATGACTGGCAGGTAAAACCTATTTGCAAACTTCACGAAACAGCGCTAAAATCATAGATTCAGCATGAATTTGTAAACCTAACAAAAAGCATTAGGAGGGTGCACAGGTACTCAAGAACAAGCAGATAGCAGTACAGATTTGAGAGTAAATGCACGTAACTAATATTTCAGTTGAGAATAAGGTATGTCGCCACCCTTGAAAATGACGTCTTTTTCAAAAAAAAGCGAATTTCACTTTTTTGTTATTTTAAGAATCTACAGACAGACATTCAGAATTGTGCTGCAGCAAAAATGACATCTCTATCTGGCTCTGTTCAAAAATTGCGTTGGTTTTTACAACTACAAGTAGACCTCCCTGAAACCGAAACTGATATTTTGTGAGAACAAAACCTACATTTTAACCAGTAAAAGTTCCCAGGATACATTTAGATAAGTTGGTGGTGAAGTATGCTAAAACTTGATAAGATTGAGCAGTGGTAATCACGGCCAATTTTTATTCAAATTGCGCTAATTGCCGTGTGGGGACACACGAAGTGACACCGTGTTTACACTGCACCAATGAGTTGTAGTACCACTGTGCAAGCTATTTCTTCGTCAATTCAGTGTCCCAGATTGTTGTTTTACAGAATATAACAAGATATGCCTAAGTTACCAGTGAAACAAAGGCCGAAACGCAAAGTTTGAAAAGTTGGTGAGCCTGCAACCGAGTCAAAGCTCAGGGCACAGCACAATACAAGCACAGGGGAGGTTCTTACAAAAAAGATAACGAACAGAGATAAGGCTGTGTATGCAGAGCTCTGTTTAGACGATATATTTTGAGGAAAATATGTCGGCGGGAAAACTCAAAACGTGAATGAATGCATCAATGGGATGCTGTGGCAGTGTGTCCCTAAAGATGTCCATACAGGCCCGAGAATTTTTTCGTTTGGACTGTAAGATTGTGTATGTCAGTTCATCAATGGAAATACTGGCACAATGCATATCTTGAGGCAGGCTTGTGTCAATCCTGGCTACTGCAGCACGGTAGCTTGTCTCAGCAGGAACCGAACTGCCTAGAAGAACGCCAGCCGCCAGTCAGTGGCTGACAAAAAAGAAGCTTAAAAAACTAGGAGCGGCTAAACCACGTAACAGTGGACTCGTGGCAGCTAAGGAAGGTCCCAGCTATGAGCCTGGCGGCTTTTAGCGTCCCACAGCTTTCCAATGATGTATATAACACGTTTGGAAAACTTCTTTCTTGTTTTTCTCAAAATTTCATTTTTAGTCGTTTTTTACTGCGCGAAAAGTCATAACTTTTGTATGACACAATATTTTTCAATAAAACTTCCCGTGCTTTTTTCTGGAGCATTAATCTATGCAATGAACTAGCATAATTGAAAACAACCGATAACTTTTGCTGTTATAAGGTTTTGACTAAAATGCAACCATCTGAAACTACACAATTTTGGGTTTTTCGGCCACAGCATGCGTAATATTGACGACAGCGCAAAGATTCCAGTTCATTGTACAGCCTTAATGAACAGCTACATTTCTGCCACGCCATTTTTGTTTTGTGTCACGGGATCAGTAGTTATCACTCTTCGCGTGATGCACATATTTTGCCTAATTTCTGTAATTAAATTGTGATTAGTTGCACTTTTTTTTGTCTAACATACTTGAAGTGTCTTTTTCAACAGCTCTTCTTAAGGCAAATACAAAACAATATGTTTAGGATCAAAATCTAAAAAGATCTCCAAAAAGGTGGCGACATACCTTAAGAGGAAAATTTGTCATTGAGAATGTTATGTAATAACACAGAGCATGCAACAGCACACGCATAGAAAATGTAGCAAATATAACTAATTAGGTTGCGGTATAAAGTGAGCTAATCAAAGCTGACTAGCCTTTGTCCTGACACAGTGATATCTATATGCAGCATACCTTTTTCCTTGAGGAACAGGCTGTTCAGCTGCCTCCACTATCCTTCTTCTGCGCTCCTTGTGGTACCGAAGCTTGGCTCGTCTTTCCTCATTTGACAAGCTCTCCCCTCATTGGACGGGCTGTCCGGTAGGGATTCACCGTCCGATTCTTCACTTTGCGAGGGATCATCTTTCTCATCCTGTTGATGCTCATGTGTCCTGCAATGTATCACTGCTTCCTTACAAGTTCTGCTAATCGACTGCATTAAAGATAGCACAACAAATGTGCTTCTTAGTGCAAATCCAAGGCCCCGCAGCGCTTGTTTGGAGCTAAAACATTGACCCCAGATCCATTACCCCTTTGGGTTGCGAAACCTTTACCCACTTTCCATCCATTCCCGTCCAAAACTAAAGAAAGCAAAGCTCCAGTAGAAAAATATTGCTCTTGCCATGGCACATAATGCAGTGAGAAAATGCGAGTGTGAATCAACCACTAAAGAACCTTGACAAGCAGCACCTGACGACGAACCGCTGCAGCCGTGTTGCGTTGTTGGGTGGAAACGGACAACGGACCACAAAGGGCATCACATCAAAATAAGAGGAAAACAATTCATTAGGCACAACAAACGCGGGCTCATGTTATTGGTTCCGAAAATCTCAACATTCAAGCAGAACGAGTGGCCCATGACTACCGTAAAATACCGAGCAAGCGCCACCTCCCACCTTTCGGGAGATTTAAAATACACGCCAATGACCAAGCAAGCAACCCCCCCCCCCCCCCGCCCTCGTCTGCCTCCCGCAATTTTTTTTTTTAACCTGTTCCCAGCTACAGAATCCTGTAGCAGTGGTTCCTTGGAACCCCAGTTCTGAGAGTCTTAAGATATGCACACAATTTCTTAGTACTTTTACAGTGTGGTGCCTCAGGGTTACATTCAGAGTTGTCACAAATTCTCAACATATGGAGAAGTCTTTCCCGTCGTCATTACACAAGAAATTTCCCACGAGGATTCCCTCCGATTCAGTAAAAACAGCAAATGCATGTGTATTCAATAAAGCGTTTCATCAGTAGCACAGGTCTGCATTCTTCTTAGAGGCACTTCCATCCCCATCTTGAATTTTAGTCGGCAACCGAGCAAAGGCCCCCCCTTCAATTCCTGTGCGATTACCTCTCACCGTAGGGAGGGGGGGCTTGCTCGGGATTTTACGGCAGGAATTTTCACAGCTCTATGGATGCCCCATCCGAGTATCGCACAACAAAAAAAAAAAGCAGTGCTCATTATCAGCATGGCACCAGCATTTCAATGCGAAAATTGGTGTGCTATGGTTTCCAAGCCTTCCAGGGTTACTGGTGACATCCTTTTGATGGACAAAGCAACTTCTGCAAGGTAGAAGTTGGTGTGCCATGTACACTATATGATGACAGTATCATTTACATAATTACAACATCTGTGTGGTTGCCATACAATAAGGCAGTAATTAAAATTGCTGCAAAACTTGGCACCACAGTTCCTTTCACACTACTTTCAATACAGGCAAATGTAAATCACACATTACACTTTAAACTAATTATCAGAGTGCTGATGACCAACAGTATGCATACTGCTGGCACTGCTACACCATGATATTGGTGGCACCTAATTTTTACAAGGAACATTCCACAGCCCTTATAATACACTCTGCCGTCTTAAATAGATATGACAAAGCAATCATAAAACTGTTGCAATTATGGCAAACTAAAGATTTGTCTTTTTGTGAAGGATGAGCAATCTGACCTGTGCTAGACAAGGATGTGTGCTGTTGGTCACAAAAGTCTGCAGGATATGCAGTGCACGTTGGAGCTCTGGCAACCATGTGTAAGCGAAGGTAACAGGGGATGCCACGGCCGATAGCCTCGACACCACGCCGTGTGGGGCAGGTGGCGCAGCAATGCAGTTTTCCGCCGCTCTGCCACATGCAGCAGATTCCACAAACTTTTGCGGCTGGCAGTGCATTCAGTGCAAGTACATCGCACATATGCTTTGCGGCTCTGTCTATCTTGACGTGACAATATTCAGGTCAATTTTTCAGTTGCCCTTCATGCATTGTAATCCCAGCCTGGTCTGAAACTTTGCAGATGTTCTTTCAGAACAAGCAGGCGCCCACTTGGCAATTTGTGACCACTAATGCTTCAGGTACATCTCAAATGCCAATAATATGCGCAGCAGCGCTTGAGTAATCAAGAAATTAAGGTAAACATAGGACACACCTTGTGCCAGCAGCAGGACATTCTGGTACTATAGCTCGATGACATAGAAAGCCCTCAGTACAAAAAATCACTAGTACCCAAACTACCCATGATAAAAAAGAACATTGCAGTGCATCACACATGCAGTGATGGAAGTGACTTTTTACTTTTTGGAGCACACTTTGGAGCAGGAAAATTACCGCTCTGGAGCAGCCATGAGTGTTTTCGGAGCGGAAAAAATGTTAGTTTGGAGCAGCTATTGGTGTTTTAGGAGCAGATACAAAATTTGCCATACACCAATTGGAGTTCAAAGCATTGTCGAAGCAACTCGTAAATATTAATATTTATCATGAAATATATTTCGCAGACAACAATCAATGTAAATTTCAAGAAGCAAACAATTAAAAAGATGTCTGGTTGTCAAAAATGTGCTGTGAAATGAGCTATATATTTAAAATACTAGTATTTGTGGCAGAAATCAAATCGAACCAGTAAAGCTGAGCGCCACGGTTTAGAAGTAACCACAGTCCCATATAAATATTGCCAAATAAGCAGTAGATAATCGGTATGAGATAAAGGCAATCCTGCTCATTTACACATTTAACCACACTAGCCTGCATATCTAGCTGAAAAAAAGAACAACCAAATGAGCTATATGCTTAATACGCCAGTTCTTGTTGCATAAATGATATCAGAGACGATAATGCCGCACACTAGTGGCATACTGGAATGATAGTATACAGACTCTTTTGAGTTTATTTAGGACTTATGAGTTGGTCAAACAGTAAAAGTTCGTCATTATCATTCTCCCAGTGCCATTTCGGAGCAGGTTCGGAGCAATTACTAACAAAAATCACAGTTTGGAGCAGCATGGAGCAGCATTTCTCTTTTGGAGCAGTTTGGAGCAATTGGAGCAGCACTTCCATCACTGCACATGGTATGAAATGCAGCTTGCACATTTCAGTTTCATTCATGACAAAAAGAACTTTTTGATGTTTCCTTGAAAAGTTCTGCTTTTGCCATGCTGAGCTCCGCTTTGCTGGCTGTCAGGAAGTGAAGGGAGGGCACGGTGAATGTTACGCAATGAGTCCCCTCTCGGAGGTGGGTGGTTTGAATTGTGCAAACAGTATGTGGACCACTACAAAGTGATATTCTATAAAACTAAGCCTTTCCTTGGCAGTGAACAAGCACTACAGGGATTTTGGAATGTTATTTCAACAATACATGTTGAATTATTATTTGCCCTTAGTGTCCCTTTAAATGCTCTGAAATTGAGAATTTCACTTAGACAAAACAATTGTTAATTTAGGATTAACAAGAGAGCATGCACAAGCATAGACAAGAAGGCCGAGAGCATACTAGCCTTCAAATCATGTCATCTTCCTAGACACCGCTCTTCAATATTAAATACTGTAGCATGTGGGGTTGCACGCACGTCCCATTGTCCCCAATGCTGCGGCAACTCGGCTTCACGCTACGTTTGCATGTGCAGCAGCGAGAGGGCTTGCACGACAGAGGGCACTGAGCCGCTCCCGTAGCCCTTCGCGCCCTCATCCCTGGCTGAAGACAAAATGCCCCTTTCCCTCCTTGCCGGGGAGACTCGTCTCCAGACCCCGAGAACACGCGTCGCTTTCTCGGGGACCTCGCGTCTTCCGTCTTGGGAGGTGTGACAGGACGCATCTGAACCAAACCGGGAGCACCGCCGCCGCCATCAACCCCTGCAGCGCCCGGCCATGGAGTGCAAACTACTGCTCAGACCGGAGTGCAAAAGCCGCGCGAGGTGAGATTAACAGTTATCACTCCCTTGACGTGTGCTTGCTATTCGTTGATTGTCTTCCCCAGTAGCGCGGAATGCTCCGCCGCTGAGGTGCTCTTTAGGATTTGCTACTGTATTGGTTGTAATTGGCACATGTGTAACTAAGGTCAATCAACATTTTCAGTTGAAAGACTTGTCTCTGTCCCCACTGGCCTGAAACCCGCCGCAGTCGCGACTCAACGCGAACCGCAGGATAGGGGGTCACAGCTCTGACTGTTAGGGCTGCTGCATAGTACTAGCTAGAGTGACTGACACTCCAATAGCGCGCGGAGCAATCCAAACGAGGGACAGGTTCGCAAGCGCAACTTGTTGTGTTTGTTCCTCAAGGAATAACCCCTATAGACAGAACCACATCAAAGAAAAAAATACACCTAAATGGTTATCATATAGCACAGCTCTCTCACTGCCCAATGACAAATGCAAGAAAAGCCAGTGGCCTTTTAAAAATAGCCTGGAAGTTGCAAGCTCTCTGAAATAAAAGACAGCTTCCGCATGCAACCATTCAGCTTTCCAGTAACACAGTAGGGCTGGCCAATGGTAATCTAAAATTGTTTCATGGTCTAACTGCAATGGGACAGCTCACAATATGAGTATTACGACCTGCTGCTGATGAATAGACTCCTGTGCGCTGGTGAGAAACTGGCTGCAGGGCAACAGGCAATGTTTACCAAAGAGTTAAGCGCAGATACTTACGAAGACGGGACAAGACGAAGAGCAACACACAATGCACTTCTGTGTGTTCCCATTTGTCTTGTCCTGCTTTCATGAGTATCTGCGCCAAGCACTCAGGATATGTTGTACCAACAAGGCCACAAGCCAGCCCTTGCTAATGTTTATCGCTTGTGCAGTTAGGCAGCAAGTGGTACACATTGTGGGTGTGACCTCTAAGAAGCAAATTTACAGCCTTGCAAAAGTACTTTCAGGTTTGCAAGTTGCCCACAGAAGTAGTTTAGCTGGCTACAGTATTCGCATTACATTCAAACTGGTTTAAAACACCAGAACTCACCTGAGCAGGTCCTGAAGGGCGGGATCATAGCTGACATTGCAGAGCCAATCCGGAAGTTCGAAGTTGCCTGAGGAAAAACAAGACACTTGTTGCTTTGCTGGAATGCAGTTCGATAGATTCCTTCAATACAGTGCCATGGAAGGGAACCATTACAGTATGCATGGACTGCTAGCACCGAGGTGTTCGTATGACCATGTGGTCTTTGTTGCGCATCGGGGCAGCTAGCAGAACAGTGTATGACGGTGCACATTGTGTGCAGGCCTTACTAACCAGCTGCTCTAAGTGAATAATTGGTGCAGGTGTTAAGGGCATGCTGACAAATACCCTCAAGGATGATTCCACCAGCGAACTACAAATCACCATGATCTAGTCGTTTTTACAGCGAAAGCTGTTATGAGATCACAACAACAACCAAATTTGGTGGCATTGCTGTTCACCACTGTCGTGCAAACTAAGAAAAAATTAAGTGAGCAAAAATATCCAGGAACAGATGGGAGTCGAACCCGGGTCCTCTGCATAGCAGTCAAGTATTCTACCACAGAGCCATTCCGGTGCTTGAAACTCCTTCGCAAGAAGACCCCGTACAGGCGGTGCTGCTTTCTCCAGCACCGCAACAAGAACGGCGGGAGGAGCGACGATGGAGAGGGGGGACAATCCCTAAGAAAAGTCGCTAGCTTCGGAGCCGGCCGGACAGTCACCACCTGATGAAGAGACCGAACGGGTCTCGAAACGTTGGGCCAGTTTTTAATTTCATTATTAAAAACTTAGGTTAAGAATTGTGGCTGGAGAGTTTATCTTTTCGTATAATTTTTACCCAGCCAGACAGATCTCTGTCAAATATGTTTACATTCTCTGTATATCTATCACTACTTTTCCATGATTTAATTCTAAAATGTCAAGACACAGAAGTGACAGACATTTTGAAACCCGTGTGTAGTTATTACTGAATACTGCCTTAATTAAATGCCATGTGGCGCTTGCAGTGAGCAACCAGCAGCGCTTCTGGAACAGAGGACATCAGATGATGAATTCCTGTCACACTTGATCGCCACCAATTGGCCTATAAGTCACGACCCTCTTCGGAGAGCGCGTTTTGCTGTCGAACCGACTTGCACAACAGAAGATGCACCCACATCATGCATGGTGTAATGGCTAAATCGGAATGCATGTGAGAGGGCTGTTTAGTCTGCAGAGTAGTTGTTCGTCCGTGGTTGTGATTTTGGACACGCCAAGATCAGGCTTCACATGTTTTGACGTGCCAGCGGTGCAACTGCCAAAGATAGTCACCGTTAAACCCGAGACTCTGGTGCAGTTTTGCGCAATTTATGTTGACTATATCAGAACAGAACATTGAATTGAATCTGCGCACACTGGCGCAGGTGTGGAATCACTGAGTATGTCCCTAATTTATCAAAGCGCTTGCTTAAACAAAAGTACACTCTGCTTTTCGAGAAGCCTACATGATATTATTAATAACACACAAATGAATGGTCTATTCACTGGTGAGGAAGACGTCGCCGCGAGTGAAGTGCAGGCCAGCAAAGTGCAGGCCAGCAAAGTGCAGGCCAGCAAAGTGCCAGTCAGTATTCTTCCCATGCAAAAGTCATCTGCCTTTTTCAGGAAACGATGCGTTACTTCCTTCCCTCCGTTATTACGCACATTTTGGCACAAAACAAAAGCCTCCGACATAGTTTCTTTCCTTTTCTGGCTTGTGAGTGGCGCTATGGCAAGAATTTGAGAACCATGCATGCAGCTGCTCAGATCTGAGCTCCTCAATGTGAGAACTCGCATCGCTTCCCGGTTGACCCAGTATATGTTGCTTCCAGGCACACCCGCTAGGTGGCGAGCCCTCCCTTGGAAGCGCGAACACCCAATCCCCATTGTGGCTGGGACAGCAGCGCTTTCTAGAGTTACTGTATATACTCCCTACGGGAGCAGAGTTGTGTGTAAATCTGCCATCTTGCCCGCCGAGGCGTCCGCGTTAAGCAGAAAAGCCACTCCCATCAAATGTAGGAGCCAGCGTGACTGAGCGGTTCCGTGTGCTTTTTGCTCATTCGTAACGTGTCGCTGACGCAAAGACTTTCACTTCAAAGAAAAAAAAAAGGAAAACTCGAACAAACGATGAATTTAGATGAAACAAACTGGTGCTATAACTTGTTCGATGGAAGTCACTATTGGAAGCAATATTTTGTTTTAATTGTTTCAAATAGCAAATAGGAAAACTCTGACAGACACGATTCTGGATAAATTAAGTTCAGCAATTAAATCTGCTTGTTTCACGTAGTTTTTGACACAGCACTTCGAAAAGATAAAGTAGGTGGCATGAGAAAATAATGAGCGGCAATAAAACAAGTGCTAAAATTATGTCACTCTGTGTTTTTACAAATAACACAAGCTAACAAGAGTTTTAAGCAGAATTAGGTAGATGTGGCATAAAATAAACATTAAGTAACACAATTTTTATGTTGCACAGTGCTCGCACTGTGTTATGCTGTTTGGTATATAGACCAGTGAGGTGAACATTCAAACATTCACTAGCGCATATTTTGATCTTTCGGTCCCGTCCGATTTTTGTTAGCGGCTAGCCAGCTGTAACAAGTGGGCGAGAAGCCATACATAACCTGTTTGTTATCGCTTACTCTAGTCGCAAAGATATTAACTATGATATTTTTCTTGTGCCGCAAAGGCACAACAGAAATGACACACAGCGAAAATACACAATACAAAACACCACCGCAGCACCAACAAAAAGCATTCATTACTCTGCCGGATCGCAAGGCTGCTTGGGACAACGGTGGCGCTGTGGTAAAGCAGCAGTGGTGGTGATGCGGTTCTGGATGCTCAGCATGACGACCCGACGGCTGGGCACCTTGGATTTTCACGTACGCTGGCAAGGATACAAGAAAAGTACTACTGGCCTCGCCTCACTGCCGACGTCACCCACTACGTGAGGACTTGCCGAGATTGTCAGCGACGGAAGACACCACCGACTAGGCCAACCGGACTTTTGCAGCCCATCCAAGCCACCTCGCCGGCTGTTCCAGCAAATAGGCATGGACTTACTGGGGCCCGTTCCCGACGTCGAATTCCGGAAACAAGTGGATCGTCATAGCTACTGACTACCTCACCCGCTACGCCGAGACAAGGGCCCTGTCCCAAGGGCAGTGCCACTGAGGTAGCAAAGTTCTTCGCCGAGAACATCGTTACTGCGTCATGGTGCCTCAGAGGTCCTCATTATCAACAGAGGTACGGCCTTTACGGCGGACCTAACTCAAGCGATCCTAACGGTACAGCCAGACAAAGTCACCGCTGGACCACCGCCTACCACACCCATAGACCAAGTGGCCTCACCGAGCGTCTAAATAAGACCATCGCCGATATGCTGGCCATGTACGTCGACGTCGAGCACAAGACATGGGATGATATCCTTCCGTATGTAACCTTTGCATACAACAAGGCCGTACAAGAAACGACGCAGATGACGCCGTATGGATTGGTCTACGGAAGGACCCCGGCAACGACGCTCGACACCATGCTGCCCAATGTCTCCGACGAGGAAAACATCGACGTCACTATGTACCTTCAGCGTGCCGAAGAAGCTCGACAGCTCGCCCGCCTGCGTATCAAGAACCAGCAGAGGATCGACAGCCGTCACTATAATATTTCGGCGACGCCACATGGAGTACCAGCCCGGTGACCGTGTATGGGTCTGGACACCGATACGCCGACGTGGACTTAGCGAAAAACTTCTACGACAGTACTTCGGACCGTATAGGGTACTTCGATGTCTCGGCGCACTCGACTACGAGGTTGTCCCCGACGGCATCACGAACTCTCAGCGATGCCGGGCACGTCCCGAGGTCGTGCATGTGGTGCGCCTTAAACCGTTCTACGCGTGTTAAGGAACATTCGGACTCAAGTTTTTACTTGCTTGATTGTTGTTATTGATTACTGCATGCATTTCTGTACCATGTTCTGCTTTAAGCATCGGGGCGATGCTTTTTCAGAGGGGGGCAGTGCCATGCGCGTTTCTTTCAATCTTGCCGTATTTGGTTTACGGCCCACAAAGACTGTAGGCAAAGCTCGGCACAGACCTCGCCTCGGTGTTCGAGAAGCTTCACGATTTCAGTAGATCGTTTTGTTAAGATTGCACGCAAGACGCGAAGAGTCAAGCTTATTCCAGAGCTTGCCCGACCACCAGTGATAAGACTAGAAAGTTCCATGCGTGATGTATAAAACCTGGCGCATCCCAACGCTGATCAGTTTTTCGACGGCCGACGCTCTGTTCGCCGCTATCATTGTACAGCGTGCCTTGCTTGCTGTAATCTGACTTTCCGTTTCCCGGCCACAAGTCCGGCCAAATAAAGAATTTCATCTTGGACACATCGCCTGCTGCCTTCGTGGATGTCACAACCACGTGACAATATACAGTAACGCTAGCATGGATGGATGAATGATGTGAGCGTCCCCTTTATAACGGGGCGGTGACAAGTGTGCCGCCAGGCTCAACAAATAAAGAAAAAAAAAATACTTTATCCTTTTTTTTTTCTAAAGTTGGCCTAATGCCTTAATTGTCTACTTCAATTAAATCTATCTTACTATAGGAAAAAAAATAACTCAAATTCATAGCCCAGTTCTCTGCCGCCCTTTAAGGCAGAATGTCCTTATTTTTCCCACTATTTATTTTTGTCCCTTCTCTCTAGTTTTCTGCCACCAATACTCTAACCGTTTCTTACTTATTTCTATCGCACGCGTGTTCAGCTTTCCATTGTCGTCCCTAAAACCCAATTGCTTCATGTAGGCTCGTGCCTAAGCATCAACCTGGGTGTATATCTCCACATTCAATCAGAACATGCTCCTTTGGTTCCTTATCTTGCCCACAGCATATGCATTGTTCTTCTTCTTTACTAAACCTCGCTTTATAACAGCGCATTCTAAGGCAACCCGATCTCGCATCAAACAGTAAAGTGCTTCCCCTTGAATTATCATAAAATGCCTCCCTCCTTATTTCATTTTTGCCCTTTTGGTAGTTACTTGGAGCCGGTTTTTTCTCTATCGCTGCCATCCAGTAAATCTTCTCTGCCTCCCTGACTTTTCGTTTAACACTCTTTGTTGCCACACCGCTTACACTGCCAGCCATACATTTACTAGTGAGCCTCCTAGTTCTTTTTCTCCACTGTGTGTCAACGCTCTTCCTATACAGATAACTGGAACACCTTCTCTGCCCATCTACTCTCTTTCATATTCCTTAGTCTCTCTTTTCGAACCTTATTTTGCTCTGAGCTTCCCTCACCTCAAAACTTGTCCACCCTACATCACCCTTTACAGCCTCATTTGTCGTCTTCCCGTGAGCGCCCAATCCAAGGCGTCCCACAGTCCTTTGATTTACATCCATTCCGTGATTGCATGTCTGACCCCGTGCACACCATTTAGTTCCCAAAAGTAAGCCCCGGAACCATTACACCTTTTCCACATAGCTCGAAGCACCTCGTACCTATTGTATCCCTACAACACTCTGTGCTTCATGATTGCAGCATTTCTCTTTCCCCTTGTTACCGATGCTTTCTCTTGTACCTCCATATATCTATCCCCCTCATTTACCCACACTCCGAGGTACTTGTACTCGCTTACCCTCGGTATTTCTTGGCCCTGTATTAAGACCACATGGTCTTCGTGATCATTGAATACCATCAATCCACATTTTGTTACACTAAATCCTAGTCCAAGAGCTTTGCCTACCCTTCCGCATATGTCCGCCAGCCGCTGTATATCATCTAGACTGTCCACAAATAAGACAATGTCATCCGCATAAAATAAACCTGGAAGCTTCTGCTCAATTATCACGCCGCCTTGTCTGTGTGACAGATTAAGACTAATGTTGCTACCTTCTAGCGTTTTTTCCATCCTCAACATGTACAGCATGAATAACAGCGGGGACAAAGGACACCCTTGTCTTAGCCCCTTGCTAATATCAACGTTCTCTTTGCAACCTATTCCTTCCCATTCCATGCAAACTTTATTGTCTCGGCATATCTCCCTCAAAAGCTGCACACAGTCGTTGCCTATGCCCATTCCTTTCAATTATATCCCACAAAATTTCCTAATTAACGTTGTCGTACACCCCAGTGATCTCTAGAAAAGCCACGTACAAGGACCTGTTTTTTTTTATTTTAGATACTTCTATACACTGCATGAGAACAAAACAGGTTATCTAGCCGCCAGTCGACTCGAAAGCCATTCTGAAGTTCTCCCAAAATATCGTTCTATTCTGCCCACGTTTCTATTTTTATTTTTACTGCCTGCATCGCCAACCTGTATAGTACCTATGTAATGGTTCGCGGTCTATACCAGCAAATGGTTATCCTTTTCTCCCTTGCATTTATAGATTCGGTTCATTCTGCTTTTACGCCAACTCTCCGGTATTTGCCTGTCTTGTAAACATTTTTCTACGGCTTCCAACACTTTCTTTTTCGCAGTGCCACCTGAGCTGCGCTGGCGGGCACGTTTTTGTCCTTCACTGGCATTAGAACCGACAACCATGAGCAAGTGAAAGGTCCGTTTGAAAGCCCAATTGCCGATAGGTCTGCGGATGATCCCAGCCAGCGAGAAAAATGGGACGCAACAGGCACTGGTGCTGATGTTTTGCGCTACTTGGGGCCACATAGAAAGGTAATCAAACGATAACGTGAGCTGTGCTCTGTGTAACCGAAAATTGGGAAACAAAATATTGGCACCTACCCTCTGAAGCTGCCGACTTGTCCGATGTGTCCTGTGTTGACAAACTGAAACTTGGGAACAACGTCGGCCTGGCGTCACCCTCCGAAGTTGCTGCCTTCGTGGCCGCATACGCAGGAAAGAGCGAAGGTACCTGTGCCATGTTACATTCTCTATTCTGCAAGTGTTACGGACAAAACACGCCGCTCGTTTGTAAAGAGTATCACAACAAACGAATGGTTGACGAAGTAGCGGCCTCAAGCTTTCTTTGAGCGCGGCGCCATGATGAAATGAGCGGGTTGGCGCCCCTCTGGGAGCCACATCAGAGAACCCACATCGTCAATCTAATTTCTCTGACACAAGCGTTAACTGCTGTATTATACAAGCAAATAATTAATGAAGTCCTTTTCGGTTGCTTTTTCTTTTTATCGTGAGGGGGGGGGGGGGGTACGCATAGGCGCCAACAAAAATGTATTATCATCATCATCTCGTCGATAAACACGCGTGGTCGGTGTGGTTTCGATTGTTGGGAACCTCGGGAGGGGTTCTCTGGACCTCGCCGTGCGTAGGTAGTGCTTGGTATGTTACCTCTTAGTTAAATGCATCGTAAGGACGGCGCTTGGAGGAGTATCGTGCAGTCCCTGGGCACTGGTTGGATCGTAGCGACGGCACTACAAGCTTAGTGCCCTTGCTGGTTGCTACTGCTACTTTCGCCACCTTAACCAGTCGCAAGGTAGGGACTGATTTGACTCTCAGACGGAGGTGCGTTTTTATGCTGTACTCTTTGGCTTTCTTCCGTAACGGCCAATGAGTTACTGCCCTGCTTGATCCCGCGGGGATCCCCAATAAAGTGAGAAGATATTTGCGTGAAAGTGTCACGGTTCCATCTCTGAGAAATCCTAATACTTTGAACTCGGACTAGTTGAAAGACACGAACAACGCCAGTTCTTGTTAAAGTATGGCGCTGTTGGTGTCTTTCTAGTTGTCCTTGTTCTCCGGTATCATATGTTGCATAGTCTTAGGAAGCCTTCTATGAAATGGAACTTGGAAATTTTCCCACTCTGCTGTCTGGCCGGTAGAAAAAAAGAAGTCTCCACCCTATGCTGCGGTGCATTCAAAATAAAAGATAATGGTGGCAGTGTCTGTCATACCTTGGAACATCAAGTGATGGAAAAGGGAACTTGCCACGGACCTAGCTGATCACGGTCCGGACTTGGGAATGCCTGAAAGTTATAAATGTATTGTCTAACGGTGTCGGCCGCGAAGTAACTGCACATGGGTACTCGTAAATCAGTACCATTCGTTATAATCATTCGTTAAAGGTTGCCCTCAAGGCAATTCTTAGCGCGTAAACTGGTTCGTCTCTCTGCCTCTCTCTGGTTGGTTTCCTTCCTTGCCTCGTAATCATAGAATCTTTTCGGTGCAAATTGAACAAGGACGAGGAACACAGAAAACAACAGCCACCTCTTGCATGCCACATTGCATAATCGTAAGCAGAAAAATTGAGCAAGATGTCTACGAAAGGAGTGACTCTGGGATTGAGCAAGTGTAATCGCTTCTACCGAGCAAGGGCAACTATGTGTACGAGATCCCCCTTACATGTGGAAAGTTGTAAGTGGAACACAGAAGCACATACATTAACGTGTGCTTAAAGGGGGTGGTGCCACCAAATTTGTGGCTAGCGCGTTCTTCGCTGCAAGCGTTTCTTATAGCTCTAGGAAGCATGATACACGCACCAAGATTCACGTATTCTCGCTAAGTAATTTAATATCGCCTTATTTATGCGGACAACTTTCGGTTTCGGTTTCTGGGCACCAAGTTGGGCAGTGACGTAGCAGTGTAGTAGGCTTGGTCACGTGACCATACAAGGCTCGCGCGAAGATGCGCAGCACTTCGCCAGGAAGCGATCGAAACTCGGCAAGTGATGTAGCAACCGATGCTTTGCCGGTACGTACGTTCTGGAGGTAACAGAGGTCCCGAGGACACTCACGTCACTACAGATATGGTGTGACGTCACTACAACTTTCGTTGTCCTTCCCATAGAGCTACGTCAGTTTTGATGCGCTAGCGATGGGCATCGATCGGGAGAATGAGCATTTAGGTACGCTTTGGAAGTGAATTAAAATATATTCTAAACCTTTGCTGCGTCCGACCCTTCATGTGGAGTGTCCTTACATACAGAGGAAACCCACAACAGGCTTGTTATAGCCTCAAAATTTGATGGCACCACCCCCTTTAAGAGAGCACAATCAGTCACTTTGCTTTCAGTGCAGATTCAGTGCATTTTGCTTCACGTTACCACAGGCATGGTTGCTCTCCTATTTTGTTCTATACAGAGATATGTTCAAGACACAGATGCCAGACTACTAGAGGGGCAATAGTCGCCTTCCACATCAGCAAAATGGGAGACGCATGCCTCAGTCAAGCATCATTTTCTCTTAACTCTTTCGTTACCGCATGAAAATGGCCATTTTTTATAGGTCTGAGGAAGAAATTTATTGCTAGTATAAATAATGCTCTAGGTAACATTGCAGCACACCAAATTGTGCATAATGAATTGCTCTTTATAGATAACACAAGTTTCAAAACAAAAAAGATGTTACAAAACTTATAAAAAATCTGAAATCTACCACTTTTGCAGGAACTTGAGAAAAACAGTACAAACAAAACACAATATCTACAAAAATATTACGAACAAACAAAATTCAAAATATACATTTTGAAGGGAAATGATCTAGGAATATTCGAAAAGAAAAATAAACAATCTGTATAAAGCCATTTTTCACACAGATCAAAAATACACAGCTGAGGATGGCCCGGGCTGGCTCGAAGCATCGTCGCTGTCAGCGCTTGAAGATGAGCTGGTGTCGTCTTCGGACTCATAGCTCGACTCAGCTTCACTAAATTCGTGAGCGGGTTGAGCACGCTTTCGAGCGGAACGTTTTTTCAGCGACGGAGCCCCGCGGGTTGACGACGCCATGGGAGCGGCCGCGCGCGCCGACGCTAACGCCCGATGCGCCCCTCTCGCGTAGATAAAGAGAAACGAAACCAAAACTGCTGCAAACTGGCTAAAAAGGCCAGATCAACAAGTTAGAGACGCGACGGACCTTCAGAAATGAGCTGTATTTGAATAATATTGCGCGAACTCGGGAGCAAAGCTCGCTAGTGAGTAGCAGGTGTCGTTTTCATGTAATTATCACAGCCAAAATTTATTACCTCGCAAAACTGACGACACAATTTGATAATTGACTTCTTAGGAATCGTTTGATACCAAAATGTTGATAATAACGGAGCACAAACATGAGCAGCGCATTTTTTTCCCGAGTGTGGCAGCCACGCCCCCTTTTCCAGTAACACATGCGCATTCGTTCGCGAAAAACTCCGTCAAAAATCGCAGCGTCGTCAAAGCGGGAAAATTTAAACGTATTGTAGAAGAGCAGTCCCAGAACTAAACGCGAGATGCTGCAGCATGCACGGGAAAAAAATTTTTACGCGTCGAAATCGGCAGCTTTTTTCGTCGATCACCGGTGATCGATTTGAATAGGCGTGGTAACGAAAGAGTTAAAGGACCCCTGACAGCAAAAGTTTTGGTTGCGACTTTTTTACAGTAATTTGTAGCTTTGCGTCTGGTAATGCCGAAATTGAATCGTAAATGCTCTAACGCATCGTATAATTAATGCTAGCGTCGTTAATTCAGGACGATTTTGCTTCAGTTCGAAACGCCCGCCTAAATACCATAAGAAACTAGCGCCCCACAGCGGGGAAGCGCCTGAGACTACATGTGCTCAAGCTTCGGTGACGCTGAACGTGCCGTTTCCAAATAGGGTGACCCGAGGGCGGTGAAGAATAAAACGATGTGGGTGCGTTGAGCGTGTCCCCCCTCAGGAAAAAGAAAAGCATTCCTGGCGCAAGCAGCCAAAGCCACCTTGAGAGCAGCCCGACAACAGAGCGAGAGGGGTGACGAACAATAGTCCTCGCCGGGTGCCAGTCGGGGTATTGTGCGCACCCCGAATATGTTCTCCGATGCCGACAATACTTGCTTGACCTCTGCAACGTCACGAGGGGCGCCTCTGTCTACGTAAAACCACAGAAAATGTCGATTTTACCAGAATAAATGGATGAGCACTCACCTTTACTTTAAAACCAAATTAAAATATCTTATAGGCAACGCTCGCCCCTAATAATCGGTGAGAAGTGCCCCCGCATGCAAGAGTCTCAAACGACCCAAGCACCTCGAGTTTCCAAATTTGGTATCAGGGGTCCTTTAACAGACAACGGGTTCGCGTACTTGCTCAGCACGTGTGCCATTAAGTGATATGCATTGTTACTTGTTAACATTTTAGCACTTCTGCGCAGTTTTGATATGTTTTACTCTTACCTTTGTGTATTTCTTCGAATTAAATTTTCACTTGCAAGTTGGTGCTCACTTTTGTTTTCCGCTGACTTCGTCGTTTGACGCTGCACTAAACATACTACCTTACCAACTAACCCAACCTTCGATCCTACTGCATGCTGGCAAACTTGTACGGCACAGAAAAAACCACAAACACTGTGTTCCTGTTAGCCATTTTCCTAGGGCTAATGACTGTAAAAACACGGTTAACAGAACCTTATACCCATACGTCACAACCATTCGGTGTTTTGTCCATTGGCTGTCTGTTTTAATGGGAGAGCTGTTTAGCCTTGAGTTCCAGCCGTGGCTGGCGACCGCTCAAAGCTCAGCCCTGCTGTGCAAAGTGAAGTGGAAGGATATCATAGCCATGTATAGTATAGTTTAGCAAGGGGTGGGAAGTGAGGGTGATGAGGGAAAGGAGGGATGGTGAAGCATAGCATAGTCATGTGTAGTATATCATGGGGTGGAAAAGGGGAACTGAGGGTGATGGGAGAGGGTAAAGCATAGGCCATGATAGTATAGTGTAGCAAGGGGCTGGGAATTGAAGTGAGGAGGAGGGGAAAGGGTAAGGCATAGCACAGCCGTATACAGGGTGTTTCAAGAAATGTGTCTGAAAATAATCAAAAATAATGGAAAATGGATTATGTGCTTGTTGCCTTCATTATTACTTTTTCTGTGGCGGAAGACCTCATAAACGACCCCTAAACCACCTCCGATATTTTTTCAGACATGTCAAGCAAACACACGCATCGTGATGCCACACGTGGCAGTGCTACAAGCCGCGAGTGCGCCACAGATTCCAAGAAACAATCCCTTCTCCTCTCCGGCCCTTTCCGGCTTCCCCGGTAACATGTGCGACAACAGCATGTTGCATCTGTGATGTTATCACAATCGATGCTGCAATTTGTTGAACAAGAACCTGTGACTTCTGGTTAGCAGCTGCCCACACTCCTTGCTGTTCTTTGTCGTGTTGCTCGCGTGTGCGTGCTTGTGAATCGGCAACTGCAGCCCGTAATGTAAGTGACAAATCGCTAGCGTACCAACATAGTCGTGCCTACCGGTCTGATAAGCTGAACAGCGGGTAGCCGAGAAGCACGCGGTTGACGAAGTCGCAGAAACCGGAAGGAGACACTGTTTTGAAAAGCGCGTCAGCGATGACATATTTCACGTGAGATTGGGAGGGGCACTCGGTGAGGAGGGTAAAGCGGCTTTGGGAGACCAGCTGACGAATGGAGGGTAGTGAAGGAAAGAGCGAAACGAGCAATCGCCACATTTCAATCATTAAAATGTGTGTAACTCCGCTATTATGGCACCATTTTTAAAAATTCTTGTAGCTATGTGTTCGTTGTAGACCCGTGCACAGCTACATCACCACTCCTAAATTTCGACCTCTGGGTGGTTTGGGGCCTTTAAGATGACTAGACACAGCAATTATGGCAGTAATTAGATATTTTGAGAAATCGACCTTTGGTAATTATTGTGGAGCAATAAAAGTCAACCATATTCACCGGTCAAACTGAAACTGAATCTCCGATAAGCGCAACTAGCAGATGACCAGAATGACGTCACTGTTCACGATTGCGATTGCAGTAGTGTTAGTTCATCTGGATTTGTTAACATACGTACTCTAATCGCAAACAAAAGCCGCACAACCACAAAGCGAGGTTGATTGATGGTTGTTACGACCATGCTGGCTCATTCTGGATGTCTCGAAAGAGTGTGGTGATCGCGCTCTTCCGAGTTTCAGTTTCGCTGGTGAAAGATGTCAGATTTCATTACTCGTTAATAATTGCCAGCGGCTGCTTTTGTGAATTCTGAGAGCAGCAAGAGCAACAGGCTCTTTGCAGGAAGGGGCTGCAGTTGTTCCATTTGACCCGGCCTCTTGTTCCACTAATTAAAGAGATAATTAACTTAATTGATGCCTCTGCTCATCTTAAGGTACCTGCCGCCAGAGAAAAAGTAGTTATGAAGGCAGCATGAAAATATGACGTTTTTTTCTTCCGAGAATATTCGGACACATTTCTTAAAATATCCTGTGTAGTAAGAATAGCAAGGGGTGGGAAAGGAAGTGATGGTGAGGAGGAGCAATCTGAGGCTAAGGAGGAGGGAAAGGCCAATAGCTCCGCTGTTTCTGCACACCACTACTGTTTCATTGTTGCCTTCACTTTTTGAAGAAGGTTTCTGAAACTAATGCAATCACAGAGTTAGACTGGCCAGTTGAATGCAGCTGTGTAAACCGATTGAGAAATGTATCCTGCATCCCGTAAGGACAAGATTTCACCAGCGGTCTCTCAAGGCATATGGAATCAATTAGCAGCCTAGGATCAGAAAAATAATTTCTTTCAAAATAGTGAATTAGTGTTAAAAGCACTACCGTTGCCACAAAAACACGCTTGGCAAGCTATAAAAGACGGAAGATGAAAAAAGGTTCAGAAAGGCCGCTCTCCCAGCTTTCGCTAGACTGTGCTGCGCGTTCTGCGCAGGCCTGGTGGTTTTTTGGTGGCGTCTGCTTGGGCCTGCATTATTATTTATTGTAAAAATGGATGACATGGTATTGTAAGGGCACCAGAGACTTGAGATGGCAACTTTTGGAAAATTCTTTTGAACCAGTGCGACCAAAATATGAAAAGAAAATCTTGAAATACATGACATTACGCTGACATCCAGATGCTGGTGTTTCGACGCAGCATTCAAAATTTGAACTTTTGCCTTCATTTTCTCTTTTATTGATTCCCTGTGATCCTGAAAATCATGAAGGTCTGATTCTCAAAGCTTAATTTTTCAGTTTGTTTCGCTTGAGTATCTTCTTAGTCTATTACTCCCCAGTAACATTGTGTTCCATGTCATCCTTTTCTTTTTCAGAGAGTCGATTCTGGTGGTACCAGAACTTCAAGCCTGGTCTAGAAGGTATGTTTCTCACTGTCTGTAAATCTGTGCTACTTTGCCAGATTCCTGCGACTCATCCTACATGATATCATAGAAGCACTCCTTGCACTGCAGAGTGAAAACACCTGCAACTTTTCTCGACAGGAATGGATGAAAAGAAATGTCACTCTTGTCTCTGAAGAGGGACTCGTGCAGATTTCTTTAATACTTTCAGAAGGCTGCAACGAAAAAAATGGGTTTATTTGTCCAACGTTTCGGAATCGCCTCGATTCCTTCTTGAGGGAGAGTGACAACAGAGGTGTCGAGGTGCAACCTTTAATGTCTTTCCCAGAACAGCTGGGGAGAAGTAGAAAAAGTGCGTCTTCTTTTGTGGGGAGGGCATTGAGCGGGTTGTGCTTGCTGCGGTTGTGTGGGATTGATTGGCTGAGGGCTTGTCGCGTTCACTCCAGGCTCAGTTTGCCTTGCTTTTCTTGCACTTGCTAGGCCGTGGATGTAAACTGACGGCAGGTTTCCTTTGCAATGGTTCAAGTCGTTTTTGGTGTCTTGAATGAACCGTGACTCCAGTAAAAGAAAACCACCTTTATTTTATGGTATTTCCAAGATCCACAAGGAGTACATTTCACTTCATACTATTGTGGATTTCACGACATCTTCACTCTATGCGTGGTGCAGCTGTCTTCACAGGACTTTGGATCCGCTTTTGGGTAGAACACTGACATACATACTCTACGCCAGCTGCTTTGTGGAGGGCATGATAAAAGTCACAGTGAGTTCATCATCTCGTTCAACATTATGCCTCTGTTCACTAGTGTGCCTATAACGCTTGCAGTCTTCAACATGAGGCACCTTGTACGACAACGAACTCCTGTGCGAGAACACCAAATGGAACATCCACGAACTGTGTCATTTGTTGGAGCACGGCCTCAAAGGAACATGCATCCATGTCAGCGGGAACTTTTACAGGCAAGCCTGCAGGGCTGTAATGGGCACGGTGATCTGCAGCTGTGAATCTCTTAGTGGAGCGCAATGAACAAATGGCACTGCATTATTTGATTGTCAGGCCAAAAGTATTAGTACAGCATGTAGATGATCGCTTCTCTTCCATGAAGGAGTTGGCAGTGGACTTTTATCTCGCCCATCTCAATTCCGTTGACCAGGTGATACAGTTCGCGGTGGAACAACAGCAAGACAGGACGCGCTCCCTTTTCTAATGGTTTTGGTCCCACAACAAGGCGAGTGCACAACCTTTTCTGTGTACTGAAAGCCAATGCACAGGCAGTTACTTGCAATTCATTTCCAGCCACCCGGCTGTCCACAAAGTTTCCATTTTGTCGGACGCTCTTTTTCCATGCAAGGACAATTGGCACTTTGAAAGAGAGAGGGAAGGGATATGACTGATAAGCTAAAAAACATTGTGATACAAAGAAGGCTTCACCTGCCATGTGTCATGGTTGTGTGGAGGTGCCTCTGAAAATGCCACTCCATCCAGCTTCCTTCTCTCCCAGAACCTATCCGACTGGCAGTGACAAAGACAAGCCAGTCGGCTGAAAGCATCATTATCAGCAAAGTTAGGTATTGGGCTAGTTGGTTTTTCATGATTAAAATACTGCGCTACAATTACTGGGACATAAAAAGTTAGAAAGGACACACGTTACGAAGCGCTAACTATCAACTGGATTCATTGAAAAAAAAAAACATGAAGGAAAAGGAACTTCAGGAAAGGGAAAGATCTGTTCAAGATGTGGGGGGGGGGGGGGGGGGGGTGTTGTGTTGTCTTCTCAGCTGAATGTTGTCTTCTCAGCTCCAGTCAAGTTGAAAGGAATGTGCACAAAAGTAAACGACCAGGATGCGAAGAAAGAAGAATGCCAAACACGTCATGCGAATAAATATGTTGAATGGGAAGTAGGCTTTGTATACAATATCCCTCTGACATGTGGCAAAGCATATGTTGGGCAATCTGGAAGATGCCTCAATGAACGGCTCAAAGAGCATCGCTATGCATGCCAGTAAACGGCAATTACAGGCAACCTTTCCATGCACTGCAGGGAGTGTGGGTGTAGCCCAATGTTAGAAAAAAACGTCAGTTTTGGCCAAATCGAAGAATAAGACGACACGCGAAATTTGGGAAGCCTTTCACATATCGAACCAGCAAAGCGCATGCATCAGTTCAAGCTCCATTCTGCTTACCCCGACAGAAATTGAATTTATTAGAAGCTACATGTAGCAGTTGAATCAGCATACTCGGAATAGAACTTTGAGTCATCGCCACATCTCGTAATCACCCCATGTGTAGCACCAGAAGACAGTTCAGCAAGATTGCCCCCCCCCCCCCCCCCCCCACATTGTGAACAGAGCTTTCTCTTTCCTGAAGTTCCTTTTCCTTCATGTTTTTTTTTTTTCAATGAATCCAGTTGATAGTTTGCGCTTGTCGTGTCCACTTTGTAACGTGTGTCCTTTCTAACTTTTTATCTCCCAGTAATTGTAGCACAGTATTTTAATCAGGCATCGTTATCCCATAACTCATACCACGTTTATCAAGAAAGAAGGTATCAAGTTGGCGCGAATCAGTGCCCATGCTCACTCACCTGCTGCTGGAGACAAAACACCAGCAATCCAAGGCAAAGTGTCATTGGGTTTTTTACAAGGTGTTATACTTGGAGTGCCCAAACAATCGCATTGGTGAAAGCAAAAGCTTTTACCACACAATCTGCCAGCACAAGAATCACATGAGGAGAATGGATCTGAAAGCTCAGCACAGCACCTTTACCGAGTAGCTGGACCAACCGATCGACTTCAGCTGTGCCTTTGTTACGACACACCCAGAGACAAGGTTTTTTTTTTTCTCGTTTTTCGTGTACAGTATTCAGAACACCCTTAGGCATAGTAACCACTCACTGGGAACGTTGCTCACTGTATACGTGCACTGCCCTCGTGATGCGAAGAAAGGAGGAGCCACGGTGATACAGTAAAAGCTCGTTAATTCGACTCTCGTTAATTCGGAAAATCGGTTAATTCGGACACGTCATCTGGTCCCTGTAAACATACGCGTCACTCTATGAGGCTGGGCGCTCGTTATTTCGGACAGATTTGACCGCAAATCGGATAATTCGGCGACTTTCGGGCCGCTGGCGGGACTCGAAAACGAAAAAGGAACAATTCGGAACAAAAGCGGAGCTCAAACGCAGCATCGCCATGGACATCAATTATCGACTTGGCTTGACTTGAGACTGGCTGAACGCCTTTTCTTCGCGTGTGGGGTTAGCGGTGCCATTTAGTTGCTTTGTTGGCTTTGTGCCCGTTGGTGCGCTGCATCCCGGCATTGTTGAACGCCGTTTTATCGAGGAATGATTCAGTACGGCTCCTTTAGCTTGATCGTTGCTGGTGCTTTAGTGCTGAGTTCTCGTGCGACCGCACTCTCCGCCGATGGCAACGCCGGCGAAGCGGTCCAAGTACGAGGCCCAGGACTTCACCACCAAAGTAGAAATTTTGCGTGCCCTGAATGTGGTTCTGCCGACGAGAAGTGATGAAAAGGTTCAGTGTTAAAAGAAGTACTCTAGGTACATATGTTGTAGCCAGACAGGCCCCCTCTTACTGTGAAGGAAGTGCTTCCGCGGAGGCCCTCGTCGTCCTTGAAGAACTTTGTTTTGGCACTGCAGACAGCATGCGAGCTACTGAGCACCTTGAATGGCTCAGAAAAATTGTGTCCGCGCGAATTTCTGCTCGAAAACAGACAAGCATCCGCGATTACTTTGTAAAGTAAAGGTGTGTTGAAAGAACTCTTGCATTTATTGTGTTTATTTCGACCATTCGATAATTCGGACATTCGGTTAATTCGGACATTTTTTTCCGGTCCCTAGAAATCCGAATTAACGAGCTTTTACTGTACTTCCATAACCGACACAGTTCACTAATGAGGAAGGAATCAAATGCGTCTTGAAAAAGTGTGGCTAGTGCCAGTGCAGCATTTAGAATACACTCCAGAGACATAACATGTGATGTTGCAGACTGTTCTTTCGGTTTGGACTGCACTTGCATTGTTGTCGCATAGGTAGTATTATGGTTGAGATACTATTTTAAATGCGAAGCATTTTTTTGCGTACTGTAAGCACTTTTGCGTTTCTATCTATCTATCTATCAATCTATCTATCTATCTATCTATCTATCTATCTATCTATCTATCTATCTATCTATCTATCTATCTAGCTGACTACGTCTGGGTGCTCTCGTGATCGCCTCCTTAACTTGGGGTAGTCCAAAATTTGTATGGGAGGGTAAGAGGTATTGATGAATATGTCTGGCTGGTCATAACATGAATAACGTGAAAATCCTGTCGCGTACGTCGTCAAACCCTTTTCTTCAGACATGCGTGGCACATACCCGTTTACCACGGGCCGCGGTATGTGGGTATGCGCCACAGGTGTTTGACAATTTATATCTACCCAGAAACGGCGAGGAATCATTACACTCAAACCTCAATAAAACAAACCCGGATATAACGAAATATCGGTTATAACGAAGTAAATTGAGAATAGTCTTGCAATAGGTACAGTGTTAAGAATATACCTTTATAACAAATTTTCGGCTATAACGAACTTATTTTCGTGTAAGATGCAACTTTGTTATAATGAGGTTCGAGTGTAGTAATTTAAATGCGAGAGCGTTAAGAAAAACTGGCGTCGGCAGCGTTGACCCGACGAATGCAAATAATAAATATCAGGGTCCCAGCAGGAATCAAACCCAAGCAATCTGCGTGGCAATCAAGTATTCTACCACAGAGCCACACTAGGTCTCGGAACTGCTTTGGAAAAAGACCCTATGCAGGCGTAATGTTGGTGAAACGTCAGCTGTGGTTGCTGACTATCTAATTTTATAAACACAACATATGTACTCGTATGAGGCACACGTCATGTCGGGTTAACGTCGATTCTATACTTAAGCGCCATCCACTGTAGTTGGTCCACGAAGCACTGTCCAGGGCTACCATCCTCGAAGCACAAGTGCTACATATCAGCTTACCGCTTCTGGTGTTGGTAATACCCATCTTCCTGTTGGCATCGTTACACAGCTGTAAACAACTGGTTTCATGAAACATATGCGACTGTTCAACACAGGTCTGTGCGCACATTTCTACACATCTTTAGCGTCATTTCGTAACGTTTCGCTCAATAAAAAAAATTACAAACCAGTCACCTTGCCTCCGCATGCTTCGCATAACATCGATTCCCATGGTACCTGGGATCTGCCGAATTTTTCTATGCTGTTTCCTGTTTGTATTTGATATATCTTTATCTCTGAAATTTATGGTGAACACTGTTGTTATGCTTACCCTTTATACACCTACCCTCTTGGTGTAATGTGCCAATGGCATTCAAGGAAGCGAAGTTACCATAATGAGTTGCGAATCCATCGTGCATTGTATTGCATCATTTACCTTCCCAGTATTCTACAAGGCCTCCGATGTGGTTGGTAATGATGCCATACGCACGTATGACTACAAGACCTGGGGCGTAGAGGAGTGAGTAGCTGCCATCATGGGGTCCTTAGAGGTAGAAGGGGACGGTGGACGACCTCAACACGAACAGCACCTGGACCTCTTGGACAAGTTCAGCCACTGCAAGCGGCAGCTGGAGCAGCTCTTGAACACCAATGACTTGGCACAGCTGGAGGAGAAGCTGCAGGAATTGCAGGTCAGTCTCATCGTTGCTGTGTCATCCTTCAGCCACGTTTTCTTTGTGCCACAAAGCACTACCTCAGAATGTGCCTGACATTGAGAATTGATTTCTGTCACAAAAGGGCATGGGCAGATGAAAAGGATGTATGAAAATCCTGTGCACTTCGTACCATTGCATAATTCACACAAGTTCTCTTTCTCTCTTAGTAGTAGCACTGGCGGTGCAATAACTCCCGATTGTTGTCCATTGCCAGCGATTATAATCATTCACCTGGAGTCTGTCTTACAGGCATCAAAGTTTGCCAGTATGGTGTTTCATGTAGCTCAGATAATGAACAACTTGTTGGCTTGTGTGATACCATGAGCACAATCTGAACATTGAGCATATTGGATGCTTGTTGCATTTATCCAGAATGCCTGCAGCATATTCAAAGAGCACAAAAATCTGATATCCCTACACAGATGGATGCAACTATAGTCCTACTCCTACCCTGCATACTATAATGACCATGGCATAAATAGGAAATATAAAAACTTGATGTACAACCTTTGAACAGTGAGAAAACAACTAAAAATTTTAAACTCTGATAGTAACTTTTTTAGGTTTGTACAGATCATTAATCGAGCATAGACACTGTGAAAGACGAAAAGAAAATGCAGCATCATTGCTGCCTACGAGTGAAAAACGGCGCTTGTAATCGTGAGCCAACCAGCCCAAATGCGTACTTTACTGCAGATCATTGCTGCCTTTTTGTATCATTATTATTTATCAGCTTTCTCTGTGCATTCGCAGCTACATGTTGGTACATTATTCTAACAGACTTGCTGGCATTGCAGGCATTGCTGTAGAGTTGTCTTTAAAGAATTGCCTCTTTGTGTCTCTGTTGCCATTGCCATGCATGCAGGCAATAATTACGGAAGTGGCAAGTCACCTGCCTGCGGCCAGTTTGCGCTGGGTTCAGGAGCAGTTTGCGACACTGAGATCACAAGTAGACGAGGTGCGGGAGCAGCTCAAGCCACGCAAGCGCTTCGCCTTCAAATCGGCAAGGGGCTCCAAGGCACCCACCGGCAGGTGAGCCAAGTAGCGCAGCCCAGCTTGTCATTGGTGCTTGCAGGCCTGAACAGTAACGCTGTTGGGAAAGGGGCACTAAGAGTACAACAATTGATAGCCCTGTTTTCATCATTTTTACAGTTAGGTACTAATCACCAAAAAGAGCAAACAAAAGCCAACGTTGCATTTCAGAATTTC
This sequence comes from Rhipicephalus appendiculatus, assembly GCA_030522465.1. Taxonomy (NCBI): domain Eukaryota; kingdom Metazoa; phylum Arthropoda; class Arachnida; order Ixodida; family Ixodidae; genus Rhipicephalus; species Rhipicephalus appendiculatus. Next base: position 344,726 of record JALIZH010015831.1, on the reverse strand, counting down.
ATGCCAAAGCATCTGTGATGATACATCAGGCAGCTTCATACTGTCCTTGGTATGTTAGTCATTGTCATTGTGTGTGTACTGGTCGTTGAAATCGTTGAAAACCCGTGAAATTAAAATGTATGTTTTGAAGGCCCTTGAAAGTCCTGGAATTAATATTTTCGCTTTGACACCTTTGAATTTCAAAAGCACTGGATTCGAAGAATACTGAAAAGCAGTTAAGACTAGGATTTTGCATTAGCAATACTGTTTCATACTACACATCACGCACATGCAGGATGTAAATGCAGCTGGAGGTCTTACATTGTACACTCTTTTTTGCGATATAGCATTCAGTGCTAATGCACGCCGGGCATAGTGGCAGTCAAAGATAGGCTCAGTCGTTAGCCTGGACTTAATTATTAATCTCACAAAGCAGAGAGTTCGATAGTTGGTTGGGATTCATCAAGAAAAAGAGAGGCATTTACGTTTGTGGTGTTTCGTTCTCTTCTCCCGTCTCCTTTCCTGTATGCCCGCACTCTCTCATGATAAACTATGAAGCTCATTCATTCGCCGGATGGAACCAGTGATGGAACCCAACAAGCAAAGCGATAGTTTTTAAGGAACTTCTCATTTCCTGTCTTATGAAGTGGCTTGGCTCTAGCAGTTCCCCAGTCCCTTGCTATTTTGTCACATAAAGACTTTGAAAAAATAACATTACTGTATTTTGACACCCACACGGCGTACCTTTTCGAGAAGCTATGCAAAATGTTATCAGGACCTGATGATTTTTTCAACATGAAGCCTTAACAGAAGATTAGATATGTAAGGTATGTGACAGATTAGTTGGTATTCCATGACGACGTGAACAGCGCGTGAGACAGACAAGGCCAAACAAACCGACGAGACTAGCGCTGTCCTCGACCAGCGCTAGTCCTCGTCGGTTCGTTTGTCCTTGTCTGTCTCACGCGCTGTTCACATCGTCATTAGATATGTGACTGTCGGTAACAACATCAGACATCAAGGGAGTGGATGTGTCAAACTTGGGTAATGCACTGTTTTCTTAACTTAACACTGTTTTAAAGTGGTTATTAAATGTATTCGCAATTTTTGTACTCTGATGAGAAAGGCAGCCATCAACTTCGAATGTATCGCATCTTGTGGAGTGCGTTTCTTTTGTTTAGCATCAAAGTTTTCTCGAGTGATGTAGTTATAAAAGTTGTTAACGATTCACCATAATATCTCTTTTTATCACCAGCTACTTGGTCTTTAATCTGTGAAGAAAGATTTGATATTTTTTGCATTATGGGCAATGAGTTGTTATTTGGTGGTCTTTTCTTTAGACACTCTAGCTGCCGTTTCAGTTGTCATATCTCCCTCGAAATCCATCAGTTCTTACTTAGGAGTGTGCAAATGTTCAATTTTCTTATATTAATTGAATACAGATAAGGCAAATAAACTGTCTTCAAATATCGAATCGAATACCTAATCATCATCATCACCATCAGCCCATGTTATGGCCCTTGCAGGACGAAGGCCTTTCCTAGCGATCACCCTCTTCTGCACAAGCTGATTCCATTTGATGCCTCCAAATTTCTCAATTTTGTCTGTCCACTTACTCAGCCGCATGTGGATTGTTAAAAGATGCTAAACGAGAAGTAACAATACCTGGTCATTACCATTTTAAATTTAACACAAACTGCATGTCATTAAGCTGCATGCTTTTTCAATATCTTTTAGTAATGCACTAATTACAAATTATCAGGCAGAAAAAATTAACTAACATGTTCACCAATGTGATCACTCTTTATGTACTGCAACAAAACGGCCTGAAATTGAAAAATGCCCTCTCTCTTGTGCAGTGTGATGCTCGCACACTGACCTTTCTTTTTCTAAGCATCTAAACAATATTACCTGCCGTGGTAGCCTAGTGAGTAAGGTGTCACACTGCTATGCTCGAGGGCGCAGGTTTAATTCCCAGCCACGGCAGCTGCATTCCTGATGGGGGTGAAATGCATAGACCACCCATGTGGTTAGATTTAGGCACACGCTTAAGAACCCCAGGTGGTAGAAATCAATTTTGGAGTCCCCCCAGCCCACTACAGCATACTTCATAAACAAATAATGGTTTTGGCACGTAAAACCTGTTATTATTACCCTTACCTAAACAACATTTAGGTAACACTTTTGGCAGAAATTTTATCTCGCAGCTGAAACTCGATTCAACGAAGTTATCACCCCGCTCGAAATTATTTCCTTAAATTCGGGAATTTCATAAAATTGAAAGAGGCTTTTTGCTCCTTTGAAATCTAAAATTGTTGCGTAGCAACATATAAAAACTAGCATGCTTTTTTGCCTGTGAACCCACGCCTGCACATCTGAAAAGTCCGCGAGGGTGGCCGAGACATAGGGGACACCATATCTGGGCGATGCAGGCCAGTTGGACGGTCATGTGAAGCTATGACAGGCTACTGGTATGCGTTGATGCAGAGAATGAATGCAGTGATTGCTCGAGCAGGCTGAACGAGAAAGATCTGAGGAAACGATCGGCATTGTCGCATAAACCATGAAATAACAACCACCACCACCACCACCTGTAGCACTCTCCAATACTCAGAGGAACAGACAACTGCTTAGAACACAAATTGAGATAAGTCCACTATGGAAAGATTGTCTATTGCATTGGCTAGAACGATCCCTGTTTTTTCTCATCAAATGCGGATTTATATTTTTAATTCTTCACGAAAGTCACGAAAAATGACTTTAGGCACCCCACGCAGCATAAAAGCAAAGGTGCGTATGATCTCCGTTGCATGACTTTTTACTGGCCTACATGGTTAATTGTCTTGATATTAGTGTTGAAATGCAGTACACTTTTTTTTTCTATTATAATCTTTTCTAACTTACGATGTTCAGCTACTCCTTCGTTTGTACTGAGCAGAACAGTGGAGCCGCCTTCACACGACGCGTGATCCAATGCTCACGAGCAGCAGCATGACAGTTGTCAGCTGAGGGCCTCTAGCGGCATCTGCCGACAAGTTGGAGAGGTACGGAGAGTGCCTAATTCGCAAGGCTGCAAGGAGACTTCATTGATAACGACCTGCATTTTATATTGAAAGAATGGTTGGAAAATGTCAAAATGAAAGGGGGTTATGCTCACTCCTGTGAAAGCAGAACGTTGAGCATAATGAACAGCACGCGAGGAGGGCATTGCTATCGCTTGTCTGTGTTGCTGGCTTCTCAGATCAAAAACTTCTGCTTACAAAATATCCACGTGCTTTTGGAATCAACCGGTGCAGGTTTAACCACTATTGAGGGGGAGATTTTCATTGCACCGTAATACACTGGGATTCAGAAAAATCGGTTGTCAGCACCTTAAAGAGCGCTGCCGACTGCCAAGCCCGTTGTTCCGTGCGTTGGCACATTTTGCAGCTTCGTCAAAGGAAAGCTAGGGCCGTGATTAGTGTGCCTAGATGCCTAGAGTGCATGCTCGAAGAAAAACCTGTCTCGGTCAGAATTAGGAGAAGATCACCTCTTTTTCACTCAGCCATTTCTAGAAAAATCTTATTAAATTGGGTTTCGCGGCCAAATTAGTTCGATAATTCAGGTTGAAGTCAACACTTAACCCAATGGGCATTTGCCAGGTAATGGAATGTTCTTCGTTAAAACGGGAACTTAGTAAAATCTGATTTCATACATCGAATTTTAACTGTGTCTGACTATAGAACACGAAAGTATGACATATGCTATATGAGAGAGGTGCGGAATAAAGCTTGGTAAAAAAAAAACTGTTCTTTTTGCCTAAGCATGCGGGACATCAGACTAAAATGCAGCATGATGGTCATACATGTGTCATGCATACTTCTCAGCGATTATATTAAAACATCAACAATGGAAGGAAATGCAGTGTAAATATGCAATGTACAATCGTATGCAGTAACCACAAAGTCCAACGTCATGTAACGGATATGTATTAGCGAAGCTTTACTTTAAAAAAAAGTCACAGTTTCACCGCAAGGGTGAAGCAATGAATGCGATAGCAAAAAATTGTAATGTTATACGAAGTGAGGCCGGCAGCTAACTCTTTGGATCCGATCTCACGCAACTCTAGAAAACGCTTGTTTAAGAGAATTCTATTCGCGTTGAGAGCGCAGCACGTAGAAGGGTACACCGGCCCCCCCGCTGTCGGCCGCCGAGAAGGGGAGATAACGCGCGCGCCCGCGCCCGCGCTCGTAAAATCGAAGGTCCCCCCCCCCCCTCCCCCCCCGCTGTCGGCCGCCGAGAAGGGGGAGATAACGCGCGCGCCCGCGCCCGCGCTCGTAAAATCGAAGGTCCCCCCCCCCCCTCCCCCCCGCTGTCGGCCGCCGAGAAGGGGAGATAACGCGCGCGCCCGCGCTCGTAAAATCGAAGGTCCCCCCCCCCCTCCCCCCGCTGTCGGCCGCCGAGAAGGGGGAGATAACGCGCGCGCCCCCCGCTCGTAAAATCGAAGGTCGCTCGAGGGACCCCCCCCCCCCCCCTCGCGTCTTTTCACGTTCACGAACGACGGGCGGGGCCGGTTATATATATACATATACGGCAAATGACGCGGACGCCGACGGCGAAAACCAGCGAAGAGTGTCCATATAATTGCTATCGCAATAATAAGAATTCATAGAATTCGTAAGGTATAGGAATGGGCAAATAGTAAATTTGAGGTTTGCAGTGAATTTGAAGTGAATACTGATTAGGTTTAATAATTTCAAATTGAATAGTTCGAATAGTATGTACAGTGGAACCCCGGTTTTACGACGACCCGCATTTTACGACGGATTTGTCCCGTTCCGGCGAAAGCCCCATAGACGCAATGCATTAAAAACCCCAATTTTCCGACGCCGTTTTACGCCGAACCCGCGTTTCACGACGATCCAGCCGCGAAGCGAGGGGGACCCAATGGCGAACAAAAGGGAAGTCCGCGGGTGTCCTTCGTCGCACCAGCAAGAGGGGCACCAATTCGCATGCCAAGCGCTCGGGAAACCGGTTCATTTCGGCTTTCCGCTGCCGTTCGTTCGTCTTCCCCTCACCCTCCGAGCGGCCGCGAAAGCGTCGTGAAGGGGCGCGGTTGTGGTTTCCCCATTCTTTCCCGCTTTCGTAGCGCAAGGGTGTCGGAAGGATTAAGTGCCGGGGACCCCCAGTCTCCCGCGTAGGCACGCTCTTGCGGTCCTTTGTATTCTCCTGGGTTCCTTTGTAGCTGGGAGTACAAAGGAACCCAGGAGCGTGCGTACGCGGGAGGCTGGGTGTCCCCGGCACTAAAACCCTCTTTTGTCTATGTGGGTGCTAACCTGCATAGCATCTTAGTTTGGGGGGAGGGGGGGGGGGAAGTGCTGGTGTAGCTTGGGAAGGGGAATGGGACTAGTATCGCTTGAGGGGGGCAAGTGTTGCTGCTTGGAGGAGACGGGACCTTTTCCGCGTCAGGTGTTGTGTAAGTGGTTAGAACAAGAGAGGAAAAAAGGCACCTAATTTCTGCAGCCCTATAGGGAGCACGGCGCAGTGCCTCAGCTGCTATATCGCTTTGCAGGTGTGTTGGCCGCAGCCACGGCAGCCGCGATGGCCAAACTTAGCAAAGATGCCCCCCCCCCCCCCCTCCCCCCCGCCTTTTTTTTTCTCTCCCATCGGTGAACATGCCTTTTGTGGGTTTTAGAGCCCTGTAGAGCTTGTTGGTAGTTTGCATTGAAGTCTCTCGCTGATCCGCCGTGCTGAACGTGTTTTTGTGGGCATAAATTTTCGTGTTTGGATTTTACGACGATTTTTCGCGGTCCCGAGAACGTCGTAAAACCGGGGTTTCACTGTATAACATATAGAGAAAAATGAGCATTTTTGTCACAACCCAACAAATTTGCACTTTATTTTTAAGAATTAGAACTAGACTTGTGCAAATGTCACATTTTTGTTTTGAGGCAAAGTGGAAGCGACATTGAATAGCAACAGCTTTGGAAAACTGATAGAGAACAAGTTAGAAGTGGTAAAAACATTAAATTTTAAAACTTGTTATACTTGGCACACATATGGCCATATAACACACTTTTAAACATAAAAAAAAGTTAACAGTTTCACCGCAAGGGTGAAGCAGTGAATGCGATAGCAACCAAATTCTAATGTTATTCGAACTGAGGCTGGCAGCTAACTCTTTTGGATCTGATCTCGCGCAACTCTACAAAATGCTTGTTTAGGAGCATACGGCCGCTCCAGGGACACTGTTCGTCGCCGGCTGTCGGCTGCTGAGATTGCGAGATAACGAGTGCGCCAGCGACGACCGCGCTCGTAAAACCAAAGGTTGCAGTGGCTGCATGAGGGACACCCCCCTTCGCATCTTTCCGCGCTTGTTAAAGACGCGCAGGGCGTTTCCTCTGCTTGAGCATTCCCCGGCTCGTCGAACAGGCGGGGAGATTTTATCGCATACGCCTCGGAGCGACGTAGGTGGGCGGCTCGTTTGATGTCCGCTTCAGCGGCGTCTGTCGCCCCCGCTCCCGCACTGTTACCCGCGGGTATTTTTCTTCGTGGCTTTTACTTATATATATATACATATACGGGACATGAAGGCAAAAATCAGCCGAGACTGTCCATATAATTGCTATCGCAATAAAAATAATACTTATCTGGGCGCAGGCGATACGTCCATTTAGCCATCAAGTGTGGCTTTGCAGCAGTGCAGACTTTTCTCTGGATAGATTGTTTTCCAGCAATGTGGTGCCGTGCTGCAGTGAAGCCACCTTTTCATGCGGGTTTCTGGCAGTAAAGTCTATTCGTTTGTTTTTCGAATACTTCTAAATTTCGGAAAAATCTTTATTCTTATTGAAGTGAATTTAGGTACTTACATATTTTTTCATACTTGTTGGAATATTTGTAGCACTGAAATACTTGTCCAATACGCTTGTCAATACATTTCTTGCTCAAATATTCAAATTTGTCCGAATATTTGCATCTTTAACCACATTTTCACTCATGGCCAAATATTCGAGGAAAGTCGAATATACATTTTTCTAATTGAATATGTTTTAAATAATGAAAATATTCTATTTGGAATTTCATTTCTTTGCACGCCCCTGGTTCTTCCTTTTTTTTTTTCCCCTAATCTTGGGCACATAACTCTGAACAAATTCATTTACAAGATGTTTCAATTTGTCCCAAATGTGGTGTATATCACAAGTGCTATTGCGTAAATCATCAAAATTAAAGGAAAGCCAGTCGGTTATGGATATATCATTAGCAAGGGGGAACGACTATATTTTCCAACTGTTTCCATGAATATTTTTCGTACATTGGTTTACCTAGGTATCTTTTAAAGGGACACTAAAAGGCAAAATGATTTTTCGCGTATTAAGTACAATTTCACAATCCCGAAAACACCACTCTTACCGCGACACGACGCTTGGTAAGCGAGAAAACACACGAAAAGAAAATGCGGGTGGTGATGCCACCTTGAGATTCCCGCACCAAACACCATGACGGCATAGATTCTGAACACGTCTACTGAGTCCTACGTAGCTTCTAACCGACAAAAATGAGGTGCATTTTCATCTGTGGGTGCCATAGACCTAGCATACGAAGTTTCAGAAAACTTCATCGAGCCAATGTCGCGAAAATATGAAAAATACATTTGGAATTTCTGACGTCACGTGCGCAGATAACGGCGCAAAATTTAAAAATAAAACTTCAACCTTGATTTTGGCCGCTAATAATGAACTTATGATAGTGAAACATATGGCATTAGAGTTCTCAGAGTGCAGTTTGTCAATCTAAGCCAAGTCATTGTTTCGCTTTAGTGTCCCTTTAAGATGAGCAACATGGCCTTGTGATAAGAAATTCTTGGAACTACTGCGCAGTAAATTTTGGCACTAATTGACTCGCTTACTAGAAAGAGATCTAGTATTTCTTTGCAATTTTCATGAATTATTGTAAAGTTTGCCGCAATTTGTAATAAGTCAAAAGTGACTGCATTGTTTAGCATTTCTTCTCCTAAATGAGCATTCTGATTTTAAGTGAGAAATTCGGCCATTCCATATTGGGCAAACTAAAATCTCCAGCCAAGATAACGTTGTCCTGAAGTAAAGTGTGGGATCCGGCTAGTTGGTATTCTATTATTAGACTGCTCAGCGCAAAAAGTAGACACAGCACACACAGAATTGACAAGGACTAGCGCAGACTTCCGACTGAATTTTATTACAATAACACACAAATCGTAGAGAAAAGATAAGACCTGCATGCTTATGCATGAACAAATAAACTAAAAGGAATGAAGAAACTGCAGAAAACTTTTGCGCGAGCAGTTTAATAACTTGGTCACCAGGTTTAACATTCAGATGAAGGTCCTCCTTTGATTCCAACACGGCCAATACTAGTAGAGTTAGGAGGTCTATAGACTATTTTCCTTAAGACATCTACGCGCCGACATCTTGGGCTGTTAAGCCGATGTTTTCTTGTTTTTGTGCATCGCGACGTAAATTAATAAGGCCATGAAACATTGTATGCACCAACCGAACCATTTTCATGCATATGCGTTTACCTTAACACCGTTGGTGTAGTTGTTAAAGATGCAAAGGACGAAGATTAACAGCCCAACATGGCGGCACTCAAACCCATCCGTAAGATAGTCTATACATGACTGCTATCGTGTATTTAACTCCGTCGTAGTATGTTTTGCAGAATGCGCGTTGAACATTTGCCGAGTCGGGTGTCCTTACTATATGCAACGCTTTTTTTAAAAGAATCATGCGCCTCCTCCGCTACTATCTTGGTCTTTTCGAATCGCACTGTATCTAGAAGAAACGAACTCATTGTTATTTATTTCTTTGTGCAGCCAAGTCTCATTAGCACTGCCATGTCAGCATCGTGTACAAGCGAAATACTTTCAATTTCAGGGGCCTCATGTATTACACTCTGGCAATTGATGTGTAATATTTTTAATGACAAAGTTTTAGTGCCATGATGCCATTCAGACTAAAATGTGTCGGCTTTTCCTCATTCCATACAAAGAGTACACCATTTACACTTAACTTGTCGTAGATTAATTTGACTTTAGTGCTGAGCCTTTTTCTTTTTCCTGAGCTGCACTCTTCCATAAGTGTTTGCACACTTCCTGAACCCCTTTGGAAAAATCTGCCAAGAGTGAAAAATTGGTGCCCTTTAATTTGAAAGAAGATTTTAGTGTTATGGTTTTTTTTTTCACGGTAGTCAATAAATTTTAGGATAATTGACCTGAATTTGCCAGAAATTTTATGTAAGAGCATGTGACACCTTTTAATACCACTCACAGTTACACTCACAGTTACATTGTGAGTTACCACTCACAGTTACATTCAAGAAAAATGTTATGACACTTGCCTCATGCTGCTGATACGTCTCTTAGTTTGGCTCTTCTAAACTAAACGATTAGATTGTTTCTTTGTCCCCTGTTTTCTAATTCATCAGCTTTACTCTTAGGCCCTGACAGCTGCACGTCAGACTTAGACATCGAGGCTTCCAGAACTTTCACATTATTAGCTATAGCATTTAAGTCGGTCATCTGCTTTTCAACTCTATCAAGGTGATCAGTTAATGTCAAGAGTTTATCATCAATGTCGTTCTGTGCATTAAGTTTAGCTTCAACTGTAACAGTCATTTTACTCTTTCCCTCTAACAATGCTGGCAACATTTCCTTATCTGTTTCTGGTGGTCTTTGATTAGCCTCTATATCACCACAAGGCAATAAGTCATCCAGGCAAGCAAAGAACGCAGTGAATAAAGCACTTAGCACAAAGGGGACATGGCAGCAATATCAAAAAGCTATCATTACTCCGGTAACATTTCGTGTACCGATAGCAACTATCCTGTAGCACAAAGCAAAAGGGGTTGTTGAGCACGTTGCCGGTTTTGATGCTGCCATACCCACTGACAATGCCTGGTTTTCGACTGTCCTTTTATAGTGCCTTGGTCTGTCACGTGATGGGATGCCACTAAAATAGTACTTCATGTTGGCACCAGCACTGCCCCACAAAGTAGCGATGATTCCGGGATTGTGAAGCCGCCGGTGTCTGTGGATACGATTTAGCCATCGTGGTTCGCATGAGTCACTCCAAGATGCATCGCCGATACCAACAGCCACTTCGAAAACAGAACCTCTAGCACAAAGCAAAAGGGGTTGTTGAGCATGTTGCTGGTTTCGCTGCTGCAATACCCACTGGTGTCACATAGAGAAACGAGGAAATATACCCTATACATTCTAGAAAGCGCACTGTGATATTGCAATTTATTCAGGTGACAGAGGAAGTACGAATCATACATGGGTAAAAGATAAGCAAGGAGCATGTGCCAAGCGGTAAAAAATGCATACCTAGACTAACCGTAATTGCCTGAATATACAAGCAAATCCAGACAAGATATACACTACTATAATATTGTACAGTACGTTGTTACAATGTTATACAATTCAACGTTATACAATACAACAAAAAGCCGTATGAAGAAAAAACATGTCAGGAACATAATTTTAGGGTGTAATTGAGAAATATAGTTTATGTTGGCAGAAAATGTTCGAGCAGGTACTTGTGGAATGCTTTGTGATTAGTGATAGAAATGATATCGCCTGGGTGATAGCTCCATTGTTTATTGTCATGCAGAAGATATACCTATACACCCTTGTCTTGCAATGATTCGTTTGAAGCTGCCTTGATTATGGAGCTGTCGGTACATGCACAGTGGGGTCTCCAAGGGAGGAAAAGTGGCCTGGTGTTGTTAATGTATCCGTAAAGCAGACATCAAATCAAATAAAACTTTATTTCCTTTCCTTTGAGAGAGGAGAAGGCGGGACTAAAATCCGCAATTACAGCCCGACAGAGGTCCCTGCCCCCCTTTGTTCTTGGCATGGCAGAGCAATACATGATGGATACATTGCACATAGCAAACGGTCTGCAATATTTTTCAGAATACAGTAAGGCACAAGAAAGGATACATTGCAATATAGAAAAAAAGTTTGCACAAACTTCTCTGACGCAAATATAAAGACACACTAAAAAGATACTAACACAATGACAAATAAAAATGAAACAAACTTTTTTAAACGGAACTCAAAATATAGTATTAATTCAACAATATGCAGTTTACAATATCGCAACAATAATAGATGTTATGTCTGTACACTTCATTTAGCCATTTCCAATAAGAAAAAATTTGATTTCATTATTTGAGTAACAAAACGGGTCAAATGATTTGTGATGTAAACTATTTAATAAATGCGGAAGGGTATAAGATAAAGATTCTTTATAATAGCTCGTGGGGTGGGTATATGCCATAATTCTTTGTTTCTTCTACATTAAGAGGGCACATTTTTGGGCAAGTTGGTGGTTCATTATGTGACACCAGCGCAGAACAAGGAACAAAGGACAAGGAAGAACTACAGACGAGCGCTTTATCAGCGCTCGTCTGTAGTTCTTCCTTGTCCTTTGTTCCTTGTTCTGCGCTGGTGTCACATAATTCTTCTACATTGTAGGCTTTTATTTGCATGTAGGTTTGCAAGGTCATCTATATATGTGTGTCATTGTGCTTAATTGACGATTTGTAACACAGTAACAATCTATTGTTATATAGTTGATGCACTGGGAGAATATTATATTGTAGAAACCTTTATTTCGTGTGCTCATTGTAAGGTAAATTTGCAATAATTACTTTAGCTTTTTTTTGTAATACATGTATTTTGGTCATGTTGCTAATACCTGTGGTCCCCCATACAAGATGGCAATGCTGAAGCAGAGAAAGTACCAATGAATTGTGAAGTAAAATTTTAATATTTTCAAGTAGCGTGTTTCATAATCTAGTAATTGTGCCAACTGCTGACGCAACTTTAGAACACAGCTACTTTATATGTTCGTTCCAAAGTTAAATTCTTCGAAAACACCCAGGATTTGGACACTATCAACAACCTCTATGGTGTCATTCCCCATGCTTACATAATGAAATCTTGGAAGAATTTTGCTTTTGGGTGCTTATAGGATAACTTTTGTTTTACTAGAGTTTATTTTACATAAAAGGTAAACACACCGGTGATGTGTGGCCCAAGAAACTAGCCCAAGAATATGTCTTAACTTCGTTTTGGGCGGTGTAAGAAGCAAGTACCAGTGCGAATGGACACCCACAAGAGAAACGACACATACCCACAAGCACCTGTGGCATGTGTTGTTTCTCTTATGGGTGTCTCTTCACTCTGGTACTTGCTTTCTCAATGATGAATCAATTTGCCCAAAGAGTATTGTTGGGAAGTGTGTCACTTGTGTCTCTCACAGAAGTTGTGAATTTTTCAGACTGTGCCAACTTTCTGAGTACGCTCGGAAAAATGCAGCTCTTTCTTCTTCCATGAATACGATCATCATTACGGTAACATTTTGTGCACAGATAGCAACTAACCTGTAGCATGAAGCAAAAGGGGTTGTTGAGCATGTTGCAGGTTTTAACGCGATAGCGTTAAAGAGCTCGTTTCGCAGAAATTCTGGCAGCGGCGGCGGCGTTGGTTGTGAGCGAAAAATCATCTTGTCCGTGACCGAAAAATCGAGAAAGATGCAAATGAAAATAAATAATAAAAATTTCCGGGTCCGAGTGAGGATCGATCCCAGCCCACTGCGTGGCAAGCAGGTGTTCTACCACACAGCCACGCTTCTGCTCAGAGTTACATTGAAAATACTTCCTCTGCTTGGAATTGCAGTGAAAATAACTGTCATGCTTTACAAACACACGCTTCCTGTATACAGGCGTCACAATACAACATGTAATATCGCAGTAATATTGCGTGGTACAAGCGTATATGCCATCAGGCGTCAGAACATGTGACTATCACAATGACATCATGGTTCAAAGCCGGCCACCCATTACAAAAGGCCCACACGTTACTGCGCGTATTCCCTTAAGACCACGTTGTAGGTGCATAGCAAGTTCGAAAGCATTACCTGGTCATAATTGCTCGTTGTTTAAAGCATGCTACCCATTACATAGTATGCACTAGGTGATTGAAGTACGCACTAGGGTCAGGATATCGCTATCGCGTTCAACTCTTAAAGGCGGAGCTTAAGGGTCCCCCCAAATTTTTATCCTTCCATACCCACTGACAATGCCCGGATTTCGACTGTCCTTTATAGTGCCTTGGTCCAATGCTTCTGCGAATTATATTCTGACAACTTGTGCCTGGCACAGCATAGCTTAAACCACTTTTGAGACAATAAGCCCAATTTAACTAATTCGTGAGTTGTTCTGTGCAGTGATGCCAGGCTGGAAGGGAAACGTGAGCCTGGGCCAAGCTTGCCTGCTGTTACTGTGAAAAATGCTTGCACCATGGGCTTCCAAGGCAGATCAGGAGAGACGTTGATGCTGTCGGAGGTCGGCGGCAAGGACACGGAACTCGACTCTCTCGACGACTGCCAAGTGACCGTTCAAGGCTGTCCAGCCACACTGTTTGCTCGCAGGCTCAGGAACTGCACCATCCGGTGCGGACCAGTGGCCAGCTCGGTGTTCGTGGAAGAGTGCGAGGGCTGCACATTTCTCGTTGCCTGTCATCAGTTGCGAGTACACGACAGCCATAAGTGTGAATTTCGAGTGCACGTCCAGACACGCTCCATTATCGAGGACTCGAAAGAGCTCCTGTTCGGCAAGTATGACTTTGCCTACAACGGAGACGAGCAAGATTGGAGTGCATCGCACCTAGACAGGACAGTCAACAACTGGGACAAGGTCGATGACTTTAACTGGCTTGCAGCCGACCAGCCCTCACCCAACTGGAAGCTGTCACAGGTGTAATAGGGAGATATGTGCCACAATAAATGCATACGTTGTTGTGGATGTACACATTGCAGTTTCTTATAACTTAGAAAGCAATGGTGCAGCCACTCAAATTCTCGGTAAGATCGCACGAGGATAGACCATAAAGTGTTTCAGAATCCTGCAGCGGGGCATGCATGTCAATGTCTGGCATAACAGCCTTGCAGTTAGTGCTATGAGTTACCTGTGTTTAAAGCACATGCATACATTCACAGAGTGTGAATGAAAGAACGGGAATTTTTTTTTCAGAGGGGATCGTTTTTATGTTAGACTCAACCAAATGAATCTAACAATTAAGTCAGGAAAATCGTAGAGGACGTTATAGGGATAGTACTTACACAAAAATGTTGGTCTGGCATTTTTTTGCTGTGATATGTCGGTAGAGGCCTATGAGCCATAACACAGCACATCGCTCGTTGCAGCACGTGACAGATAATTACTTAGTCTGTTTATTATGGACCATTCTGACTTCCGATTTTGGAGAGCTCTAAAAACAACAAACCATTGGGTAAAACTAATGCCATGTAGCATATGAAAAGGCATCCAGAACTGGGACGCACTTCTGTGCTGCCTGCATCATCTGCTCGCGTTCTTTCGCCTGCTACATGTGCTATACATGTGCTGCATTGATGTCATTGCCGTTACCATCATCTGGAGGCAACTGCTTTCTTCAGGCTTCCATATGTTCGCCACGGGCATGGACTCGCGAGGAGCCACCAAATAGTAGTGTAGTGGCGCAAGCACAGCAAAAGGGTAATGGTGACTAGGTGCCATAATTTGGCTGCACCAGCTCAGAGCTTGGCTGCATTGGTGACATTGCGAAAGTTGGGTGTCACCTTCTGGCACGGAGTAAGAATAGACAGGAGGGGAAACTCGGCGGCGTTCCGCGCCGCGATAGTGTCACCCCGAAGAGCGGCGGCGGACGTCGTCACAGCGCCACCTACAGAACCGCGGCCGAACTGCCGCGTAACTGCCGCGTCGGAGCGGCAGACGCGGGGAGCGTCGAGCCCCCTCTTGTCGTCTGCTTGCGCGCCGCTGCTTGGTGCTTGAGCGCCACCCTTGCATCTCATGGAACTGTCAACAATCGCTAGAGCGGATCGTTTTAACTTATTCACCAATCCGTGCGTGCTTTCCGTACGCTTTTAGTTTTCTTCAATTTATTCACCTTCGCATGCTAGGGCGATAGTTTTATCTGTAGGAAACTGACGTGCTATATTCGCTCATAACGAAACAAATGCCATGGAGCCGGCCTGCAGAAGCGAGATTAACGGGGGTTGATGCATATTGCCTGCTCACCATTTCGCTGGGGAAATGCTTCTCGCAGACGTAGTCGCATGCTGTGAGATCGCGATCCACCCGGTCTATAGCTCTCGCCCATTCCTGCAAGCGTTCGGGATCAGCTGGAGCTTTGAAGGTGCGAACGTTTTCAGCGCAAGACTTATATTCACTGGTGCAGTTCGGGACAAATATCGCCGCCCCCATGTCGACTATCAGCGACGTCTTACACAGACAACATACATCGTGAATCAGCAGCACGGGAACTGCCGAACTTACGACGTGTTGATCTCCAAGCCAACACCGACGTTGTTCCGTCTGTTCACGTCTGCGCAAATATGATGCAGAAGCTTGATTAAATTTTCTATCCCCGCACACCAGTTTTGTATCACATGCTCATATCAGCATTTTGATGGCGCACGTTAATAAACTGGAACAAACTGTCGTCTTCCGTTATGCCGAAAAAAATTACGAAACACCAAGCCACAGCATTCGTGGTTTTCTATACGTGCCTGCTGCGATTTCAAATCGTCTGCTTTCTGAAGTGTGACAGTTCGTTCCTTTCATTGTTGTCTTAAAAGCATCTGATACAAAATAGGAAGAGTAAAAAAATGGGACTAAGATGCTTTGCTCGGGCTTTATTTTCTTAGCGCGAACCATTGTGGCAAAAAACTATTTTTTGGCAGTACATGGCAGGGTAGCGCAAGCGGCCAGTGGAAGATGTAGCAGACGACGCCCAGGCGCCGTCGGAGCGCACGCGCTCGCTCTCTCCGACCGCGGTGGAAAACGAATAGTTCCGCGCGTCGCCGCGAGGATCGCTGCGCGCACGTTCGCCAACCTCCTCTCCCAGGGTGACATTATCGCGGCGCTCGCTCGCGCTGGCGCGGGTCCGGAGTTTCCCCTCCTGTCTTTCTTGCTCCGTGCCTTCTGGTCACCTTACGTCATGTCAGTGTCACGAGGAAATGATGCTGGATTGCGCATGCAAGCTTCATGTAAATTTCCTTCCAAGCTATATTTGGGAGATGATATAAGCGTGCTCATGGGAACTGATTCCACAGGCTATCATAGCCATGAAATTTCGTGTCAGTACTTCTTTGATTGTTGTCTTTAACTGTCATCATCATTCTCAGCCTGCTTTAGTCCACTGCTGGACAAAGGCCTCTCCCAGTGATCTCCAGTTTACCCCTCTTGTGCGAGCGGATTCCATTTTATCCCTGCGAACTTAATTTCGTGTACTAATTATGAGAAATAGAAATGGATCACACCTGCAGGGTGCATTATCTGCGAGGTCGCTAGCACTTGCCTTCCTGCGAAGTGGCGAGGGCTGCACATGCTGTACAAAACTGGAGTGCATGTGTTTCTGCACTTTCTGACTGTTATTCTATACAGCTTCGTTTTCTTGCTATAAATATTGCAGATTTTGTGCGAGCTATTTCAGCTTAGTTATTTTATTTTTATATTGTGTTTTGATTAGTTTTTTGCATATCAAGTTTAGATAGGCAACTCACTGATTAGCTGGGTTTGATCTGCGGAACTTCATACGAGGCACAAAGATGAGACAGACACGGACGTCGCTGTTCTAACAACTGAAATTTTATTTCCATGCGCACGGCTAAATAAGGAACCAAACGCACACAGTCACCAAAGGTATCAAAACAGTGATTGGAGCTTGGCGTGGCTTCCACAAACTTGTATCTTACATGCTACAGATATATGAGATTTCTTTTCTTGTCAGAACCACTGACACTGCACTGACGCACGTGCTGCCTTCCTTCTCGATTTCAATGTCTTCCTTCATCTCCCGTTTTGAGCTTATTGCCTTTTCATAATGACGGAGACTTGATCGAGATGGGTCTGGCATGCGCAGTTCCTGCAAGGGGCTGCTGGGTGTCACAAGCTGCTGTTGTCTTCAATGAGGCAGCGTGTTCTGTTGTCTGCTCATTAAAGGGACCCTGAAACGGTTTTTACAATTTTGTACAAACACATTGGGCCAGTAGACCAAGTCCTAAGGGTCATTTACAGACTGATTTAAGTTCTCTGCATAAACTGTGTTATTACAGCGCTTTAAAGCTGTGAATCGCTGCAGATCACTGCAGCTCAGCCAAACGCGTTTTCAACCGCCCATTCACAGTACGACAGCCACTGTAAGCGCGACGTCACCCAGGCTGCTGATCTGATTGGGTGCGGACCGCGCGTAGATCGGCTGCTAGGGTGGCGGCACCTGTCGGAGCAGATATCAACCACTCCGCGATCTTCGTCTCTGTTGCCAGACGGCATGCATGCGCAACCTGTCGGCTTGCAATCTCGGAGATCATGACTGGACGAAGCTCAAATTGTCGAGTGCACTCATGAGAGCTCTGGATCTTCGTCTCTGTTGCCAGACGGCATGCATGCGCAACCTGTCGGCTTGCAATCTCGGAGATCATGACTGGACGAAGCTCAAATTGTCGAGTGCACTCATGAGAGCTCTGGATCTTCGTCTCTGTTGCCAGACGGCATGCATGCGCAACCTGTCGGCTTGCAATCTCGGAGATCATGACTGGACGAAGCTCAAATTGTCGAGTGCACTCATGAGAGCTCTGGATCTTCGTCTCTGTTGCCAGACGGCATGCATGCGCAACCTGTCGGCTTGCAATCTCGGAGATCATGACTGGACGAAGCTCAAATTGTCGAGTGCACTCATGAGAGCTCTGGATCTTCGTCTCTGTTGCCAGACGGCATGCATGCGCAACCTGTCGGCTTGCAATCTCGGAGATCATGACTGGACGAAGCTCAAATTGTCGAGTGCACTCATGAGAGCTCTGGATCTTCGTCTCTGTTGCCAGACGGCATGCATGCGCAACCTGTCGGCTTGCAATCTCGGAGATCATGACTGGACGAAGCTCAAATTGTCGAGTGCACTCATGAGAGCTCTGGATCTTCGTCTCTGTTGCCAGACGGCATGCATGCGCAACCTGTTGGCTTGCAATCTCGGAGGTCATGACTGGGCGAAGCTAAAATTGTCGAGTGCACTCATGAGAGCTCTGGATCTTCGTCTCTGTTGCCAGACGGCATGCATGCGCAACCTGTCGGCTTGCAATCTCGGAGATCATGACTGGACGAAGCTCAAATTGTCGAGTGCACTCATGAGAGCTCTGGATCTTCGTCTCTGTTGCCAGACGGCATGCATGCGCAACCTGTCGGCTTGCAATCTCGGAGATCATGACTGGACGAAGCTCAAATTGTCGAGTGCACTCATGAGAGCTCTGGATCTTCGTCTCTGTTGCCAGACGGCATGCATGCGCAACCTGTCGGCTTGCAATCTCGGAGATCATGACTGGACGAAGCTCAAATTCTCGAGTGCACTCATGAGAGCTCTGGATCTTCGTCTCTGTTGCCAGACGGCATGCATGCGCAACCTGTCGGCTTGCAATCTCGGAGATCATGACTGGACGAAGCTCAAATTGTCGAGTGCACTCATGAGAGCTCTGGATCTTCGTCTCTGTTGCCAGACGGCATGCATGCGCAACCTGTCGGCTTGCAATCTCGGAGATCATGACTGGACGAAGCTCAAATTGTCGAGTGCACTCATGAGAGCTCTGGATCTTCGTCTCTGTTGCCAGACGGCATGCATGCGCAACCTGTTGGCTTGCAATCTCGGAGGTCATGACTGGGCGAAGCTCAAATTGTCGAGTGCACTCATGAGAGCTCTGGGATCGTCAGCGTGTCTCATGAGTTGAGGAGGCAAAGCAGGGGTGAAAAGGAGCGTATGATATAATTGTCCGTAGCGGCCTTGATTCACGGCGTGTCGCTAAATTTGTGGTGAGAATTGGTTTGATGATGCTCTAGCCCAAACGCTGACAAAACTTCAAAAAGCCGTTTCAGGGTTCCTTTAAGGCATCGCCAGTTTGGCCAATGTAAGCCCGGCCGCATGATAAGGGAATAGGATACACGTCCGCTTCCTGGCATGGCGCTTATTGAGTGTGGTGCCTGTTTCCACAGGTTTCTTTTTTGTCATTCTTTACCCTACGACTCGAGCCACTCACGGACCGTGAAACAAGCGGTGGCTTCCGCAGTTGTATTATCGTCTCTACAAAGGTTGTGCCACTATCAAATGGCTGAAAGTTTTGAAAGACAGGCCTCTAGGCTCACCGACGCCATTTGTAAGACGATGCTTCAAAAGCTGAAAAGCAGTAACTCCAGCAGGACCTCATCGCATCACGACGATTCAAGAAAGCCTCCTGCCGTGATCCCGTACGTTCATGGATTAAGCCATTCCCTCAAGAAGATCGCCGACAGTCAAGGCCCGAAGACGGTGTTCTTGGCTCCCAACAAGGCTTCAACAATGTGCTGCTGGGTAAACAAAAGGCGCTTTTAGCTGACCGTATTCCGCCTCCCGCTCCGCTCAGCCAGCCGGTGGTGGGGCCACTGCGCATACGCCTATTGCACGCCGACCGAAGCGCCAGTGGTGGCGAACTTGCTCGTTACTCTCGGGGCAGTGAGCAGACGTCCGCCGTAGGTTTGTACGTCGTTGTTCGTGTGTCCCCGCGTCGTTCACGTTTTCGGAGTGAAATAAGCAGTGTCCGACGCATGTGTGTGGTGGCCGGAGCTTCAAGATATGTCAAAAAACAATTGTTGTGTGGTGGGATGCTCAAACACCTACAAAAACTCGCCCGCAACACGGTTTTACTCATTCCCCGCGAGGCCTTGGTGACATGCCTATCTAACGGGGTCGGCGCTTCTCCGCTTTTAAATGCATCGTGCGAATTCTTTCTATAATACTAAAGCGCTAACGTACTCACACTACAGCTTTGTACAGTTTGAAGCAGGTTAGCGAGAGAATTTCAAGTTGCTAAAACAGCAGCGGGTAGCGCAGATCGACGGATGTAGCGGAATGGCATCGGCGGTGCGGCGCAGCTCTCAGTTTATTCACCCGTACGTTTGGCGATTTCCTTGCCAGGGGATTCCATTTGCAATATTAATGCCACAACTGATTTTCTTGGTGGCACTTGTTCGGCGATGGCACGTGTAATCAGCGGTAGCACGATCGCTACATGTGCTGACATCTCGCCGCGCGAGTTCGGAACATTTAATTATGAGTCCACCCATACGACGTGTATTTATTAATAATACGTACAGAAACAACATTGCGACAAAGCTTGAATTTGAAGAACAATGAGAATTGAACGAGGCGTCGCATCAGTGAACAAAACAAACCGGCTACTTA
Source organism: Rhipicephalus appendiculatus (assembly GCA_030522465.1). Lineage (NCBI taxonomy): Eukaryota > Metazoa > Arthropoda > Arachnida > Ixodida > Ixodidae > Rhipicephalus > Rhipicephalus appendiculatus. The sequence continues at coordinate 324,457 of JALIZH010015831.1, read as the reverse complement.
CCACGAGCTTTTGAAAGTAAGATTTAGCGCAACTTGGAAAACCCTCGAAACACTCACACATTCACACACGATTTCACTCGGGATACACACACCCCACACAGCGCCCAACTGTTTATTGTGCGCGACTGACCTTCTTTTATACTTACAGGAAGATGCGCAAAAAAACAAACAAAAAACAATGATCAACAATAGTGCGCATGTGCAAAGAATCAACAAGCGATACAGGAACCAGCCGCCACCCAACAAAGTTACAAAAAAAGAAAGAGATAAAGCCGCTCGGAGCACTAACACCTTGCCTCGAGAAAAGATATTTCCTTTTGATACAACATCACGGACGGCTCGCTAACACAACGATTCTTGTTTTTTTTTTTTTCAATAAAGTAAGCTTCTAATGACAGACGTGCAGATGATTTCACACGGTCGCCGAGTCTCTTATGCAGAAGCTGAAACGTGGAACACAAAGGGATGGCGCTGCTGGGTTCCATCGGGTTCCAAGCCTCAAGTGATGCCGTACGTGCATAAGCTCTCCCACAGCCTTAAGAAGGTGGCCGCAAGACATGATGTGCCGCTGGTCTTTCCGGCCCCAGAAAAACTCGGCAATTTGTGCCCGCGCATTTGCAGTGGCAAGAGACGCGGTTGCCAGAAAAAACATGAGAAGGCCTTCGTTAAGTGCTCCACGGGGGTTGTATACTCCATTCCATTATCTTGCAGGAAAGTGTGCAGTGCCGTCCACTGTTAGGGTGAACACGACTCAGCGTGGCAGCGCTCTGCGGAGCGCCAGTGCAGCCGGCGCGGCCGCGCATCGAATCGAAGTGGCGCAGGCGCACACAAGCGCGCCGCTCTAGCTGTACTACAGACAAGCAAGACCGGCGCCTGGCTACTACGGAACGAAACGCTCGAGTGATGTAGCAGACAAGATAAAGCATCTCCCTCGTGTCCGTGCGCGCATGCGCGGCTACGCTTCAATGCGCGGTCGCGCCTGCTGCACTGGCGCTGCGCGGAGCGCGGCCACGCTGAGCCGTGTTCACCCTAACAGTGGACGGCACTGTACGTCGGGCAAACCTATAGAGATGCCTAAATGTCCGGCTTAGGGAGCATGCACAAAAAGTTAAGAAAAACGAGGATAAGTACGCGCATCTTGTGGCACATGTTGCCGTATGTGGATGTGAACCACGGTTTACAGATACGTAGGTTCTCGGAAGAAGCGTGAAATCATCAGCACGTCTGTCATTAGAAGCTTACTCTAAATTTTACTTTCAATATGACGAGTCATACCAACTAGCCCAACAACAAGTTTTAATACCCCGAGCTCCACTTCATAGCTGGGCCTTGTCACGCTGGTGTGCGGGACGCACCAAGCCCGTATACGCACGGGGTTGTTCCAAATTCCATTAACTTCGTGCACATGGCCACTTTTGTAGAGGCCCGCGCCTTTCCTGCAGCTGTCACCGCAGAAGTAGCTGTCAGGCACCCGAACGTATGGAAAATCGCAGCCGCCTACTTCAGCCATCCCCTGCAGCAACGCTCTGCAATGCGCCGTCGTCTGCTCGGCTCCCCGAGTGTACTGTCGCCGGCGCCCGTTAGGTGGCTTTCAGTGGCGCCTCTATAGGCGGCGCACTACGCGTATACGCCAGACGGTCAGCGCTGAGCAGGCATTGGCTGAGCGTGTGACCGGACCGTCGCCGCCGACGGCCTGTAGCCGCTGTAGCCAGCGAGAGGTCACGTGACACGAGGAAAAACAACCAAAATGGCAGCCTCTTGTGCCGCGAGTCCGCGTTGCTCGGAAAACGTAGCGGTTGTTCGGCTCCCGACGGCACTTCAGGACACACGAGGATTTGTGCCTTCTCAGAGAAGTCATCGCAGCCAATCCTTTTGAAAATCCGCGCATGTGGAATGACGTTTAACGTCATGGCAGCGATACATCGGCAGCTGACACTTCGGGCAATTAAGGAGCGTCTTGAGCTGCTTCTTTGGTACTTCCGACAACAGGACTCCGCAAACCTTCGCAAGTAAGTGATTTCATGTGCAATTTCGTTTTTAACAGCAGCCACTCTCCCACCAATTCAGAAACGCTCCTTGACTTTCCACAAGGCAACCCGCTGGCGCTGCCTCAACGCCGCGCGTTTGAAACGCGTTTGTTCTGCCTCGAGGGCAGTGGCTAGTCATTTTTCTAGAGGGTATTGGTCAAGTTCAAGCGTTTGTGAATAGGTGGGAGAGTGGCTGCTGTTAAAAACGAAGTTGTGGCTATTGCACATGAAATCACTTACTTGCGAAGGTTTGCGGAGTAAAAGTAAAGGTGACAAAAACAAGTTATGAAAAGGCTCACGCGTCGACCATTCGCAAGCATAACGCCAAAATAAATAAATTCAGGCTGTTTTAAAACATAATTTCCTTTCTTGCTGTAAGATAAGTACAACTCTTTATTTCCCTTTTCAACATACTTATGACTTTCATGCACTGATGGCGTCGCGCTTGACTTGACCGAAAGACGCTTGGCTAAAACCTACAACGCGCGTTGCGCTCCGGTAGCGTTTGAGCGGAACGGGAACGGACCGCAGAATCGGTCAGCTAAAAGCGCCTAATGACAAGAAGGAAGAAACCCGTGGAAAGAGGCACTGCACGCAATACGCGCCATGCAGGGGCGTAGCCAGGGGGGGGCCTATGGGGCTTCAGCCCCCCCCACCCCCGAAATTTTTTCGTATGTCATGTATGTTTCGTATGTCATGTATCGCCGAACGAAACAGCTATTTAACAGGTTGAAATGGCTCCAGCCAAGTTTATAGAGAGCCCGACGTTTCGGGACCGCTTCGGTCCCTTCCTCAGGGAGTGCTCTGCAAGAGGGCTGCACTTTTTGCTTCCTTGTCGGCGTGCTGTTGCATCGCTACATTTCTCCGGCATGCGATGGCCGAAAATTGTTGAGCAATTATGTTAAAACGATTACTCGAGCCACAACCGAGATACGAAACACACCCTTTTAACTCGATTATTTCTTAGAGTGTACACTCTAAGAAAGAGTCGAGTATTTTGGGAGTATTTCTGCTACACAACGATAATAGTCATCTGGCTTGCTCCCGTTTCCTCTCTTAAAAACCCGGCTCTCGGCACATTCCTATCAAGAATGCTATGTCACGCCGGTAACGCGCGCGGCGTTCGTGACCGGAAGCGCCGGGACGGCGGTGATACACTCTAAGAAAAAGTCGAGTATTTAGGGAGTATTTCTGCTACACAACGATAATCGCCATCTGGCTTGCTCCCGTTTCCTCTCTTAAAAACCCGGCTCTCGGCGCATTCCTATCAAGAAAGCTATATCACGCCGATAACGCGCGCGGCGTTCGTGACCGGAAGTGCCGGGACGGCGGTGATACACTCTAAGAAAAAAAGTCGAGTATTTTGGGAGTATTTCTGCTACACAACGATAATAGTCATCTGGCTTGCTCCCGTTTCCTCTCTTAAAAACCCGGCTCTCGGCACATTCCTATCAAGAAAGCTATGTCACGCCGATAACGCGCGCGGTGTTCGTGACCGGAAGTGCCGGGACGGCGGTGATACACTCTAAAAAAAAGTCGAGTATTTTGGGAGTATTTCTGCTACACAACGATAATCGCCATCTGGCTTGCTCCTGTTTCCTCTCTTAAAAACCCCGCTCTCGGCACATTCCTATCAAGAAATTTAGCTATGTCACGCCGATAACGCGCGCGGCGTTCGTGACCGGAAGTGCCGGGACGGCGGTGATACACTCTAAAAAAAGTCGAGTATTTTGGGAGTATTTCTGCTACACAACGATAATCGCCATCTGGCTTGCTCCTGTTTCCTCTCTTAAAAACCCGGCTCTCGGCACATTCCTATCAAGAAAGCTATGTCACGCCGGTAACGCGCGCGGCGTTCGTGACCGGAAGCGCCGGGACGGCGGTGATACACTCTAAGAAAAAGTCGAGTATTTAGGGAGTATTTCTGCTACACAACGATAATCGCCATCTGGCTTGCTCCCGTTTCCTCTCTTAAAAACCCGGCTCTCGGCACATTCCTATCAAGAAAGCTGTCACGCCGATAACGCGCGCGGCGTTCGTGACCGGAAGCGCCGGGACGGCGGTGATACACTCTAAGAAAAAGTCGAGTATTTAGGGAGTATTTCTGCTACACAACGATAATCGCCATCTGGCTTGCTCCCGTTTCCTCTCTTAAAAACCCGGCTCTCGGCACATTCCTATCAAGAAAGCTATGTCACGCCGGTAACGCGCGCGGCGTTCGTGACCGGAAGCGCCGGGACGGCGGTGATACACTCTAAGAAAAAGTCGAGTATTTAGGGAGTATTTCTGCTACACAACGATAATCGCCATCTGGCTTGCTCCTGTTTCCTCTCTTAAAAACCCGGCTCTCGGCACATTCCTATCAAGAAAGCTATGTCACGCCGGTAACGCGCGCGGCGTTCGTGACCGGTAGTGCCGGGACGGCGGTGATACACTCTAAGAAAAAGTCGGAGTATTTTGGGAGTATTTCTGCTACACAACGATAATCGCCATCTGGCTTGCTCCCGTTTCCTCTCTTAAAAACCCGGCTCTCGGCACATTCCTATCAAGAAAGCTACGTCACGCCGGTAACGCGCGCGGCGTTCGTGACCGGAAGCGCCGGGACGGCGGTGATACACTCTAAGAAAAAGTCGAGTATTTAGGGAGTATTTCTGCTACACAACGATAATCGCCATCTGGCTTGCTCCTGTTTCCTGTCTTAAAAACCCGGCTCTCGGCACATTCCTATCAAGATGCTATGTCACGCCGATAACGCGCGCGGCGTTCGTGACCGGAAGCGCCGGGACGGCGGTGATACACTCTAAGAAAAAGTCGAGTATTTAGGGAGTATTTCTGCTACACAACGATAATCGCCATCTGGCTTGCTCCTGTTTCCTGTCTTAAAAACCCGGCTCTCGGCACATTCCTATCAAGATGCTATGTCACGCCGATAACGCGCGCGGCGTTCGTGACCGGAAGCGCCGGGACGGCGGTGATACACTCTAAGAAAAAGTCGAGTATTTAGGGAGTATTTCTGCTACACAACGATAATCGCCATCTGGCTTGCTCCTGTTTCCTGTCTTAAAAACCCGGCTCTCGGCACATTCCTATCAAGATGCTATGTCACGCCGATAACGCGCGCGGCGTTCGTGACCGGAAGCGCCGGGACGGCGGTGATACACTCTAAGAAAAAGTCGAGTATTTAGGGAGTATTTCTGCTACACAACGATAATCGCCATCTGGCTTGCTCCCGTTTCCTCTCTTAAAAACCCGGCTCTCGGCACATTCCTATCAAGAAAGCTGTCACGCCGATAACGCGCGCGGCGTTCGTGACCGGAAGTGCCGGGACGGCGGTGATACACTCTAAAAAAAGTCGAGTATTTTGGGAGTATTTCTGCTACACAACGATAATCGCCATCTGGCTTAATTGCTCCTGTTTCCTCTCTTAAAAACCCGGCTCTCGGCACATTCCTATCAAGAAAGCTATGTCACGCCGATAACGCGCGCGGCGTTCGTGACCGGAAGTGCCGGGACGGCGGTGATACACTCTAAGAAAAAGTCGAGTATTTTGGGAGTATTTCTGCTACACAACGATAATCGTCATCTGGCTTGCTCCCGTTTCCTCTCTTAAAAACCTGGCTCTCGGCACATTCCTATCAAGAATGCTATGTCACGCCGATAACGCGCGCGGCGTTCGTGACCGGTAGTGCCGGGACGGCGGTGATACACTCTAAGAAAAAGTCGGAGTATTTTGGGAGTATTTCTGCTACACAACGATAATCGCCATCTGGCTTGCTCCCGTTTCCTCTCTTAAAAACCCGGCTCTCGGCACATTCCTATCAAGAAAGCTATGTCACGCCGATAACGCGCGCGGCGTTCGTGACCGGAAGTGCCGAGACGGCGGTGATACACTCTAAGAAAAAAGTCGAGTATTTTGGGAGTATTTCTGCTACACAACGATAATCGCCATCTGGCTTGCTCCCGTTTCCTCTCTTAAAAACCCGGCTCTCGGCACATTCCTATCAAGAATGCTATGTCACGCCGGTAACGCGCGCGGCGTTCGTGACCGGAAGCGCCGGGACGGCGGTGATACACTCTAAGAAAAAGTCGAGTATTTAGGGAGTATTTCTGCTACACAACGATAATCGCCATCTGGCTTGCTCCCGTTTCCTCTCTTAAAAACCCGGCTCTCGGCGCATTCCTATCAAGAAAGCTATATCACGCCGATAACGCGCGCGGCGTTCGTGACCGGAAGTGCCGGGACGGCGGTGATACACTCTAAGAAAAAGTCGAGTATTTTGGGAGTATTTCTGCTACACAACGATAATAGTCATCTGGCTTGCTCCCGTTTCCTCTCTTAAAAACCCGGCTCTCGGCACATTCCTATCAAGAAAGCTATGTCACGCCGATAACGCGCGCGGTGTTCGTGACCGGAAGTGCCGGGACGGCGGTGATACACTCTAAAAAAAAGTCGAGTATTTTGGGAGTATTTCTGCTACACAACGATAATCGCCATCTGGCTTCCTCCTGTTTCCTCTCTTAAAAACCCCGCTCTCGGCACATTCCTATCAAGAAATTTAGCTATGTCACGCCGATAACGCGCGCGGCGTTCGTGACCGGAAGTGCCGGGACGGCGGTGATACACTCTAAAAAAAGTCGAGTATTTTGGGAGTATTTCTGCTACACAACGATAATCGCCATCTGGCTTGCTCCTGTTTCCTCTCTTAAAAACCCGGCTCTCGGCACATTCCTATCAAGAAAGCTATGTCACGCCGGTAACGCGCGCGGCGTTCGTGACCGGAAGCGCCGGGACGGCGGTGATACACTCTAAGAAAAAAGTCGAGTATTTAGGGAGTATTTCTGCTACACAACGATAATCGCCATCTGGCTTGCTCCCGTTTCCTCTCTTAAAAACCCGGCTCTCGGCACATTCCTATCAAGAAAGCTGTCACGCCGATAACGCGCGCGGCGTTCGTGACCGGAAGCGCCGGGACGGCGGTGATACACTCTAAGAAAAAGTCGAGTATTTAGGGAGTATTTCTGCTACACAACGATAATCGCCATCTGGCTTGCTCCCGTTTCCTCTCTTAAAAACCCGGCTCTCGGCACATTCCTATCAAGAAAGCTATGTCACGCCGGTAACGCGCGCGGCGTTCGTGACCGGAAGCGCCGGGACGGCGGTGATACACTCTAAGAAAAAGTCGAGTATTTAGGGAGTATTTCTGCTACACAACGATAATCGCCATCTGGCTTGCTCCTGTTTCCTCTCTTAAAAACCCGGCTCTCGGCACATTCCTATCAAGAAAGCTATGTCACGCCGGTAACGCGCGCGGCGTTCGTGACCGGAAGCGCCGGGACGGCGGTGATACACTCTAAGAAAAAGTCGAGTATTTAGGGAGTATTTCTGCTACACAACGATAATCGCCATCTGGCTTGCTCCCGTTTCCTCTCTTAAAAACCCGGCTCTCGGCACATTCCTATCAAGAAAGCTATGTCACGCCGGTAACGCGCGCGGCGTTCGTGACCGGAAGCGCCGGGACGGCGGTGATACACTCTAAGAAAAAGTCGAGTATTTAGGGAGTATTTCTGCTACACAACGATAATCGCCATCTGGCTTGCTCCTGTTTCCTGTCTTAAAAACCCGGCTCTCGGCACATTCCTATCAAGATGCTATGTCACGCCGATAACGCGCGCGGCGTTCGTGACCGGAAGCGCCGGGACGGCGGTGATACACTCTAAGAAAAAGTCGAGTATTTAGGGAGTATTTCTGCTACACAACGATAATCGCCATCTGGCTTGCTCCTGTTTCCTGTCTTAAAAACCCGGCTCTCGGCACATTCCTATCAAGATGCTATGTCACGCCGATAACGCGCGCGGCGTTCGTGACCGGAAGCGCCGGGACGGCGGTGATACACTCTAAGAAAAAGTCGAGTATTTAGGGAGTATTTCTGCTACACAACGATAATCGCCATCTGGCTTGCTCCTGTTTCCTGTCTTAAAAACCCGGCTCTCGGCACATTCCTATCAAGATGCTATGTCACGCCGATAACGCGCGCGGCGTTCGTGACCGGAAGCGCCGGGACGGCGGTGATACACTCTAAGAAAAAGTCGAGTATTTAGGGAGTATTTCTGCTACACAACGATAATCGCCATCTGGCTTGCTCCCGTTTCCTCTCTTAAAAACCCGGCTCTCGGCACATTCCTATCAAGAAAGCTGTCACGCCGATAACGCGCGCGGCGTTCGTGACCGGAAGTGCCGGGACGGCGGTGATACACTCTAAAAAAAGTCGAGTATTTTGGGAGTATTTCTGCTACACAACGATAATCGCCATCTGGCTTAATTGCTCCTGTTTCCTCTCTTAAAAACCCGGCTCTCGGCACATTCCTATCAAGAAAGCTATGTCACGCCGATAACGCGCGCGGCGTTCGTGACCGGAAGTGCCGGGACGGCGGTGATACACTCTAAGAAAAAGTCGAGTATTTTGGGAGTATTTCTGCTACACAACGATAATCGTCATCTGGCTTGCTCCCGTTTCCTCTCTTAAAAACCTGGCTCTCGGCACATTCCTATCAAGAATGCTATGTCACGCCGATAACGCGCGCGGCGTTCGTGACCGGTAGTGCCGGGACGGCGGTGATACACTCTAAGAAAAAGTCGGAGTATTTTGGGAGTATTTCTGCTACACAACGATAATCGCCATCTGGCTTGCTCCCGTTTCCTCTCTTAAAAACCCGGCTCTCGGCACATTCCTATCAAGAAAGCTATGTCACGCCGGTAACGCGCGCGGCGTTCGTGACCGGAAGCGCCGGGACGGCGGTGATACACTCTAAGAAAAAGTCGAGTATTTAGGGAGTATTTCTGCTACACAACGATAATCGCCATCTGGCTTGCTCCCTGTTTCCTGTCTTAAAAACCCGGCTCTCGGCACATTCCTATCAAGATGCTATGTCACGCCGATAACGCGCGCGGCGTTCGTGACCGGAAGCGCCGGGACGGCGGTGATACACTCTAAGAAAAAGTCGAGTATTTAGGGAGTATTTCTGCTACACAACGATAATCGCCATCTGGCTTGCTCCTGTTTCCTGTCTTAAAAACCCGGCTCTCGGCACATTCCTATCAAGATGCTATGTCACGCCGATAACGCGCGCGGCGTTCGTGACCGGAAGCGCCGGGACGGCGGTGATACACTCTAAGAAAAAGTCGAGTATTTAGGGAGTATTTCTGCTACACAACGATAATCGCCATCTGGCTTGCTCCTGTTTCCTGTCTTAAAAACCCGGCTCTCGGCACATTCCTATCAAGATGCTATGTCACGCCGATAACGCGCGCGGCGTTCGTGACCGGAAGCGCCGGGACGGCGGTGATACACTCTAAGAAAAAGTCGAGTATTTTGGGAGTATTTCTGCTACACAACGATAATCGCCATCTGGCTTGCTCCCGTTTCCTCTCTTAAAAACCCGGCTCTCGGCACATTCCTATCAAGAAAGCTGTCACGCCGATAACGCGCGCGGCGTTCGTGACCGGAAGTGCCGGGACGGCGGTGATACACTCTAAAAAAAGTCGAGTATTTTGGGAGTATTTCTGCTACACAACGATAATCGCCATCTGGCTTAATTGCTCCTGTTTCCTCTCTTAAAAACCCGGCTCTCGGCACATTCCTATCAAGAAAGCTATGTCACGCCGATAACGCGCGCGGCGTTCGTGACCGGAAGTGCCGGGACGGCGGTGATACACTCTAAGAAAAAGTCGAGTATTTTGGGAGTATTTCTGCTACACAACGATAATCGCCATCTGGCTTGCTCCCGTTTCCTCTCTTAAAAACCCTGGCTCTCGGCACATTCCTATCAAGAATGCTATGTCACGCCGATAACGCGCGCGGCGTTCGTGACCGGAAGTGCCGGGACGGCGGTGATACACTCTAAGAAAAAGTCGGAGTATTTTGGGAGTATTTCTGCTACACAACGATAATCGCCATCTGGCTTGCTCCCGTTTCCTCTCTTAAAAACCCGGCTCTCGGCACATTCCTATCAAGAAAGCTATGTCACGCCGATAACGCGCGCGGCGTTCGTGACCGGAAGTGCCGGGACGGCGGTGATACACTCTAAGAAAAAGTCGAGTATTTTGGGAGTATTTCTGCTACACAACGATAATCGCCATCTGGCTTGCTCCCGTTTCCTCTCTTAAAAACCCGGCTCTCGGCACATTCCTATCAAGAAAGCTATGTCACGCCGATAACCCGCGCGGCGTTCGTGACCGGAAGTGCCGGGACGGCGGTGATACACTCTAAAAAAAGTCGAGTATTTTGGGAGTATTTCTGCTACACAACGATAGTCGTCATCTGGCTTGCTCCTGTTTCCTCTCTTAAAAACCCGGCTCTCGGCACATTCCTATCAAGAATGCTATGTCACGCCGATAACGCGCGCGGCGTTCGTGACCGGGAAGTGCCCGGACGGCGGTGATAATGCCTGGAAAGTACGCGGGGTAGATGACGATTATAGTTGTTTAGCAAAAAGACACCCTTTTTACTTCATTATTTCTTAGAGTGTAAGATGCTTCGCATCTAAAATGGAGTATTTGGGGAGTATTTCTGCCACACAATTAACAATAATCGTCATCTGGCTTGTAGAGTGTAGAGTTGTACTGTTGATATAAGCTTCTTTCATCGCAAGAGCAGAATACTCGGACGAAATGATTTCGCCAACCGATGTGGCGCAGCGTGTTGAGTTCCGTTCCGTTGGTTTCGGATAGCCGCGGCACGCGCAGCCCACGTTGCTTTCGAGCCAGAGAGGGGGGACGTGCCTGCGCTGTTCACATGTGAGCATGGAGGCATGTAAACAAAAAAAGAAAATATGACCAGTCAATATGGCTGACTTCTGGCTTCAGACATAATGACGTCATGGCCCTTCAGTCGCCTTAGTTCCTCCATGCTAGATCTACTGTAGTATATATATCCAGCTATATATCCGTGCCAACTCTGCAAACCTCACGTACTCACGTGCCTCGCGTTGCTCACGTGTGGAGTCGGCTGGACGCGGATTATTGCGCGAGAAACGCTGTTCGTTCTAAGGGCAGTGGTGTGTTCGTTTTTCGATCCAGATGCTACGGAAAAACCGGGTCAGGAGGGGATTCGCGGGCACCGCCTTGGCTGTTGTAGCAGTTGCCGAAGTCGCTGCCTTCTGTGGTTGCTACTACTACTACCGGCGACTAAACCGCTCGCAAGGTTTGTCTTCTTTTGCCTAATCATGTTGACTCAAAGATGCACCGACTACGCCACGACTCTCTCCGTTTGGACTCGCCTTCGTTGCTCATTCAACGATTGCAAGTCTTGGCTGCACAGCATGGATTTAAGGAGTGCTACCGCCTGAACCTAAACAAGGCATGGATGGATTAGGCTGTACCCTTTTCATGGATCGATGTTATCAGCGTCCCCGTACATAACCGGGCGCTGACATGTGTGCCACAGAGCTCGAAAAAAGAATAAAAAATTACACCATCTCCCGCTAAAGGGAACCATGTGTAGATGTGAAGCAGCGGGCGCTAACGCTTACACTGGCGGCGGCGTTGACGCTGGCGCTCATCGCAGCGTTGCGCAGGAGAGAAAACTGGGGAGGCGCAAAGCACGCAGTGATGGAGCGGTGTTTCCTACTGGAACATGTCAATCACTGCTAATGGGCAACGAGAGACAGAAGACTCCCGACTGGACACAGAGACCCGCAGTCCGCTTTTAGTTACGCGCACGCTGCGAATTTTTATTGTTCAACAACGCACAGGAGAAATCTCCCACCGGCACCACCTTGCAGGTCGAAATCCATTGAACGGTTGTGCAGCGCAAGCAGTCGGTTTTTTCAACCAAGAAACTCGCTAGCAGACGCTGCCTGCGTCGGCGTCGCGAGGCGAGAGAGGGGGGGAGCGTAGGAGAGGAGAGAGAGAGGAGGGGACGCGCATGCGCAGTGGGAGTGTGGACGCCGCGGGCAGGGATGCCTAGAGGAGAGAGGGAAGAGGGTAGGAGGGGGAGAGAGGAGGGGAGGGGCATGCGCAGTGAGGGTGTGGTTGCCGCGGGGAGGGATGCCTAGAGGAAAGAGAGGGGGGAAAGGGGATTTTTTTATTTTTTTGAAAGGGTTTGCGCATGCGCAGTAAGGGATGTCACGCCGCACACCGGATTAAGCTCCGCCATAAGATGCTTCACATCTAAAATTGTATTAAGTCGGCCTAATGCTTTGTCTACTTCAATGAAAAGGCGGTAAACTCACAGCCCAAATTTCTGCACCTTACGGCAGAATGATCTTACGTTTCCTGCTTTATTTTCGTGCTTTCTCTCTAGTTTTCTGATACCGTCTCTTATTTCTACCGCGGACGTGTTCACCTTTCCATTGCTATCCCTATAAAACCCAAGGCACGGTGACCCAAGGCTTCTTGTAGGCTAGTGCCCAAACATGCGCCCGAGTGGATACATCTACACATTCAATTAAAACATGCACCAACTTTTTCTTAGCTTCCCCACAGCTGAAACATTTTTCTTCTTTACTGAATCTCTCTTTAAAACCACGTTCTAAGGCAACCCGACCGCGCTTCAGATAGTAAAGTGCTTACCCTTGAATTATCATAAAATGCTTCCCTCTTTATTATGGTTTTGCCATTTCGGCAGTTACTCGGAGCTTTTTTCTTTTTCTCCATCACTGTCCTCCAGCTAATCCTCTCCACCTCTCTGACTTTTCACTTAACGCTCTTTGTTGCCATATCACTTCCACTGCCGGCAGTATATTTACTGGTGAGCCTCCTAGTTGTTTTTCTCCATTGTGAGCCAACGCCTTTCTTATACAAATACCAGAACACCTTCTCTGACCATCTGCAGTCCTTCATGTTCGTTAGGCTCTCTACAAACCTCATTTTCCTCCAAGCTTCTCTCACCACAAAACTTCTCCATTCCAAACCACCTTCCAGAGCCCTCCACTACAGCGTCTCTGATAATCATATTGTGGTATTGGGACGTTAAGCCCTCATAAATGATTAATTCCAAACCGCCCTTTACAGTCTCATTTGTCGTCTTCCCATTAGCACCCTACACGATGCATCCTACTGTCCTTTGATTCATGTCTAGTGCTCTCACTTCATGCACACTGAGTACACAAATGTAAGCCCTGGAACCATCACGTCTTTCCGCAAACCTCGAAGCACCTCGTACCTATTGTATCCCCTAACGCCCTGTGCTTCATTATTGCAATATTCCTCTTTCTTCTTGCTGCCGAGGCTTTTTCCTTTATCGCCATGTATTTATCAACCTCTTCTACCCATATTTTGAGGTACTTGTGTTCGCTTACCCTTGATATTTCTTGGTCCTGTATTGACACCGCCTGATCATTGGGATCATTGAATACCATCAATCCACATTTTGTTGCACTAAATCCTAGTCCAAGAGCTTCGCCTACCCTTCCGCATATGTCCGCCAGCCGCTGTGTATCATCTTGGCTGTCCGCAAGTAAGCCAATATCATCAGCATGAAATGAACCTAGAAGCTGCTGCTCAATCATCATGCTGGCCTGTTTGTGTGACAGATTAAAACCAATGTTGCTACCTTCTAGCACTTTCCATCCTCACCATGTACAGCATGAATAACAGAGGGGACAACGGACACTCTTGTCTTAGCCCCTTGCTAATATCAACGTTCTCTTTGCTACCTATTCTTTCCCATTCTATGCAGACTGTATTGTCTCGGTATATCTCCTCCAAAGCTGCATACAGTCGTTGCCTATGCCCATTCCTTTCAATATTCCTGGTTAACATTATCATACGCTCAGTGATGTCTAGAAAAGCCACATACGAGGGCCTGTTTTCTATCTTAGATATTTGCATACATTGTGTAAGAACAAATTGGTTATCGTCTAATTGCCTGCACATTCGAAATTCATTCTGGAGTTCTCTTTATAATATAATTATGTTGTGCTCATGTTTCCATCTAATTTTACTGCATCTCCAACCCTGTATTGTACCGATGTTATGGTTAGCAGTCTATAGGGCGAATGTTGTCCTTTTCTTCCTTGCCTTTATAGATCTTCATCCTACTTTTTCGCCAACTGTCTGGTATTCGCCTGTCCTGTAAGCATTTTCCTACGGCTTTCAACAGTGCTTCTTCAGTGCTATGTCCTAGTTAATGAGGCTGACGGGAACCCCATCTAAACCAGGGGCAGTGTGCTTTCGAATTTTTCCTTCGGCCTTTTTCCAGGTGAAATTCTCAAGCACTAGCTTTTCCTTGGTTGTGCTCTCCTTCATACTTTTACTCATCGGGAAAATCCCCTGGGCGGATATTTTTAAAGGAATCAACTGTTACCTTTCGGATGTAACTTCCCAACCAGCCCGAACCTTCATGATGGTAGGTTCCCTTCCTATTAATTTTCTCATTCATTTACAATATGTCCTTGCATTGTGACAGACTTCCTACCTAGCGCTTTTATGTGGCTCCAAATACCCTAGGTGCGGCCTACCTTTTTTTTGTGAATCCCTTTAATCTTTGCTTCCACCAATATCTGTACGATGGATTTTTTCTGTGAATATATTTTTGCTGCACCCCTGTGTCTGCCCATATGGCAGAATACCAGCACACTAGCTCTTGTGCTGGCTCTTCTGGTGCGAGGAGTCGTTCGGCCCTGGCGCTGTTGGCTGCTCGCACTGAATATGAAAAAAAAAAAAAGTTAGCAAGAGTGTGTGGAGCAAAATCGGAACAGTGCAGTGTTGCATGCATGGTAGTTCTTAGTGATTGGCATGTGTGAGAAATGGATCAATTATAACGGTAGACTCTACAGGAGTTGAGGCTGCTCTGGTGTTATTTGACACTCGCATGTGTGTATCCATATACAGGTTGTCCCATGTAGCTTTAGCTGAGGCTTTAGAAATCAAAGGTGTGTCAGAAGCAAATTGAGCCAGACTCATACTATCTGCACTAAGCTGTAGCTACTCAGGCTACTTTTTAATTTTCCCCCCATAAATAACCTGTTATGTTTAGCAAAGTTAGGTGTTGGGCTAGTTGGTTTTGCAAGATTAAAATACTGCGCTACACTTACTGGGACAACTGTACTGGTACTACGCTTGTCGTGTCCACTTCGTAACATGTGTCCTCCTTAGCCTCTTTGGTCCCAGTAACTGTAGCGCAGTATTTTAATCACTGTTATGTTTAAATACCCAACTTCTAAATTATTGGCAAAAGACCCAAACTATCATTGCAGAGTTGCAGAGCACCTTCAGAAACCACAGACTGAAAATTGTTCTCTGTACGATTCATCTCGCATAGTCCTTTTTTCCATGTTGCAAAGAAAACAAGTGTAGTGTGAGAAAACTCGCATGACGGAGTGCTTGTGCATTGCTATCGTGCTGCTCTCAAGCGTGCAGTCAATGAACCAGGTAGGCTGCAGCATTTTATGGGCACTTTTATGCCTTGCTCAGCCAGCCGCATGAATTTGCACCATCATCCAACAAAGGCTGGGGGGCCTAGATGCCGGCCACCATCAAAACACTGCCCTGTGTCCGCAGTTAACGCTGCAGGCAACCCCCTTCGAGTTTTTGTAATGTAGCAAGCTCAGCAGCGGGTTCTGGAACCACTGTTACCTGATGTATGTTATTGCCAATGTTAGTCTTTTACAGCGAAAGCTGTTATGAGATCACAACAAGGGTCGTTTTTGCGCCGTAGTTGTCCGCCGCCGCCGCCGGTGTCCGTAACCAATATCGCACGAAATAAGAAAAAAAAAAAACTAAATAAATAAAAAAACACCTATGTCAGAATGGGAATTGAACCCGGGTCCTCTGCGTGGCAGCCCAGCACTCTACCACTGAGCTACGCCGCTGCTTGAAACTGCGGTGCAAACTGACCCTATGCAGGCTTCATGTCGGGTAAGGAATTGCATTAATGTGTGTTGTAAAGCGTTCTAAAGTACAGTAAAGTAACAACCAGGCATCACACAATGCAAATTGCGTAACGAGTGGGTCGTTCAATGCTCCAACCCATAACAAAAGCCTCAGGCATAATTCTTCATCGTCGTCGGCCACAGCACCAACAAAGTGCACATAATGCGTTACAAGTTTGTAGCGGGTACCGCGCTTTTCCGAAGAATGACGAACAATGGCATAGTAGATGCTTCCCCACTACACAAAAATTATGATGATTTATGGCGTAGTGGGTACCATGCAAGTGCGCTTGTAGTAGTTGCCCCAGGAGTGTTTAAAAAAGGCTCTAGAAAGGCCGCTCTTCCAGTTTTCGCTGTGACTGTGCTGTGCGCTCCGCGCAGGCCTGGCGGTTTTTGGTATGCGGTCCTTAAAGGCACACTCCGGTGATTTTTCGAGGTTAATGGATCTCAATAAAAGTCGCTGAGTACGTTCCTTTGCATGTTTCCAACATTTGTCCCCAATTACAGGCTTGGAGAGATACGCAGATTTTTTACGCAGATGAATTTTATAGATTGCCCCTGACTCTCCCAACTGGCTTCTCACGATTATTGCCAACATTGTGTGTGTGCCAACATCTACGTCGAAGTGACAGGAACCGAGGTGCCACTACATCGTCTGCTGTCCACAAGGCAACGATCGCGTTTGTTGTTTAGCCAACACTTCGTTGGTTCGACGTGCCAATTTCAGTTCGTTGTGCGCTCGCGTGCTATGGGGGGCAAGTGGTGTTGCGTTGTGGTTGCACATGAATCCCCGTATAATTACCTGAACAGTCACGAAACACTCGGAGCTAACGATTACCCTTCGTCTCGATATTAGAGTGTTTTAGCTATCAGTGCCGGTTTGCTGCACGGAAACTGTGGTAATACCATATCAGCTGAAAAGTGCCCATATGAGAACATTACGGTAATCTGCTAAGCGTGCACATTACCGTACGAAAACACTTTCTATAACGTATATGGGGTGCACCGTGACTGGGCCTAGCGCGTCGTGCGAAAGGGGGGCTCGTACTTGGCTTACATTAAATTCCTTCAGCCCTGCTGGTGCAATTTTAAACGCCGCTATTGCCGAACGTATGCACTCTTCTTATAGCAATATTAAGAAGCTTTAGTTAGTCCGCAAACTTTTCAGCGATAGCATTTTACCGATCGCGGCCCCACAAACTTGAGCTGCCTGGACAGGTGACGCCATCTGACAGTGGAATCCGCAACCAGGCAAGGAAATATCTAAGCAGGTGTGTCCTACTTCATCGAAGAGGAATGGCGATTTTACTTGGCCGCCATATGCGCCCGAATCTCAGCTGTCATTTTCCAACAGCTCCCAGGAGTTTGTGCACGTAGCACGGTCAGTCACTGACATAGTGCGGCTGTTGCGATATGGTCACCTTTCCCCTGAGCGTCTGCTCTTCGCCGCTTTGGCAGCTTTCATATTCCGCGCTGGTAGTACCGGCATGCCTTGCACGGTTTCCGGTTTTTGCCAATGTCTACATCACACGAAGAGGTCTTCTGGGTTGGGTTTCGGTTTCGGTGTTGCGCTTTCTTGCTTATTTAAAATTATTGTCAACTTTGCCGAGTATTTCTGCTATCAGGACCCTGACAGGGGCGTCTCAGGAACATAATAGCACAATTACTTTGACATGGTAAAAAAATTGCCGGAGTTGGCCTTTAAAGAGACACTAAAGAGGAAAACGATTATTCTATTATTAGTCAATTACTGTTTCACAATTCCAAAATTGCCACGCTCGCCATGAAAAGATGCTTCGTAAGTGAGAAAACATGCAAAAAGATAGTGCAGATGACGACGCTACCTTGAACTTTTCGCACCTACAACGTGACGGCATAGATTTTCACTGCAATAACTAAGGCCTGCATAGTCCTTAATCAGCAAAAATGAAGTACATTGACCTCTGAGGGGGGCCATATACTTAACATACCATGTTTTAGGATCTTTCATTGAGCGAAAGTCTCCAAGATACAACAAATACACTTTGAAATCTGTGATGTCACACGCAGAGATTTCAGCGCGAAATTTAAAAACATAACTTTGATTTTGTCCTCTATTAGTAAACTTATGATGTTGAAATTAACAACATTAGAGTTCTCAGAGTACACTTTACCAAACGAAACTGATTTCGTAAATCAAATCATTGTTTCACTGTAGTCTCTCTTTAAGCATATCCTGTTCCTCCCTGCTGAAGGGTGAACTCTGTGCCAAATCTTTGTTTTTCAGAGTACCGCTACTGGATGTACCAGAACTTCAGGCCTGGTCTCGAAGGTGGGTTTTTTCAACTTGTGTTGGTGTGGGTTGGTTTGATTTATTCAACGCAAAAATCAATGCAGAATTTCTACAGGGGAGGTGGCTGAGATATTGCTCGGCTGGGTAGTGCCACCCTGCCAGCAAAGCAGCAACAGGAAACACTCTAGTAAGCAATAGAAACAGAGACATATTAATCTGCACAGGTTCTAAAATGAAACATGAACACGAGTAGAGTGCATGCAGGTATAAACAGAGTTCGCATTAAAGTGATGGCAATAGTAACGAATGCGCGCTAACAATTAAAACTAGGGATGGCCAAATATTCGACTGCTTCAAACATTTCAACTAATATTTCAGTATTCGAACGAAAATAGACGCATGTTCAACCACATGTGACACGCTTTAAAAGGTGGCTTCACTTCTGCGTTGGGCGCTATGCCGTGAAACCACTTATCCAAGGAAAAATCTACACTGCCACGAAGCCACACTTCAAGGTTAAATGTGCAAGTCACCTGCACTTCAATTATATTTATTTTTTGTTTTCGTAAATTTAAAAGCGTGTTGTGCAGGCCTTATATGCACGAAGTATAGCAAATTTTAAAATGTAAGATGTGTTGAACCCTATAACTTCCCGCCCTATTACTATTCAAATCTTGCCACTATTCGAATTTGCTTCCATCTTGAACCAAAAAAGTGACATTGGCACACATCTAGTTTCAATTCTTGAATATTTTGTGCATGTTATTTGGTATGAATCTCTCGCAATAAACAGTGCAAAAACTGAGACAACTCGCTTTTGCTACTGCAACGGCTTCTCATTTTTTTCATCCGAACCACATTTTCCACCTCTCTTTATAGCTTGTATTGATGGTAGTTTGTCATCTTTGATACATTGCCAATGGTGTTGAGTTGGACGCCCTTTAAAATGCTGCTGTCAAGTTGCCTTATGCATTCAGCTGCAGTGATTTTTGGCAGTGGTGGTCATGTTGGAATTGTGACCCTTTTCGAGCACGCTGTGCTCGGACAGAGGAAGTTGTCCTGGACTCTACCACTTGGAGTTGTCATCTAGCTCCTAGAGCGGTAGACAACATTCCTGTTGCCAGCGCTGCATAAGCTCTTTTCTGCTCTTTGAAAGGTTGCAACTTTTCTTCTGTGGGAAGGTAATTGTTTCAGAGCTGCAGTTGTAACCACATTTCATGCAAAATCTTCTGATGGCAGAAATGTGTTGGGCATTTGATGTTCAAGCTGTCATCAAAGAAAGAACAGGTTCAATTGGTTCTTCGTAAGGGCGTTGTGTCATTTGTGGACTTGGGCATTTAATAGGCATCATTCAGCTTGTACAATGATCCTGTTGAGCTCTGTCATGTGTGCAGTGCATTTGAGCGAAATGGCAACAACACTGGGACTCGTACACGAGCCATAAGCTCCATCTGGTGAAGCCGATACTGGGTGAATGGAAGAACTGCCGTCACCAAGAACGGTTTATCGAAGTTGTGTTATGTCGACTCCGCATTGGGCACACCCACTTGACACACAACTTTTTACTCACCAAGGAAGAACAGCCAACGTGTGAAAGATGCCAAGAACCGTTAACACTTATACACATTTTCCTAATCACATGTCCCAACATTGAAACACAGAGACAAAAACATTTCAGCAAACTATACAAACAACACGTACCTTTACACCCTGCTTTGTTTCTAGGAGATGACCCTATAGTGCCCTTGCCTGACGTGTTAAGCTTTCTGAAATGAATGTAACGTCTTAAATAAGCTTTAAAAGTTCATCATTTCAGTGTCCATTCCTTAACGCCTTGTGTCTGGCGCAGCATAGCCTCAGCTGCTTTTGCGCCATAAAAAAACCAAATTAAAAAAATAAATTTGAGCTGAAGAGTTTGGGCTATTACATTCGTGTCCTTGTAAGTCTTTGTATGGTCGAGATGAGTCTGGTAGGTGTTAATACTGTGGAACACGTTCACATACCACTTTGCGAAGAGTGCTGCTTCCAGACTAAAGTCAGTGGGCAAAGACTTAAATGTAAACAGTTTGGAAGAGATCATTGGGACTGGGCAAAATAATTCTGCCACGGATCTGTGATGGATTTGACATTTGGGTAACCATTTGATAGCTTCCTTTGAAGTTGGCTGTGTCAGTTCTGGAAGCATGGCGTTCGTCTCTTACCTTCGCTCCTCCTTTCTGTAGAGTCGTGAAGGCCGTGCATGTGCACCATGGGCATTGTTCTCATTGTGCAGTTAGTGTTGCTAGGGATGTTCCAAATATGCAGGCTCAAGCAGAAGCCCTCCTGGATTTGTTTCAACGTCTATCACAAATGCGACTGTCGCAGGTGATATTGCCCATGTAGTCAGCAAAAATGATGAGCCCGCCATGGAGGATGATGATGAGGATGCGAGTGCGAAAAGTGTTGAAACACTGGTGCACCCTTTATGGTGCCCCCTTAGGTCAGTGGTGCACCCATTGGTCATGGGGTGGGCTCTCAACGGTGCCTGAATTCAATTTTGGAAAAGTATAAAGGAGATGCTTTTTGCAAATTCGTGCACTGGAGGATAAGGCAACTGCTATCTAAGAAAAGAAGCGGGATTTGATTGCCAATTTTTTCAAAAAACAAAAGATGCTTCCTGCATGTAATCCTGTTTTTTATCGCCAGTTGTTGCCATTTGTCTATCGTTTTGATTCGTTCGTTCTAAATTCATTATATTTTAGCATGCATTGGACATCATGAAATTCAAATTGATAGGCTTTTACTGAGAACAGAGAAATAGTGCTAGCCGGATACGTAAGGCGCATCTGGACAATGTGGCACTCATGAATTAAACTTTTTCTATGTTATGCAGGGTGCTAAAATTTTGAACAGCCATGAGGCGGAAAGTATGTGCATGGGGCATGCTTTGACTGCTTCGGAGTTTATTTCGTTTTCATTACAGGATGAAACCTTAGTTTTATAAAACTTTTTTGAAGGCATTGCAGTATAAAGTACTGTACAGTGCCATAGTTTTCGCTAAATGGCCTTGGACCATAGTACATGAAAATTGTGTTGTGAGCACCGGCCCCGCAAAACAAGGGATGAATAGCTGTGGGTGACTGATGCTACATGCTGTTGGGGATTCTAGCTTAGGTCTGTTAACATTCTGTCTATTTGAGTCATTGCAGAAAGGACAACTCAAACCCCACACTTGGTTACTTTCTTTAGCCCATGCCCTACCGATGTATGGTCGCCACAGAAAAAGATTAGCACAGCGATCATTGGCCAGAACAGTCACTTGTGGTAATCTTTTTCTGTGGTGACTTTACATAAGGAATGAGCACAGACACACTTCATCCTGCTGGTTGCAACACTGTCCAATATTCTGTATTCCATGGTTATTTTGAGAATGGTAATCGACCATCCTAGCTGGCCTGCTGTTTGGATTCAGTATCTTGCTAGGTATATTTTTGTCAAGTCTTATTTCATTTTCGTGTGTTCTGATGCTGACAGGTTGCTGGCACAGCAGCATGAGCATTGGTGTTCCTGCATTGATTGAGTAATGTTCTGTGCTGTTGCAGAAGGGTGTCTTGAAAGGCCAGTTGGTACATGATACTGAGTAGAAACAGCGCAATAACGAAACTAAGTAAAGGACCTCATCTTAGTCCTGTTTTTGCGCTGTTTCCACTCAGTCTGTGCTGTTCTTTCATTGCATGCGTTCCTGCTTTGCGTTTAGCACATTGTACCACACCTCTTTTTTTATGTGTGATGCTGAAGCAAGACCATAGGGTATTCAGAAAAATGAAATTAGCAGAACACAGTCTGAATTCGTCTGCTTTTTACCCTTTCCAGCCTACTACAGGACTGGAGAAGTGTTTGGTAATGATGCCATACGCACGTATGACTACAAGACCTGGGGCGTAGAGGAGTGAGTAGCTGCCATCATGGCATCCTTAGAGGTAGAAGGGGACGGTGGAAGACCTCAACACGAACAGCACCTGGACCTCTTGGACAAGTTCAGCCACTGCAAGCGGCAGCTGGAGCAGCTCTTGAACACCAGTGACTTGGCACAGCTGGACGAGAAGCTGCAGGAATTGCAGGTCAGTCTCATCGTTGCTGTGTCATCCTTCAGCCACGTTTTCTTTGTGCCACAAAGCACTACTCAGAATGTGCCTGACATTGAGAATTGATTTCTGTCACAAAAGGGCATGGGCAGATGAAAAGGATGTATGAAAATGCCTGTGCACTTCGTACCATTGCATAATCACACAAGTTCTCTTTCTCTCTTAGTAGTAGCACTGAGGGTGCAATAACTCCCGATTGTTGTCCATTGCCAGCAATTATAATCATTCACCTGAAGTCTGTCTTACAGGCATCAAAGTTTGCCAGTATGGTGTTTCATGTACCTCAGATAATGAACAACTTGTTGGTTTGTGTGATACCATGAGCACAATCTGAACATTGAGCATATTGGATGCTTGTTGCATTTATCCAGAATGCCTGCAGCATATTCAAAGAGCACAAAAATCTGATATGCCCTACACAGATGGATGCAACTATAGTCCTACTCCTACCCACATACTATAATGACCATGGCATAAATAGGAAATATAAAAACTTGATGTACAACCTTTGAACAGTGAGAAAACAACTAGGTAAAAATTTTAAACTCTGATAGTAATTTTTTTAGGTTTGTACAGATCATTAATCGAGCATACACACTGTGAAAGACGAAGAGAAAATGCAGCATCATTGCTGCCTACGAGTGAAAAACGGCGCTCGTAATCATGAGCCAACCAGCCCAAATGCGTACCTTACTGCAGATCATTGCTGCCTTTGTGTGTCATTATTATTCATCTGCTTTCTCTGTGCATTCGCAGCTACATGTTGGTACATTATTCTAACAGACTTGCTGGCATTGCAGGCATTGCTGTAGAGTTGTCTTTAAAGAATTGCCTCTTTGTGTCTCTGTTGCCATTGCCATGCATGCAGGCAATAATTACGGAAGTCGCAAGTCACCTGCCTGCGGCCAGTTTGCGCTGGGTTCAGGAGCAGTTTGCGACACAGAGATCACAAGTAGACGAGGTGCGGGAGCAGCTCAAGCCACGCAAGCGCTTCGCCTTCATGTTGGCAAGGGGCTCAAAGGCACCCACCGGCAGGTGAGCCAAGTAGCGCAGCCCAGCTTGTCATTGGTGCTTGCAGGCCTAAGCAGTAACGCTGTTGGGAAAGGCACACTAATAGTACAACAATTGATAGCCCTATTTTCATCATTTTCATAGGTTGTGTGTTAAGGAAGTCCTGCCAGCATCTTGACAACTCTTTCTCTCTCTCTCTTTTTATTTTTTTTCAGCTAAGGATGCCAGATTTCCAATACTTATGGTCATTTCAGTATGCGACTGCCTAGTAACTAAAAAGAGCTGAGCCACTTGAGTGTAAAAAAGGCATCCTTTCTCAGTTCTTTTCTGCATCAAAGGAGGCATGGCGCCAAGGAAGTTGCCGAGTGTGGCATTGTCTTTTTTCACATGAGCTCAAGCACATTGCCAGTCGGTTTGGTGTAGAAGTGTTTTCAGTGCACCCAACAAGATTCAATGCATCTGTTGTGCAGTGAACCAAAAATTTGACAAAAAAAATTACGAAGAAAAAAATGTGTTTGCCTTTCAAAAGAAAGCGGAAAGTTCGTGAGGTGCAGGGTAGGGGCAGTTTATTTATTGCCCTTAACCTGCGGTCGTGTATATATAGGTCAGACTGGCCGATGCATTAACACTCGCCTTAATGAACATATGAAATCATTGGATAATAGCAATCACTCCCACCTAGCCGAGCATTGCAGGAACTGACAATGTCATCCTGTGTGGTGTGACGCAAACATTTTGTTTTATCACAAAGACAAGCTAACTCGGGAAATAGTTGAAGCTTTTCATATCAGAAGGTGTGCTGATAAATGCGTAAGCAACCCATCGATTGTACTAACAGACAAGGAGTTCACCTTTTTGAGTCGTACTTGACTTTTACATTCTGCTGCCCATTGTAGATACCACTTCTGCAAATTTACTGTCGTGATATGTTTTTTCTTTTGTTTTCTTTTGTTTTGCTTGTTTGTGTCATTCTTTTTACGCACATGCGCTCTTGAGCTACCCTGGGCTATATATTTCGTGTACTTCCTTCAATAAACTGAATTGTGAGTTCGCGCCCGTCTGTCTTCTCGCCTTTCGTTTTCGTCTTTTGTGTGTGCGCCAAAATGTTTCCAATAATGTCTCCCTATCATGTGAAGCACAAACAGCAGTTTATGTGTCGGTTCTGCACATTGCCGTTATTAAAGTGAGAGCCTTACATGCAATGTGAGAAGGGTCACTCAGCAAAAAGCCACAGTTCGGTACGGCAAAGCACATGAATGGCAAAAACGAACCTCATGCCTCGTGGCTCTAGGCACGTGAGCTGTGTTTTCCCCGAGTCTTCTTGTGACTCTGACTTTCTCTCTGCGAAAGTGTGAAACCGAGGTGATAAAAGAATCCCTTGGTGCATTAGATGTGTAAAAAAGTTTCTGTGGAGTGGCACTGGCTGCTTGGAGAGTATAAAAAAGTGCTGTTCATTTGACTCGGCTTACTGACATGCACAGAAATGAAAGCCATGAAAGAGCTAGTTGCGTTGTGACCCAAGACAGTTGGTACACTCAAACCTCGATATAATGAAATATTGGTTATAACGAAGGAAATGAATACTCTCGCAACAGGTATAGTGTTAGAAATATACCTTTGTAACGAATTTCCGGATATAACTAACTTATTTTCATATAAGATGCAACTTCGTTATAAAGAGGTTTGAGTGTAGCCCCTTCCTAATCCTTGTACGCTTTTTCGCATTACACCAAAGTGATGTGGCAAAAGTGACCTAAGGAGCATTTTGCACACGATGGATGAAGGCCAGAATATTTTAGCACTGTCCTATCTAAAAACTGTATTCAAGCGCACTTTGGCTAAATCCAGACAAGCATTCTTTGAAAAAAACACCTCAGTGGTTTTCTCAGGTTTCACCTCGGAAATTTTGGCAATACTTTAGCGACAGGAAAGAAATAGTTGACGAAATTCATGTTGGAAGTGACATAAGAAAAAAGGATGAGATAGCAAACCATTTTGACAATCTTTTTCAATCTGGTTTTAACCTACAAGAAACTACAGTGAGTATGGAAGAAGCCTTACGAATTCCCCCTACTGTTCCAATGGAAACACTTGAAATCACTAAGGAATGGGTATTTCAACAACTACTCAAATTAGACACGAAAAAATCTAGCTGTGCCAACGATATACCTACTGTATTCCTCAAGCGATGCGCAGAATGGATGTTGCATTACCTATTATCTTTCAACAATTGCCAGGCCTGCGCAAAACAAGGAGCACCGTCACAGTGAAAGCTGGAAGAGCAGCCTTTCTAGAGCCCATTGTTAACTCTCTTGGGGCACCTAATACAAGTACATTTGCAAGGTACCCACTACGCAATAAATCATAATTTTTGTTACGGAGGGAACCCCCACGATGCCATTATTCGTCATTCTGTGGAGAAGCGTCGTACCCACTACACATCTGCAGGGCGTTACGTGCACTTAGTTTGTGTTGGTCAGACAGCATTTCATTACACTAGATCAAGACAAATACAGATTATAACCTACTTTGAAAAACAGTTGTTGCACAACACAATAGACGATTACTTTCAAGCAGTGCTTGTCCTTTACGTCAGTGATATTTCTCTGTCCTGTGTTGAATGTGTGCTATCCAGTGTTTAAGGGGACTTGAAAAATGCAACTCTTTTTCCAAAATTACATATTTTTTGTTTTTACTTGCTTTCACAAGTTCAGTTTCTCTACTTTCACGGCAAAAAATATCAAGGCTGTAATTGAACTCAAAGTAGGTTAAAATAGCTTTTAAAGAGCACAAGGTGGCTATTAAAAACTAAAAAGATCTCATTGTTTAGGGTTGCCCTGGAAATTGTCACCTGGCAGCTTGTCCATTGCATTTCAGATGTGTTCACCAAAGCCACTTGCTCAAAATAACCATGACTCCCAAGCTCCCATGATGGAAGAAATCATTTTAAAAACCATATCTTTGCCACATAGATGAGCGTTCATTTCTGCGTTTCAAATGAGTTTTTCTCAAGATACAATTTTGGGCAACTTCTTGAGTTTGGACATATCATGTTTTTGGTACTTCCGGTGGCTAGATTGGGATGAAATTTTTCCCACATATTCCTTAAGATTTGAATAATGCAATTATCTGCTTTAAAACCTGTGATCACGTATAGAATTATTATGAACGTATAGTAA
Source organism: Rhipicephalus appendiculatus (assembly GCA_030522465.1). Lineage (NCBI taxonomy): Eukaryota > Metazoa > Arthropoda > Arachnida > Ixodida > Ixodidae > Rhipicephalus > Rhipicephalus appendiculatus. The sequence goes on along the minus strand of JALIZH010015831.1, from coordinate 297,972 downwards.
ACAGTTAGAATGGGCTGAGCATTCTAAGACATCCCACATTACAATTTTTCTTGTTCATTAAAGTGTCTTATACGCACTTTCTTAGTTATTTGCATTCTACAGTTAGTGTGGAGCAATATGAGCCATGAATGGCTCATATTGCATAAATTAGCATAAAAACCTATGCAAACACCAATACTTTCATTACTCTAGGCTACAGATTAAAGAAACTTTTTTTCGAGTAGCACTTCCCCTCAAGCAAGTTAGTGCTTGCACCATTCTTGCAACTACACATTTTTTAGTCCTAAGTGCACTTTGCGCCGCCATTATGTACACAGCCAGGGTAGTAAACAGGTGGTGCCTTATTCACCTATCATGCTGGTCTGCTATCATGCAAAGTGACAGTCAGTGTTACAGTCGTCTAATCCCTTCTTCGTCTTTCTTGCTTGTGCTGTTTTTGAAAATATGGAATACCACCAGGCCTATTCTCTGGTTCTTTTCTTCGGTCGGATTGTAACAAAGCTCTAACAGACATCGACCTGCCCATCCACTGTATTCCTAAACCAATGGGTGTGTACCAACACATCATAATGGACACAGTTAAAGCGCACAACGTTCTTTCAAACTGATTTTGTCCTGCCACAGCAGTGCCTGTAAAGTTGGCACATTCATAGCCATGCACTCTTCCTTTGTTCCAGCAATATTCACATAATAGAGCAAAAGTTGTACTAGCATGAAGCTCATTTGCAAGAAAACGCAGTGGCAATGTGCTTATGCTGCTTCATGCAAGCTGCATGGTTATTATGATTGTTGAGCAGCAGTCCTGCATATCATGGGAACACTTCTCCGGTTTCAGTGTAGCTTTCACAAGGTATTCCTCGAGTATAGGTAGTGGGGGGTTCTTTTCAAAATCACGGAGTCTCTGAATGTATCATGTACTTTGTCGGTCATAACCTCGCTTAGCAGTCATTCAGGTAAATACCCAGAGGAGTCACTGGAGGTCAAGAATTTTTTTAATCAAATGTATTTGTGTCTTGTAGTTGCTGGCTTAATTTCACTGCGCTGTCCCTGGTATGTGTGGATTGACACTTCTCATAAATTGTTCTGTGCAGTGATGCTAGGCTGGAAGGGAAATGTGAGCCTGGGCCAAGCTTGCCTGCTGTTACTGTGAAAAATGCTTGCACCATGGGCTTCCAAGGCAGATCAGGAGAGACGTTGATGCTGTCGGAGGTCGGCGGCAAGGACACGAAACTTGACTCTCTCGACGACTGTCCAAGTGACTGTTCAAGGTTGTCCAGCCACACTGTTTGCTCGTAGGCTCAGGAACTGCACCATCTGGTGTGGACCAGTGGCCAGCTCGGTGTTCGTGGAAGAGTGCTGCACATTTCTCGTTGCCTGTCATCAGCTGCGAGTACACAACAGCCACAAGTGTGAATTTCGAGTGCACGTCCAGACATTATCGAGGACTCGAAAGAGCTGCTGTTTGGCAAGTATGACTTTGCCTATGACGGAGACGAGCAAGATTGGTGTGCATCACACCTAGACAGGACAGTCAACAACTGGAACTGGCTTGCATCCGATAAGCCTTCGCCCAACTGGAAGCTGTCACAGGTGTAATAGGGGGAGATATGTGCCACAATAAATGCACAAGTTGTTGTGAGTGAGCATATTGCAGTTACGTATTACTTGGAAAGCAATGGTGCAGCAGCCTAATTACTCGGTAAGATCGCACGAGGATAGACTATAAAGTGTCCAGGCATCCTGCAGCTGGGCATGCATGTCAATATCTGCCTTAACAGCATTGCAGTTAATGCTATGAATTGCATGTGGTTAAAGGACATGCATACACGTGTGGATGAAAGATGGGGGGATTTTTTTTTCAAGGGGCTCGTTTATATGTCAGACACAACCAAATGAATCGAACAAATAAATAAGTCGGGAACATCAGAGGACTTTAAAGGGGTACATACAGAAAAATGTTTGTCTGGCATTTTTTTGCTGAGATATGTTGCTGGGGGGAATATTAGGTAGTCATAACACGGCACATCGCTTGCTGCAGGACAGGATAGATAATTACTTAGTCTGTTTATTACCGACCATTCTCACTTTCGGTTTGGTAGAGCACTTGCCAGGTGCTTGCATACATCCTGATAACAATGTTCTCACAATGTACATAAGCACGCGGCACGTTTCGCACCAGTCAGCGGAATGAACCCACGAACACAAAAAAAGAAGTGACATAAACACAACCTTCATTCGGTACAGACATAGACAAATGCAGAACACAAATAAGTATGTCACAACAACGAAACTAACAAGTCCTACGTCTGTCAAAACTACACGAGTTTCTCACATCGTCATTTAACGCCTGTATGAAACCACTGGGCGCTTATGGCTGTGGTCGGATGCTGTCATCAGGCCGTCACTCGTTGCGTCTGTTGTCGCCGGTGTCTCAGCTGGTGTAGTAAGGCACTTTGCAGATGAGGTGAGGTGCTCTGGTGTCACCCAACGGCAGGGTGAAACACGTGCCGGCTGGCACTTCTGGCACACCCAGCTCACTCTGGTCCATTAGTGGATGGACGGGTAGCAGCCAGCCCTAGCTTGTTCACGCTCAGCGGCACAAACGCTGACGTGTCCTGGCAGCTAGCTAGGTGCACTGCTGGCAAGCTGGAAATCTGGAGCGAGTGGTCAACAGTTCACCAAGGCTGGTGCTCGCGAGGGCTCTTCTCTGACCTCTACAGCACTGGGGCAAGACCCAGATGGCTCCATTTTCCAGTCCTTCCCTCAGCTCCATTGTCCTGGCCGCCACCTTATTCCATGCGCACGCCAGCCCTCCAAGATGGCATTTTCCACGCACACCTCTCGCTTCTTTTTCGTCTTCCCTTTCGTGTTCGCGTTCTGTCTACTTGTTTTTCAGATGCGAAGCATCTTATGCTCGGGGCTATGTCCGTCCGGCCACTTTCATGAAGTAGGGAAGCACCCATTATGCGAACCAGAACACTGTAGTAATATGAAGGCCGTCAACCACTACCACAGTCATCAGAGTCGTGACCGAGAGCACAGAGAGAGGCTGCTTAGCAATGGCTAGGCAGGTGGTGTCTGTCGCCCAGGTTGACCCCATTCCTTGATCTTGCTTGCATGTGTTTGGAGGGGGCTCAGTCCGTCCCTCCTTCCCGCGTCCCACACCACCACAGCGCATGCGCGTCCCCTCCCCCCTCTCTATCCTCTCCTACGCTGACCCCCCTTTCTCTACTTTAGGAATCCTCTACTCTACGGAGCGGCGTCCGCGTCTCACATCCCCACAGCGCATGCGCGTCCTCTCCCCCTCTCTCCTCTCCTACTCACCCCCCTTTCTCTCCTCTAGGAATCCTCTACTCTACGGAGCGGCGCCCGCGTCCCGCACGCCCCCCCACAGCGCATGCGCGTCCCCCCCTCTCTCTCTCTCCTACGCTCACCCCCCTTTCTCTCAAGGAATCCTCCACTCTACGGAGTGGCGCGCACGTCCCACATCCCCACAGCGCATGCGCGTCTCCTCCCCGTCTCCTACGGTCCCCCCCCCCCGTTCTCTCCTCTAGGAATCCTCTACGGAGCGGCGTGCATGACAGGTGGTGCGACAGCTGCATATTTTGCTGGGGGGCGCCACGGTAGTTCCGCACTATGAAAATGACGGAGCGCGCGCGCCTCATTCTCTCTCCTGTGCGGCGCTGCGATGAGCGCCCGGGACGCTGCCGCGAAAGGGGAGCGGCGACGTTTCTCCCGCTCAAGCTAACCATCTCCCCGTGGCTTCGCATCCACACATGGTTCCCTTTAGCGGGAGATGGGGAAGTGTTTTAGATGCGAAGCATCTTATGCTCGGGGCTATGTCCGTCCCTCCCGCGTCCCCCCGTCCCGCGTCCCACTTCCGGTCACTGTCATGAAGTAGGGAAGCACCCATTATGCGAACCAGAACACTGTAGTAATATGAAGGCCGTCAACCCTAACACAGTCCATCAGAGTCATGGCCGAGAGCACAGAGAGGCTGCTTAGCAATGGCTAGGCAGGTGGTGTCTGTCGCCCAGGTTGACCCCATTCCTTAATCTTGCTTGCATGTGTTTGGCAGGGGGCTTAGTCCGTCCCTCCTTCCCGCGTCCCACACCACCACAGCGCATGCGCGTCCCCTTCCCCGCTCTCTCCTAAGCTCACCCCCTTTCTCTCCTCTAGGAATCCTCTACTCTACGGAGCGTCCCACAGCGCATGCGCGTCCCCTCCCCTATGCTCTCCTACGCTCACCCCCCTTCCTCTACTCTAGGAATCATCTACTCTACGGAGCGGCTCCCACATCCCCACAGCGCATGCGCGTCCTCTCCCCCCTCTCTCCTCTAAGGAATCCTTTACTCTACGGAGCGGCCCCCGCGTCCCACACCCCCCACAGCGCATGCACGTCCCCTCTTCCTCTCTCTCCTCTCCTACGGTCCCCCCCCCCCCCCCCCGTCCTTTCCTCTAGGAATCCTCTACGGAGCGGCGCGCACGACAGGTGGTGTGACAGCTGCATACTCCGCTGGGGGGCGCCACGGTAGTTCCTGCGGTATGAAAATGACGGAGCGCACGCGCCTCATTCTCTCTCCTGTGCAGCGCCGCGATGAGCGCCCGGACCACTGCCGTGAAATGAGAGCGGCGACGTTCCTCCCGCTCAAGCTAATTACCTCCCCGCTGCTTCGCATCCACACATGGTTCCCTTTAGCGGGAGATGGGGAATTTTCCTTTTTTTTTGTCTTTCTCTTTTTAGATGCGAAGCATCTTATGCTCGGGGCTTTGTCCGTCCCTCCCGCGTCCCCCCGTCCCGCGTCCGGCCACTTTCATGAAGTAGGGAAGCACCCATTATGCGAACCAGAACACTGTAGTAATATGAAGGCCGTCAACCACTACCACAGTCATCAGAGTCATGGCCGAGAGCACAGAGAGGCTGCTTAGCAATGGCTAGGCAGGTGGTGTCTGTCACCCAGGTTGACCCCATTCCTTGAGTCATGGCCGAGAGCACAGAGAGGCTGCTTCGCAATGGCTAGGCAGGTGGTGTCTGTCGCCCAGGTTGACCCCATTCCTTGATCTTGCTTGCATGTGGTTTGGAGGGGGGCTTAGTCCGTCCCTCCTTCCCGCGTCCCACACCACCACAGCGCATGCGCGTCCCCTCTCTCTCCTCTCCTACGCTCACCCCCTTTCTCTTCTCTAGGAATCCTCAACACTACGGAACGGCCCCCCGCGTCCCACACCCCCCCACAGCGCATGCGCGTCCCCTCCCCCTGTCATCTCCTACGCTCACCCCTCTCTTCTAGGAATCCTCTACTCTACGGAGCGGCGCCTGCGTCCCACATCCCCACAGCATATGCGCGTCCTCTCCCCCCTCTCTCCTCTAGGAATCCTCTACTCTACGGAGCGGCTCCAGCATCCCCACAGCGCATGCGCGTCCTCTCCCCCCTCTCCTCTAGGAATCCTCTACTCTACGGAGCGGGTCCCACACCCCCCACAGCGCATGCATGTCCCCTCCCCCTCTCCTCTCCTACGGTCCCCCCCCCCCGTCCTCTCCTCTAAATCCTCTGCGGAGCGGCGCGCACGACAGGTGGTGCGACAGCTGCATACTCCGCTGGGGGGCGCCACGGTAGTTCCGCGGTATAAAAATGACGGAGCGCGCGCGCCTCATTCTCTCCTGTGCAGTGCCGCGTTGAGCGCCCGGACCGCTGCCGTGAAACGAGAGCGACGACGTTCCTCCCGCTCATGCAAATTATCTCCCCGCTGCTTCGCATACACACATGGTTCCGTTTAGCGGGAGATGGGGAATTTTTTACCATTTCTCTTGTCATCTCTGACACTTAACCACACCAGCAGGGGCTCCAACAAAGAAACGTGGGAGAAAACGGATTGTGAGGAAGTTAGCCTGCAAGCAGCGCTCGCCAGCTGCAATGCAGGGTGCTCCTCCTAGTCTTCCCCAACCCTTCTGCAAGGCCCCGGTCACGGACAACCCGGGCAACCGCAGCAGTGCCACAGAAAGCTGTCCAGATGCTGAGGGGTTCCAAGCGGTTACTACTAAAGAAGCTCGCTGCCCTGCCAGGGTACTTGCCGCTGCTGCAGCCCTTCCTGTTGACCCCATTGTCCTGGGCATGGTGCTGGTCCGGCCTAAGCTTCTGGAGACACCTTCAGCGGGTCCACACGCCTAACCCTTGCCCAGGCACTCTCATCGCCACCCGGTGTTGCTGCAATATGCATCAACCACAGGTGCAACATTGTGGCAGCGGATGCGACAACCAGGGAGCGCCTGGAACAGCTTCTGCCATTCGTGGAGCTCCAGGAGACCCCCGTGACAGCCAGGGACCACCGGACCAGCACAGGGTTCCTGCATGGGGTAGATCTTCCGTGCCTGTGTTGTCTGCTGCCAGGGAAGGCAGCACTGTCATGGTGCGTTTCACGGGCCCAGTGCCCCCCTGAGCACGTGTGCTGTTCTCAGTGCAGCCAGCCAGGCCCTGCCCACTGCAGGGCCGGCACTATGGACGGTTCGGCCACGTGAAGGAATCCTGCAGCTGGCCAAACAGCTGCCACCGCTGCGGTAGGGCCCACTCGGGGTAGGCAGACTGCCGGCAGCCCACGTGCGCAAACTGCAGCGGTTTCCACGCTGTGGATGCATTGTTCCGGCTCCTTGGACCTCTGTCAACTGCTGCATGCTGTGGCTCCTGCTTCTACAACCACAATCGAACATGCTACTCCCGGACCTACTGCTTTCACCCACCCCGGCCCCACCTGCAGTGGACTAGCTGGTGGCGACCATGCTGCTCTCCATGTAGGTGGCCTGAGCTGTGCTGCCAGTGGAGCACCCACTTCGGGGCGTCTGCCTGCTGGCGGTGGCATTACAGCAGCCAGTCAACCATCATGGCTAGCCGTCCTATCTTGCTCTTTCCACTCATGCTCTTCCTCCACTCACCCTTTATTGCTCTGCTACTACGACCACGAGTATTCATGCCGATTGTTTGTCATCACTACCTACCTTCCCCATCATTTCATTTTATATCACAAAAACCTTCTGAATACGAAACATGTGCATTCCGTTACTTCTCACATACAGAACGCAGGTTGGACCCGTTCACCCCGTCTTTCCATCTTCACGGTCACACCTTCCAGTCTTTAGGACAAACATAATGTATATAAAACATGAGATCGCCTTTCTACAAACCAACCTTGATCACTCGCGTGATGCCACAAAACTTCTGGTTGAGCAACACTGTTACACATTCACATTGGTATGCGACCCTCGTGTATGTTCCAGAACCATTTATGGAGTACCACACAACATCACGTGTTTCCAAACGGTGGATAACCCGTGTGTAACTGTTGTGGGTCATGCACGCCTCGTTGAAAGAATCCAGCCGGTCAAACAGCATGCCTTTATTGCATACCAAAGTAACCGGACAGCAGCCTGGCTGCCGGTGTACAACTAAAGGTCATATTACAGAGTGGCTCTCATCTAGGCCGTCGCAGCGGCTTATGAACGTTTCGGGGGCGAGGGAGATACTGATAAGCACAGCACGCGCGAAACAGTATGTGGCATTATCACACTTCGTCACTGATATACCACAGTAATGCTATCACAAACATTGCAATTCGGTCTTTTCCCATTACACTTATCCAACCTCATATAGTAGCCATAAAATGTCAAAACCAGAATTTCACCGTACTCCTCATCGCCGCGTATGCACCACTGCACAAGCCATTACAACCAATCTTGGACGACTTACAGTGCATTATTTCACACGCACACATACCACACATTATTACAGCGGGGGATTTTAACTCCCGCCATGGAGCGACTCTCGAGGTTCCGAGTTGTTATAGTTCGCATTAGCTAACAATTTGCTAATACTAAATCAACCAATCTGTTTGTTGACATTTATCACCCCTTATTCACAGAGTTTGGTTGACCTAATGCTTGTTTCCAGTGCATCCATATCTAATACACAGAAATGGAAAGTACTAGAAATTACCTACACTTTGCGATCACCGGTACATTGCTTTTGTTGGGGTAAACTCCAGTCTCATGCCGCAGAAGAAATCAACAAACTCTGGCCGTTCCAGAATTTTAGCTGTTATGCTTGACTAAGTGGTTCACTGCAATTTTGCAATGCACCATATCTCTGCTAGCAACGTTAGGCGTCATATTAGAACAATTTTACCATATATATATATATATATGATGAATTGAGTAAAAAATGTTCCTGCTTCACTCGTCACCTAAAAAAAAAAAACACTTGTCGGACCCTGCAGTTAACGTTAGAACGAAAATGTCCGCGCAATGCGCTGTCACTACCAGTGTTCCAAAAATCCCAAACTACGAGCTTTCTATAAACAAACATACACTGAAGCTTGATCTCAGTGCAACAAAAACATTTTCCAGAATTTTCCAGAGCCACTGATGATTTTGAGGTTCTCACTGAAATGGCGCTAAAGTGTACACCGTTATGTACCGTCCACCTCGCGCGAGTGTGTTTAATTTCTTCACATTCTCACAGTTACCTTGGTTATTTCAATGATGATGCCAGAACTGTCATTCCATGACAGGGGTCTCAAACTCACCTCAGCCAGCGGGCCGCAGTCACGCACTTTAGTTCCGCAAGGGCCGGTGCAGTGAAGAAGGTAAAAGCGGGGGGGGGGGGGGGATTGAACAGTTTGCCAGCAAACGTTGCCATTTGAAAGAAAACTATGCAAGTCATCTCTGAAGAAGATTTGATGCCAGGGCTCCAAAATTATGTCGAGATACCGATCTCAACATTGACTCAAATCTGGGTGCCGATTCAGAAATATAATTTTCTTTCACGGTTACATTTGGATGCGTCACGGGATGCGTCACATGGGATGCGTCACGAAGACAATACCTAAAAGGTTGTCGCTCTGCATGCCTTTCCTTTGTCGAAAACAGCTGCCATGATGTCACCCGTATGATTAGGTGACGTCGCGAGCAGCAGACGCAGTCAGTGGGCGAACAAAAGCATGTATTTGCTATCAGATGCGCGTGGTTTTTGCGTTTCCACCTCGGACGCTGAGGAATGGCACTCGGAGAGGTGGACAGATGAGCGGACGAACGCAGCCTAGCGAAGAAAAGAATAAACAGGGCCAAACACGTGGCCTGCGGCCACGTGTTTGAGACCCCTGTTCTAGGAGGCGACATAAACACTGACTGCTTGCAACAATCTACAAATTAAGATGAATTTTGTAGAACCTTAGAGGCGAACAACTATATTAATGCAGTCAGTCTACCAACACGAGTACAACAAACTTTTTTCGACACTATTAGACGTCTATTACAAATATTTCATCCGAGCACCTCAGTTCTGGTGTCATGAGTTCTCCCGTGAGCGATCACCTACCCATTTATCTACTATCAGAGCATATGAGGCCCTCCAGCATGTCACGACACCTGTCTACTAAATCTTATAGACAGATAAATTCTTGCACTTTGGAAAGCTTTCGCTCTCATTTGTGTCTAACTGACTGGAGCCAAGTATTAGAGGCTGCTGAACCAGAGAAAGCGTATAAAAAGTTCATAAATGTTTTAAGGGCAGCGTATGAACAGTGTTTTCCACATAAACTACGGAAACAAGCTCGGAAAGCCCGCAAGCCGTGGGTCACGGGGGAACACTTGAAGAGCATGAAAGAAAAAGACAAACTGTATCAGATCTTTATGAAAACAAGAGCTCTGACAGATTTACATGCTTTTAAGCGCTTCAGGAACCAACTTGACAAACAGCTCTGAGAAGCGAAATGGATCTACTTAAAGGGGTGGTGCCACCAAATTCGTGGCTTGCGATTCTTCGCTGCAAGCGTTTCTTATAGCTCTAGGAAGCATGATACACGCACCAATATTCACGTATTCTCGCTAAATAATTTAATATCGCCTTATTTATGCGGACAACTTTCGGTTTCTGGGCACCAAGTTGGGCAGTGACGTAGAAGTGTAGTAGGCTTGGTCACGTGACCATACAAGGCTCGCGCGAAGATGCGCAGCACTTCGCCAGGAAGCGATCGAAACTCGGCAAGTGATGTAGCAACCGATGCTTTGCCGATACGTACGTTCTGGAGGTAACAGAGGTCCAGAGGACACTCGCGTCACTACAGATATGGTGTGACGTCACTAGAACTTTCGTTGTCGTTCCCATAGAGCTACGTCAGTTTTGATGCGCTAGCGATGGGAATCGATCGGGAGAATAAGCATTTAGGTACACTTTGGAAGTGAATTAAAATATATTCTAAACGTGTGCTGCGTCTGACCCTTCGTGTGGAGTGTCCTTGCATACAGAAGAAACCCACAACAGGCTTGTTATAGCCTCAAAATTTGATGGCACCACCCCTTTAAGCAATCTTTTTCCCCCGAAGTACTTAAAAATCCACAACTTATGTGGAAACGATTGAACAATGTGCTGCACGGTGACCCCCCAAGAACAATCTACTTTATCCATTATTATTAATGGCAATATTGGACTCGAGGACATAGCGTGGCGCCACCTACGTCGTGACGTCACTCATAGGACGCCGGGGTATGTCGTCTGCTGGAACACCGATTTTCCTGCGCTTTTGCCACCACGCTTTTTTGTTGTGTGCACCACACTTGCTTCTCCCTTGTTATGAAGCTAATTTCTTAAAAAAAGAGGTAATCCGGGCAAGCAAACCACAGGTCGGTGCCCCCCAGTGGCACCCACGTGTAGCATGCTACAATCGTCACCGCGAGAATTCTCACAATTTGTATAAAACGAGTGAGTAACGTGCACCAACGAGGGAAACATGCCGCTGAACGTTAAAACCCCCGCGCGTGTGGTGAAAATGCATAACTGCCAACGAACACGTGGAAATGGTGAGCGGAGTGAATCGCCACACGTGATTAGAAGTGCTGGTGGAATCTGAAAAACAAAGGGCCGATTTCTCCTCCACTGCTCATTTTTGTTGTGCTCTGACCTGATTGATGATCATCACCATTTCGTTTCTTTTTTTAACTACTGATAAATTCACTTTTCGCATTGGCTTACACTTGTCGGCAACGTATCGATGTTAGTTTTCAGCGCCTTCGATGAGATCGTAAATGTGACAAAATGTTTGTTTCGTATAAGGACCTCGCCATGAGGAATATTTGAGACGCGGGCAGTGGCGTAGCCAGGGGATGGCACACCGGGCTCGTGCCCCCCCCCCCCCCCTCCCCCAAAAAATTCTGCCTACGCCCCTGGGCGCGGGTGCTATTCTTTTTACTTACTTATTTTGTTAATGTGAATAGAGCCTGTTGTTCTCCATCTACATGCATCTACAAAAGTACGCGATGATCTGCCGGGAGCGCTCGTGAGCATACGTCAGCTGCTGCCGAAGTGCCTTATGTACGTGTCTTCCTCCTTGTCTCGTCTGTTGTTTTCGCTGGCGCTGTTTTACTGCGCATATGAACCAACTAGCCCAAATGTACATTTTTACATCATACCGAACATCTTAGCTACGGCGGCGTACACGAAATCCTTGTCACGAAAGTGCTTTCTGCATACCCACGAGTTAGCGCTGGCGTCTTTTCCTATTTTCGGCTTTACCAGCCAAGCGTCGTGCATTTCATTACATTTGGGGTATGATGAAAACTTACAGCAGGATCTGTCGCATACGTCTGGCACTGAGGTGTCGAACAGTGCACCAACAAGCTGAAGCTGCTAGCAGTCCACCGCGGTGGTGGAGTGGTTACGGTACTCAGCCTGCTGACCTGTAGGCAGTGGCGTAGCCAGGGGATGGCACACCAAGCCCGTGCCCCCCCCCCCACAAATTTTTTTTTTCGCCATGGCATACAGAGAACAAAATGACAATCGACTACATCTGCCAGCCCAGCCCCCCACTTCAGATCAAGGAGGTGCCCCCGCGAAAAAAATTCCGGCCCCGGTGGTCGCATGTCGATGGAGCCGAAATGCTAGAGGCCCGTGTACTGTGCGATGCTAGTGCACGTTAAAGAACACCAGATGGTCGAAATTTCCGGAGCTCTCCACTACGGCGTCCCTCAATCATATCGTGGTTTTAGCACGCAGAACCCTAGATATCAAATTATTGTTATCATAAGCTGCTTGCACACAAGCTAGCACTGCTCATCCGGCGATAATATCTCCAGCTGGCCAAAAAAAACTTCACATGCGGAGAACTGAATGCCGTGCACCGCGATTACACCCGAACGTTGCGTTCCACAACAACTACGCTGCAAGGCGAGCAGGAGAATCCTATCTGTGACGTCAAAACGATCGCAGCGCCGGCCTCTCTAGTGGAGTCCCTTGCGGCCAATATAAACAGATGCACGCTTGGCGAATTCCTTCAACGGCTTTTTCACATCATTAGTAAATAGTAAGCACGATCCAAACTGTATTCAGAATTTAACAGCACCAATATAGAAAAGTGCATTCTTATGTCCAACTACTGCGCATGAAATTGTAACATCTGTCTTGTCACTAAGAAACAGTATGTGTACTGATGTTGATGACTCGCAGATCTGACCTATAAAATATGTAATCAATACTATCGCACCAATTCTCAAACATATTATTAACCTTATGTTTTGTCCTCTGAGAGGGCAAGAGACATTCGTCAGGCCAATGTCAACAACATACGAAAAAATACTTTGAAATCTGTGACATTATGTGCGAAGAATTTCGGTGCGAAACTTAAATGAAACTTTAACCTGGGTACTAAAGCTATGGCAGGGAAATTAATCACAGTAGACTTTTCAGAGTATGTATAATAGCTACAGCAGAGTCCACAATTGATCAGTCTAAACTGATTAATTATTTCACTTTAGTGTCCCAACCAACTAGCCCAGTTATCGATTCTCTTGCTATATTACTACACACGCATGACTGTCACTGTTCTTCAGTTCTTCCTCCATTCTTTTTTAACATTTTGTGAAGTAAAGGTAATTGCATACTTTAGCAATTGACTCCACGTTGCGTTTCTGACTTTCTCTTCAAGATTAATTTGCACTGCACTGCTTTCACTTCAAAGAAGCCCAGCCTTTATCAAACCACACCTCATTTTAAGTAGTGACTAGCCCAAATGTCCACATTACTATAGTCTCTGCTGGCCATTTGTAATTTTTGCTCAGAATGCCAATGATTGGTTTTGGATGATAATAAGTGATGCATAGTGGGTTCCCCCCCCAAAAAAACGTAAACAATGAAAACTGCAAAGCCTTTCTGGTGCACCCAGTTTTCCACATTCTTCCCTGCAAGGCACCTATTGATTCTTTTTTCACGGATGTTGACCCAACTGCATGAGAGAGTCTTGCTTTATGCCATACTTTCCTCACTGTGGAGATGGATTGAAAGATCTTTCAAATAAGGCAATTTCTGCTGTTGAATACCACATGGCCATCTTCATCTCTGAAATACGGGTCCAATTTAGGCTGAAGATCAAAGATCACAATGTCAGGCTTATGTGATCATCGACATTTAATGCCAATGCATAGGCACCTTCTGTACGGTAACTCACTGAAAGTGACAAGCCATGGCCAGTCTAAGTCACTTCATCCACTTTGCTACACTTGTTATCGTCCACACATTGTCTGCCCTGGATCTTGTCCATGCAGCACTTTGGCGATTGTGTACTCCAGGCAAGGAACAGCTCTGAGCACTCGAGCTGCTCAAACACATCGTCCACAGTCCACTTCGCTCTGTCTTGAGACAGCACGTCCTGCCAGGCCTGATGGTGGCGAAATGGGTGCTCACTTCCAGTGCTCACATCAACCATGGCCAGCTGAGTGGGCAGCCGGAGCCGCCACGCGTGCAGGTACATGCGACTGTGCGCAGCAGCACCCACGTCGCCGTACGTGGTGTCGCCTACAACAGGGTGGCCCAGTGTGGCGCAGTGCACTCGCAGCTGGTGTCGCCGACCTGTCACTGGCTTAAGCACCACCTACAAAAAAATGCAACAATTTGAGAAATCATCTTGATTGTGAAGAATGCTGTGAGTATTCTAGGGTATTATTTGTGTGGTCCCTTTAAGTAAGATAAAAATACAGTCGAGCCCACATATAACGGCCCCACTTAAGACGAACTTTCGTTTAAAACGAACGATTCCCGCGTGACCGTGGAAATATACATTATTTCAATGGCACAAAATCGCACTTACAACGAACGTCTCTGAGCCCTGCCGATCGGTTACAGCGAACGGAGTCGGCGCTCCGGCGACTGCCCGAGACACCATTTTCGACCACCGATAAGCCATCGGCGAGTTTCCCAAGATTCTCATTGTTAAACGCCGACCCTGTCTTTGCAGCCGTCTTGTTGTCGCTCTCCCCGACCGTTTACTTTTTGTTGCGCACGCCTCCGTCCTTTGTCACCCTGCTGCTCCGAGCACCCCGCATCGCCAGACGATCCCAGTTTTTTCGTTCCGGCTGTTACACGGAACTAATCGCGAATTATCGAAGTCGGTGGGGCCGCGCAAGCCCCACCAAGTTCGATATTTCGCGATCCGTCCCGTGTGACAGCCGTTTTCACCCTTCCGCACGCGTACGTGTGGACAGAGCGGGCACGGGCCCTAAATTTTCTGACACGCGAACTGCCGGCACCACAATGCGATTCTCCGACTTCTGCGCGCGCAGGCCACTCTCCCAAGTTTTCTTACGCTTCAGATCCGCGTTTCGTTGGGTTCGTAGCAAGCTACCCGTGCTACCTTCTCTCCGCGTGTTTTGGCCTTCAAGGTCGCCTTCCCGCCGTTCTCGCAAGTCTGCTCCCCTCTCTTCCCTCTTTATCGCAACTCCTTCGCCTGTTGCTACCGCTCCGCGACGCCGGCCACGCCGGCTCGAATTAGGAAGTTTCTCTTTCTGTGTAGAAACCAGCAGTTCCACGCGTCCTTGCTTGTGTATCGCACGTGCGCGTCTTGCTCGCTGTTGGTGTGCGTGTGTGGTCGGGATGACGGACGGGAAACCTGCTGCGCTAGCAGATGGCACGAAGCGAGAGGTGCTGCCATTCTAACCGAGCTATCTCAAGGCGCCTCAAACTGCAAAGCGGCTTCCGATGTCCCTGTATTCAGCTATGGAGATGGTGAAGGCTTCGTGGGCGGAAGTGACGGCGACATGCGTGCAAAACTGTTTCCGCGAGGCCGGCTTCGTCGACGTCGGACCCGATGCCGAGCGGCCGAGCCTGAAGCTTCCGACGAGGACCACTCCGGCGGCGATTTATGTTAGCGCGTCCTCGACTCCGATATGGGAGGGCGGGACATCTGCTGGGATGATTTCATTACGGCTGACGATAATGCCGACACTGCGGAACCGTGCGCGGATGACGGCATTGTGAATGAAGTGCGCGGCAAGAGCGATTTGGAGGAATAGCATGACGACGACGACGAAACTTTGTGGAGCCAGCGCCCAAGAGCACGCTGCCGCTTTAAATAAAATGGATACCGCCCTTATCGAATCTACAATGTCGGAACACGTGCCTAACGGACTTTTCGCGAAAAAAATAAGTTGCGTTTTCACTTGCAAATTTTTAAAGCTGTGTTTCATTTAGTACGAACTTCGGGATACAACGAACGGATGCCGCGTCACGCTCAGGTTCGTTATAAGCGGGCTCGACTGTATAGTGCATTCAGGTAGGGAACGAAAGAAGGGAAAAGAAGGGATAACGCATCGGGCACGTCATCCACAGGGTGCAGGTGTGGTCCCTGCTGGCGGCAAGTTGTCTTTTGTCCACTTTACTATCTTCACATTTCTGTCATAATTACTGCAACGCAGTTAAAACAATACAATTAACGTCCCCTATATCTTCCATGGCTTCATTATCTGTTGGATTTTCATTCAGGAGGACAGCGATGCATTTATGCAACAGGATAACTGCTAACCATAAGCGATGAAAAAAGTTTTTTGCATCCACCACATTTTCCTTGATGGCTAAGACCTGTTATTTTTCTCAAAATGAAAATGGACTAAGAGTATGCCTCAGAAGTTGAGGAGTTTCTGCGCAGCTGTCGGAAGCACAGTCTTCTGCACATCTGCTGACCTTGGCAGCTCTGGAACTTGTGACCAAACCTTTCACATTTGAAGCTGTGCCCCTGGTTTGGTCTGATCTCTACAGAACCACATTCAACTATTTCATCTATAATTTGTGGTTATTACAGTACTTTTAATTTGATCCTTTACTAGCATCCTTTTCTTTCCAGTCATCTAAACACTGAATCACTGCGGGTGATAAAATCTGTTCTTGGGACAACACCTTTAGAGGTATTCATAGCATACCACTGAGTGATCCATATAGGAATGTCACCAAGGTTCAGAAGATAATCTGTTGCAGACTTCCAAGAGTCTCTGCTGGCCATCTTGGTAGCTTTGTAGCCTGCATCAACGGTCTCTCTCAGGGATCTAGCAACTACAGTCGATGAGATTAGTTTGGCCTTGGTTTTTTTTTTTTTTTTGCTACACAGGATGTGGTACCTCATATGATGGTCATGACTTCTACGAAACATTAAAAGAAAATGCATCAGTGCAGCATCTGAAAAAACTATAGCATGTATAAATTCTAGTGGTGTGTGAATATTCGAAATGTTGAATATCTTTCGAATAGTGTTAGCTATTCAATTCAATTTGCACTGGAATTTTACTATTCGAACTTCCCGAAAACAGATACAGTCACGGTCCGATTGATCACCGTCTGAAGTCATTTCTTCAGATTTTCAGTACGCTTTACCCCATCACACTTTCGTATTACGGCAAAGCTGCCTTTCAGGATCTGCTACGGTCACAAATGTATTGACTCAAGAAAACGCTGGTTCCACCATGGAGATGATGGATGTGGCAAAGGCGGGGGCTCAATTAATCCTGTTTTGGACCTGAAATTTGGGCAGGAAGTCTGAAAAATGAGACGCCAAAGATTTTTAGCATCCAAAATTTCAGATGTTATATTTTGACGTCTATGAGGCAGATTTGGAACTCTGGACTCTGAGGGAGCACACCCTTGTCCGCCACATCAGTTGGGCTTCCACAGAAGTTGAAAGAGGAAGAGAGGCTGAGGATATAGCATCTTTGCCTTTCACCTGTAAAGTGTTGTCAGCAACACTTTGGTTGCATCCAAATCATGTACGTAAATACAATTTGGCCTCTGCATTTAAGACAACTATGAAACACCACCCCGCCAACGCTTCATCACCTAGTCGAAAGAAGCACTTTCATATAGCTATCTCATAAGAATATGCTTAGGAATCCTCTCCAACCTTTTTTCTGCAATTTCGCTTCGAAGTATTTGAAAAATATTCTAGAAGTATTCGAGAAATATTACAAAATATTCTAAAAATATTCAATTCGATTCGCACTCACACTTCAATATTTGAATTCCGCTTCGCACCCAAAGCTTTGATATTCGCACAGCTCTAATGAATTCTATGGCAGCGGAGTCAATATCCATCAGAGTCCAATGTGTAAATGTGAAAGAGGTTCGTACTAATAAAGTAGTACTGCCACAGTAAGTTGTACACTGCTGCTATTCTTATATACAGCACGAGCAAGACACGGTAGCCACACAGTTAACTCTTGTTGCCAGCAGCCTGAAAATAAACAGAAGATGAAAAAAAAAAACATATGATGAAACATGACAGTGAAAAAATAGGAGAGGAGGGCTAGAAAAGCCGACTACTGATTTCACTGAAGTGGGTTATTCTCGGGCTGCTGCCTCTGTGAGGCTAACATCGAATGGGTGTGTTGCTTTTGCCGAGTCCTCGAAGGGGCGCCTGCTTCAGCAGGTGTTTGGCATGATATTGCCACACGTGCTCCTTTCTTTCTATATTCAAGTTACCGCCCCATCACAATGTAACTGCTGCCTAGTGCAAAGCGCACCCGAATGACTGGGGAACTATCTAGATAATCTTAGAACCTTCCGATGAAATTATGTGCACAACGCGAACATTAGAGTTAGTGCTGGAACTTATGCGGCCGCTAGCGATAACGGTGGAATCTTCGGCGATACATGTATAAAAGCCGACGCACTTGGCCGCTTGTCAGTTCATCGACGACCGAAGCTCTGTGCGCCGATATCAGTGCACAGCGTGCATTGCCTGCTGTAATTTGAGTTTCCATTTTGCGGCCACAAGTTCGGCCAAATAAAGAGGGTCACCTTGAAGAAGCCTACTGCTGTCTGCATCCTTGTCACGACCCCTGTGACAATACAACACAATGAACTCAAGCACATTCCGGATGTTTGAACTTACAGGCCGCGACTTTTTCTTTTTTACACTTCCCAAACAAGCTCGCCAATTCGTGCAGAAGGTCACGGCGATCACAAATATCACGGTGCTTCGCACCGCGCAGATGCTGCATTCTGAAGAACAATTCCCACACCCCTCTCTAGCATCTGTCCAGTCCTCCTCACCCATGAGGTGACCGTGAAGTGACCAAGCATGACGAAGCACCAACTTCATCGACTGGCACTCTGCACTACGAAATGGCGCTTCTGGCATGATGCTACTTTGGTGGCGCACTAGCCCCACGTATTTGTTTGCCTCACCAGTGCCTCGCAGCGCTTACACCGCGCTTTCTCATCGCACCACTTTGACACACACAACACATGGAGGAAGCCTTGCTCGGCTATTGGTTGCATGCGTTGCACGCACGGTTGCATACAACCAACGCATGGCGTTGCTTGCATCATTGGTTGATGCTTAAGAACATAGTGCAACATTGTGGTGTTCAAGTGGTTTTTGGCCCCACGTCAACTATCATATCTTTCACATATCACCTGTCCCCCCGTGAAGAAAAAGAAAGACGAGTGCACCGTCAGGCACCACAGACAATACATGGAATGCACCACCACTGTTGTATATTGAATCCCACTTTCATGCAGGGGATGCTATGTAGGCCAGACGGGAAAGTGTCTAAATGACCGTCTTTGTGAGCACAACAATAATGCACGCAATGTGAAAGAAGGATTTCTAGCTGTTCACTGCCATTCCTGTTCAAAGAAACCCCGATCGTCAGCAGACATCAAGACCACTTGACTCGCGAAATAATAGAAGGCATGGCGTTGCTTGCATCACTGGTTGATGCTTAAGAACATAGTGCAACATTGTGGTGTTCAAGTGGTTTTTGGCCCCACGTCAACTATCATATCTTTCACATATCACCTGTCCCCCGTGAAGAAAAAGAAAGACGAGTGCACCATCAGGCACCACAGACAATACATGGAATGCACCACCACTGTTGTATATTGAATCCCACTTTCATGCAGGGATGCTATGTAGGCCAGACGGGAAAGTGTCTAAATGACCGTCTTTGTGAGCACAACAATAATGCACGCAATGTGAAAGAAGGATTTCTAGCTGTTCACTGCCATTCCTGTTCAAAGAAACCCCGATCGTCAGCAGACATCAAGACCACTTGACTCGCGAAATAATAGAAGGCATGGCGTTGCTTGCATCACTGGTTGATGCTTAAGAACATAGTGCAACATTGTGGTGTTCAAGTGGTTTTTGGCCCCCACGTCAACTATCATATCTTTCACATATCACCTGTCCCCCGTGAAGAAAAAGAAAGACGAGTGCACCATCAGGCACCACAGACAATACATGGAATGCACCACCACTGTTGTATATTGAATCCCACTTTCATGCAGGGATGCTATGTAGGCCAGACGGGAAAGTGTCTAAATGACCGTCTTTGTGAGCACAACAATAATGCACGCAATGTGAAAGAAGGATTTCTAGCTGTTCACTGCCATTCCTGTTCAAAGAAACCCCGATCGTCAGCAGACATCAAGACCACTTGACTCGCGAAATAATAGAAGGCATGGCGTTGCTTGCATCACTGGTTGATGCTTAAGAACATAGTGCAACATTGTGGTGTTCAAGTGGTTTTTGGCCCCACGTCAACTATCATATCTTTCACATATCACCTGTCCCCCGCGAAGAAAAAGAAAGACGAGTGCACCATCAGGCACCACAGACAATACATGGAATGCACCACCACTGTTGTATATTGAATCCCACTTTCATGCAGGGATGCTATGTAGGCCAGACGGGAAAGTGTCTAAATGACCGTCTTTGTGAGCACAACAATAATGCACGCAATGTGAAAGAAGGATTTCTAGCTGTTCACTGCCATTCCTGTTCAAAGAAACCCCGATCGTCAGCAGACATCAAGACCACTTGACTCGCGAAATAATAGAAGCCACTTGGATAGCCTAAGTAG
Source organism: Rhipicephalus appendiculatus (assembly GCA_030522465.1). NCBI lineage: Eukaryota > Metazoa > Arthropoda > Arachnida > Ixodida > Ixodidae > Rhipicephalus > Rhipicephalus appendiculatus. The sequence goes on along the minus strand of JALIZH010015831.1, from coordinate 277,811 downwards.
GCTCATCATGTATCAGCCAAGCATCTGTCTGTCTGTCGCGGAAAGAATTGTCATATCTGGAGGAGCACACGTGATTATGCCACGAAATCATGTCATGCTTTAATGTTTCTTTTTTTTCGATAAAATTTCCTGTAACATATATACCTTTTGTGTGCAATACAAGTTCAGTTGAAAGTCAGTGCTTGTCTGTGTTGTTTTCTTTGTCCCCATGTAAAAAATTGCGCTGTTTCCTTTTCTGAAGTGCATGTTTAAGTTTTGAAGACCAGAGTTCCAGAGATGTGACTATTCATATCAGTGTTGGAATCTGCCTACATGTGTTAAAGAATTTTTGGAGAAGATTTATGAAGCAATGAACTGTGGAAAAAAAAAACATGGTTGATCTCTCAGTCATAGGAATCGGTATAACACGAAAGCAAAAGGTCTCCTCACAGAAATAGTTTAATGTTTACTGTACATTGATATGAGAGAGCTCGCACAATGTCTATTGGCGTTTGACAGCTATAGCACCGTTTAACGTGAATACACCCACGTTGATGCTTAGTGATACATCTCCATTCCGGTGACTAACGTCCATAATCAATTATTAAACAAACCATTCTGGTCATGGATGCTTGTGGTTAACAGTGAGAGCGGAGTCAGAGAAAGCGGTGCGACAGCCATGAGAGCGTCACTGAATGGACGCCAAACTTGGGCTAAGGTCGCCTACTCGCGGCATGTTGGAGTATAAAACGCCACTGCCCGACTAGAGGGGAAACGCAACACGCGTCGTGCCTTCCCTATTGGCCGGCCGCGATTTTTCATGGGGCGAACGTAAGTGGAACATGGAGTTACAGCCAGGTGAAGTAAGCAAGCGTTGTAGGGTTATTTTTGCTATTGGTGGATACCATGAGCGAAGCCGACGCTTGGGCTAAGGTCGCCACCTGAACGTGTGTTAAGGTGTCGACAAAATTGCACTTTTAGTACTATCCCAAACGCGCCTAAAGGGATGGTCCCTTAGAAACGACACTTTGAAGAAACTAATCATGGATTTCACGGTCATGATGCATTACTTCACTTTAGCAAGAGCACTGTGCGAGGACAGTGGTAGATATAAAAGACGCCTTTGTAAAGCCTACCGAGTATGTGACCGTAGTGCAGTGGATAGCGTGCCCGACATCTCTTCTCACGGACTAAGAGATCGTGGGTTCGACTTCCATTGACACCACATTTTTTTTCTTTGCTTTCTGATCGTGCATATTTTTTTCGCCGTCACTTCTGTGACGGAAATACGTCACTGAAGTCTTGGTGGACCCTGGCACAAAACACTTTTGTGTTAAAAAATTGGCAGAATCCCCACTTAGTGGATGACAAACTGAGCAGTGAGTGTCTCAATTCCCTCACTACTTAGATTGGGTAACAATGAGCACGAGTAACAACCCTCAACAAACACATGCCACACCCTGTGGTACAGCTAAAAAAAATGATGCCTACTCGTGAATGCGGATGGTGGTGTAGCAATACCAAGTAGGATCCAAGAAGCAAGTGAGGTTCATCATGAAGCACGTTCATTTACAGTGCTCTATTGAAGGCAGGCATTCTCAGGTATTATTAGGAAGTCATAATGAGGACTAAAACTGCGCTAAAAACACAAGGACAAACCCGAGGAAAACAGGACTCGCGCGAGTCCTGTTTTCCTCGTCTTTGTCCTTAGTCCTCATTATGAATTTAAACCAACTAGCCCGACTCGGTGCTCTACTTCATTATTAGGAAGTGTTTTGTTGAACAGCTACTTGAAGAAGCAAACCTACCTGTGTGGCCGGCCGTCCATGGAACAGACCCCAACCCAGCACAAGCAGCCGTGTCCGGGCTTCTCTGGGGTTCACACAGTACTCAACATTAGCTGTGCACATCTTGTGCTGGTGGCCTTCCCTGCCGTCCTCCCCCACAGCCAGGTCAATCTCAATGCCACGCCACCCTGTAGGCAAGGCCACATGTCCATCCAGCAAGGCTGCATAACACTTGCGCGCTGTTCGAAGAGGAGGTCCCAATGCTGCCTGCACGGACGAAGGAATAACCATGACTTGCGCACCAGCCACACAGGTAGTATGTATGCTAGTCATGTGATATTCCTCCTAGCCATCCGAAAGGTGTAGCTGAATGGCACTAAAGATTTTTTAAAATTAAATAATGGTTATTGGCATTAGAAATTGCACTGCAGCACATGAAGGATGTGGAGATAGGTTTGCTACACAAGCTTACCCTACGAAGCGACCGGGAAGGGACGCGACGCTCTCCACTGCCGTCGCGCACAAAGACGCTACGGCCGGGTTCGTCGACTCTCCGACACGGCGCAGAGATGGCACTCGAGGCAGGTCGTCAACAAACACGGGTTTATTAACCCAAGATACAGCACAGTGCGACAATCACGGGATAGCGGGCCGTTAGGGTAACTCCGCAACACCGATCGAGTACACCAGCCTGCGGCGCCACGGCTACCACACTAAGGGGCAACCACCGAAGCGCGCGAACGAGAAGTCGCCCGCAACGGCAGAGCTTGACTTCTTCGTTGCAGGCGTGCCAGCATCTGCCACGTCGCGCGAGCGCCGGGCGTAAGCAAGCTCAGGGGAAAGGGGCTTTCACGGGCGGCCAATGAAGATCGGCGAAGCACCGTCACGTGCGCTAGCGTGGTGCGAGGGGAAGGCATTGTCCGGGCAAGTTCGGACAACGTGTCTCCGTGCAGGGAAGACCAACGCGTGGCCTGGCGGCGAAACCACGGTGGCCATGTTCCCGGCGCTCGAGGAGCACGGGGCCAGCACTCGCGCTAGCTGGGGAACGAGGCGCCAAAGGGGAGGGCGCGCTCGATTCCCACAAGGAAAAAGGTGTATCTAGGCTTGGATTGCATTTCTTAGCGAATTGCAGGCAGGCCGTTTCTTCCTTCCTTCCTTCCTTCCTTCCTTCCTTTCCTTTCCTTTCCTTTCCTTCCTTTCCTTTCCTTTCCTTTCCTTTCCTACCCTACCCGACCCGACCCGACCCGACCCGACCCGACCCCACCCACCCACCCACCTGAGTCTGAGACCAAGTAAGGCCTGGCAGAAAAATATATTTCTTGAGCGAGTCTGAGTGAGCTCCAGTATTTCTGCTGACCTATGACTCACGTGTGGCACTTACCCGCACACCACGGCCCAAGGAATGTGGGTATGAGCCACAGGTGATTGACAGTTTGTATTGCACCAGGAACGGCAACAACAGACTTTCAAAAAGATTTACGCGATTACGTTATGGAGGTTGTATTGCAGGCGGGGCAGGCGTCAGCAGCATTGTCGGTGAGCAAAAAATTGGAGGAACTGAAAGATATGAAATCGCGGTCGAAATCGAACCCAGTCATTCTGCATGGTAGTCACGTATTCTACCACAGAGCTACAACAGTATTTCAAACTTCTTATGAAAAAGACCTTATAATGGCCTCCTATCGTGGCAACTGTGGTTGCAGCATTTGCTATCGGCTTTTGTTACACTGTAAGGAACATTACATATGAACTCTTATGAATTAACCATTGCCCAACCCGGAGGAATACGACGGAAGTTGTTTCTTATTACATGCACATCATCGCACAGTAACAAGCACTTCATTTTGATAAAACTGACATCTGTGCTATAACGTAAGTACCAATGTTACGTCGTATCGGATACATTTGGGCGTCACTGAGGTCGACGTGCCTGGTTAGCCCATGATCAATCCCACAGCCAGAGGGGTGGAGATAGGAAGGGTGCTATGAGCCTCTTTCGCCTCCAAATTGTTGCTTCCTCAGATAGGCAAATTTCTCAAATAGTTAAGGCCTTCAGCAAGTGGATCCTCCCCCCTTCCAAAAAAAAAAATTTCTCGCTACAGGCCTGCCCACAACATACACATAACTACTCAAAATGCACAAAGAAGTCGGTCCAACTCGCAATGCCCGACTCAAAGCAATAGAAAAGGCTGTAGAGGCCACTATACTCGGCGACAACTTATCTTGACATTGGAGCGAAGGCTACGGAGGCGGGGCTTCCACACATTCGTGTTGCTCCGCAAGTAGTTCGGCAGCTTGCGGCTGATTTCGGTTTTGCTCGCTCGCATCGTTAACGCGTTTAGAAAAACACATACTTGGAAATTATGAATGGGAGAAACATTTCGATTGTTCAGTGTACATTTTAGTGTCCTATTACGAGTATATTTTTTTTTAGAACTAAACAGCGCGTATTCGGCCGCACAGTGCAGACACGGACGCCATGTTTCCTTGGAAAACGGGTGGGCTGAAAAGGTGGTGCTGTCTAAGAAATGGAAAGAAAAGAAAAGCATTCTTGCAAGGTGAACGATAACTGTATTTTGCCTGCAACTGTTTAAGTCTCATAATAAATAAAGCAGTATTTATTTCAGCAAGGCAAATGAGAAAATTATCAATAAACTTCAGTACTATTTTTTTGGCGCGGCAGCAGACATGCGCTTTGGTTCTGTAGCTTCCACAGTGCTGTCAAGGAGAGCTGTCGCCGAGTATAGTTGCCTACTGCTTCGCATGACATCTACTCCCAGAATGAGTGGGATTAAATACGGCAGATCCCACTCATTCTGGGAGTCAATGTTATGCGAAGCAGTAAGCAAGTAGTGGCCTATACAGCCTTTTTTGTTGCTTTGAGTCGGGCATTGCGAGTTGTATTGACTTCTTTGTGCATTTTGAGTAGTTATGTGTATGTTGTGGGCAGGCCCGTAGTGAGAAATTTTTTTTTTTGAAGGGAAGAACCACTTTTTATCCTTGGACAACTTTTTGCTTGTAGCTAAGAAAGCCCATAGGAGGCCTCCTAGGTAACATGTATTTTGTAGATGTAGTATTTCTTTACCACACGACAGGAAAGACATTGGTTTTATGCACTAATGCTCTAGGGTAAGGCAAGGAATTGGCGTTCATCCATTTTGTTCTGACGGAACAAAACTCCTATGCTTATCAGCACAGAAAAGGAAGAGGCACCGGCAAACTAAGTAGGCTATTGAACAACGCGAGTGGGAAAGGTCAGAGAAGACAGTTCCTAGTAGCACATCAACAGGTCTTGATGGCATCCTGACTATGTTAATAAAGAAATCGGGTCCAAAACCTAAGCAAACGCTAAGAGAGGCTGGCAGTGAGCGAAACGATAATGGTTGGTGAAGCCCCCCAATGGGTGGAGACTAAGCAGGATGAGCATGATTTACAAAGGAAAGGGGAGCATCGAGAAGTCAACGTCATCAGACGACGCTCCCTCCTCGTGCTCCATGCTCTTGTTAGATTCCCAGCATGCCCCAGTTTCATTTTCTATGGCTGGGCTTCAAGATTGTCATGTGACACTGCCTGTTTTTTTTCTTTTTTCCTCTCCATGTTTAGCATGATGTGCACCAATTGCATCCTGGTGTCCAGTATACTGGACATAAATACATTGTTGCATTGCCAGCAAACTTATTACAAATGCTACCTTTTTGCAATAATGTATCAAGCAGACATAGGACAGCACGCACGATTTAAATTATTTGAATTGCGCGAGGAGAGCTCCTAAAATAATTTTGTATACTTGACCACATCGTGCACGCGCGTTTCCACGTGGATGACGCCACTACTCTGAGGCGCCCCATCAGAAAATGAGGCTGAAGGAGTAACTACATTTAAAAACATGTTGCTGGACTCTTACAGAAGCTGCCAAAGTGGTTTCGGTTCAGATTGTAGCTCTGCTTGCTTTTCTGCACCACTTTTTTCGTTATGTCCAGTATACTGGTTGCTGGGTCGGAAAGGGATATACATCCACATGCAAAATTGAAAAAATTCATGGGAGGGGGGGGGGGAGGTTGCGGGAGGGGAGCGAGTTTAACCCCCCCAAAACCTCTGGCTACACCAGTGACCTCTACAGAGATAGTACAACGGGGGCTTAGAACATGGGTGTTCTTTGTCACCTTTGCCATATATATGCTGTACCTACAAGGATTAGAGGGCAAGTTGAAGAGGAGTCAACTTGGCTTCAACCTTTCTTTCGCCAAGCAGGGAACAGGATACAGGACGGTCATGCTGGAGGTAGCGGATAAATAGAAATATCGTGGTGCATGGATAAACAATGGGGTCAAGTACCTAAGAGAACAAGAAAAACACATAATGACTCAAGGTAACAGAAAAGCAGCTGTAATGAGAAATCAGGCACTGAGGCATTATATTAGGTATGCAGTGGTGAGAGGGATTTGGTAAGGGGTGATGGTTCTTGGTCTGAAGTTTGGCCGTGCAGTCACGTGCATGTGACCAGAAATACAAGCATGGTTAGAATTTAAACAACTGGTGTAGGTAGGCTTGCTTTGGGAGCTCACTGGAATACACTGAATTAAGGGGTACAAGGTGACATGGGATGGATGTCATTCGAGGGCAGGGTAGCTAGTAGCAAGATAGAATTTGAAGAGCTATTGAGAGAAATGGGGGAGGAGCGGTGGGCTAGGAAGTCTTCAGCTACTTGTACATGAGGAATCTTACTTGTAGATCAGGAAAATGGAGAAAGAGAAATCACAAAATTGTCCCACGTAAGTACTATAACAGCAGCAGACTGAGATAAAAATAATCATCAGTAAAGAAAGAAAGTTAAACCGGAAAAGGGCCTGTGGAAAATAGGGATGCTTACAAAATCAGCACTAGAAAGGTAAAGCACTTTCAACCGGGAAATTGCCAAAGTAAAGATCTACAATAACTCTCGGGGTAGCTCTCTGTTGTTTGAAGCCAGGATGGGAGTATTGTGGACTAAAATGCCCTGAGCTAAGTACAAAAAGATAAACACACTATGTGGTGTGTGTGGAGAGGAGGAAATGGCTGAAAACCTGGCAGTTTTCTGTAAAGGGCTTCCTGGTAAGGGTCCAAGGCAATGGAGCTAAATTTTTCAATGTATCGGGGTTTAGGGACAGTGAAGGCAAAATAGAGTTTAAGAGGGTAGAATAACTAAGAGGAGGTCATCTGATTGGCGGCTAAAATCAAGGAAGGAGTGAAATCCTTCACTACATAGATGATTAAAATATTGCACTACAGTTACTTGGACAAAAGAAGTTAGGGAGGACACACGTTAAGAAGTGGACACGACAAGCGCAAACTATCAACTGAATTTATTGAAAAAAATCACAGCATATCCGCGGAGTGAATGATGATGAGTGGGCGAAGCTCCGGAGGTACATCATCAAAGACGTGATGGTGGTTGGTTGCATGTGGTCAAACGATATGCATGTGAGACCATATCGCGATGCCATGTGTTGTATGGCATCGCGATCGTCATCAGCGTCATCGTTATGACGCATAGTGGGTACATTCTATGTGGTGTGCTGTGATGGCAGCGTCATCGTCATCACACAGGGAGATACTGCTGGTTACGCAGGTGGCTACTACGTACTACAAACTACAAGGGACGCACGACCCACGGCAAAGATGTGATGGTGGTTGGTTGCATGTGGTCAAACGATGTGCATGTGAGACCATATCGCGATGCCATGTGTTGTATGGCATCGCTGATCGTCATCGCTTATGCCATGTGTTGTATGGCATCGCGATCGTCATCGTCATCACGCAGGTGGCTACTACGTACTACAAACTACAAGGGACGCACGACCCACGGCATAAGGAGCTTCGCCCCTAAAAGCACGAAGGAAAAAGAACTCAAGGAAAGGGAATAAATGGTTTACGATGGGGGAGGGGACGCCAATATTGCTGAACTGTCTTCTGATGCTATACGTCGGTTGATTACAGGATATTGTGAGACTCAAAGTTCTTTTCCGGATAGGCTTGCTTAATGGCTACATGTTGCTAGGATGAGTTACGGCTAGGTGGCATGAACCACCGCCCAATCAAAACGGCACAGCCCCATCCATGGAATCATCGCTCCGCTGTAGCCCCCCCCCCCCCCCCCCCCAAAAATGGCGCAATTTCATCACCTTCACCACACATGTGCAGACTACATTCCCGGAAAAGGTCGATTAGCTTTTTCCCAGAGCTCAATCCTTTTCTGCTCTTATGGCGCATTCAGATGGGCCATTTTCAAGCGCTCTAAAAAGTTGCAGCATGTTTGGTAGGTAGAATTTGAGTGCTCAAACTAGCTCGGTAGGTCCTCAGACAAATGACAGCGTGAGTGCGCACTTTGAAAGGGGACAGCGTTGAACCCATAAAATACTTCATGCGCGTGCGTTGGACTGCGTTCATGGCATTTTTGAGCATTAGTGTGGTGAATTTACACCTACCAAGCCATAACTGCACCATGTCGAAACAGAGGTGCTGGGTTCAGAGTGCTGTCACCGTGTCCAGACATGTCGGAACTGGCCACTGAACTAGGCGACACCATTTGTTGATGTCGCACCCAAATGTTTCCCCGGCAGCTTCCTACGCTGGCAGCACCGTGGCGCTACGGACGCGTTGCTCTTAGCTGCTCCGAGATTGCCAATGCATTCGGTTGGTACAGACGGAATCAAACTTGTCTAGAGCGGCGGAGCGCGTGGCTGTGGACGGTGTTGTCCGCAGATGCTACTTCACGTTAGCTACAACCTTTCGTTCATGCTTGAATTATAGCACAAGGACCTAGCATGCAGTATGACTATGTTAGCTAGGTATCATTCTGACATCAGTCTTTGCATATTTCTGCAGAAAACAACGGCTGAAGCGGCCAGCGTGGCACTCTAGACAAGTGTGATTCTGTCTGCACACTGCTTCATGCACTCGGATTTCAGACTGCCTCTGCATCTGCCGACTGCGAGCCAGAGGACCGGATCAGCCAAGCGAATATGCCAGTACACACGCAGAGACAGAATGAAATATGGGTAATTATGTTACTGAGCGCGCGCAGGCATATGCATTTTCCAACTAAGTAGCCTCGACCACAGACTAACAGAACGAGGCTTTTTTTTTGTTTCTTGCCATTCAACACCCCTGCCTTCCTCTCTGTACACCACAAGGCCCGGGTGCTTGCGTCTTGCGTGGTGGTGACGCGAGAGAAGCATTCCACGAACGAGAGTTCCCAGATGGAGAAATTCGTGTAGGCAGGTGACGATACCTGCGCAGCCCGGGCACCGACGCGTGTGAGCGCCAGGCACAGGACGCCACTGGTGGCGAAGTCCAGCCGGTGGCAGAAGCGAAAGCCGTGCTCCACATCCGGATCCACCAGCTCCGGGTGCTGTCGGCGCAGCAGAGACTCGACGCTCACCGGGTGCTCGTGCGCCTTCTGTGTGTTGATCACCAGGTCGGCTGGCTTGTCCACCACCAGGAAGTGTGCGCTGCAGTGGAGCACGCGGATCTCTCGGTTCATAGCACGCGCGATTACCACAGTAACCACAGAATGCACTTCATTCTGCCTGTACTACAAAAGAGCTAGTGACGCGAGCGAGAGCACGAGTGCTGCGCGTACCTCCCTAAGTTGACGCCACCAGGTGCCGCCGCTGCATCTTTTGCTAGCAGGCCCGCCTTTGAGACGGCTTTGTTCCGAGACCACTGTGTCGTGTTATTTGTAGGCGTTCCATGTCAGATGAATCCTTTCCTTCCCCTACCAGAGAGGCATCCAACGGGTGCGGGTAGCGGCCTTGTCCAGCGGGGTTAGAGCGTACTAGAAACACTCTAGCGGGGTCCCGAAATAAGGACTCCCCTTATGTAAAGGGCCCTTTTGGGCCTGCAAACTCTCATTGAATAAAAGTTTTTCACACACACACACATTACCAAGGCAAAATTTAAAGTGATGTAGAGAAGCACTGCGTTTAACAGAGCGGGTTCCATTCACCGTAGTGTGGTACCTGCAGGTCTGCAGCAGCCCGTGCACCTGCCGGCCGCGCGCATCCTTATTCCTGTTCTGCGCGAGAAAATAATATTCGATTTTGAGTTTTACAAATTTTTCTTTTCATGGACATTCGCCATTGTCAGCTGCTTTTGTGGATGGCGTTTTCTTCTAAATTACCGGCTCGCCCGCACGGCACGCGCGGGAAAGTCGCGGGGGATGTAAATCCTCCCGGGCACTTGTGATCGCGATCAGACTCCTTGGTGTCCTTGGTCGCTGCTACACGGCCTAACCCGGATCGAGTTTGATGCAGAAATCCGCCAGATCGCGATCGTTTTGATCTCGATCTGGCCTGATCGCATTTAAAAGTGATCGTGTAGCAGCTGCACCTGATCCGGATGGAGCCTAATCTGAATCGTCCCTGATCGTGATAGCTGCAGTTAGTTCACACGTCACGTTAGGATAATCCTGACAACTATCGGCAGAGTGACAGTCTTTAAATGCTTTGAAGGACTTTGCTATCAGCAATGACAGTAGTCCAGAGCAAAAAAAAAAAACAGAAATAACCATAATATTCAGTTTTGTGTATTGTTCTGCGCATGCGAAGTACAGAAATGAAAGAACGCGTAGATGTCACGTTGTGCGCATGGTTACACGGGACGTTACCTCGTTGACCCTGTAGTCAGCTGTAATTGTCAGGTTACTGCCAGCACGTTTGGGGCAGGCACCAACAGGGCGAACAACATTTTCCCTTTAACGTGCTCGAACAAAGGCAAAACTCGTAAGTGGAGCAAACATCAAGGCTGCATTGCATAGTAGAGTTTAAATTCCGCGCGTAAACACAGGAGGGATGGTTTCCCGTCATCATCATCATCAGCAGCATCGGATCAAACAGGAACAGAGTGCAGTTGACGCGAGCGTAAGCAACGTCGGGACCGGTCTGTGTTTGTGGCGGCTGCAAGCAGCTGGTCGGCGAAAGGACATCTTTTTTTGAATGAGGGACCGCTCGGAGGGCTTCGAGGAGTGCGCGTATGCCCCCCGCCAAGTACACGTTGCACAGGTAAGCGCCCTTTCACACCACCGTGCCCAGTGACGTCAGCCGATGATCGCCCCCCAAGGATCGGAACCGAATTGTCGTGGCCCTCTGTGCAAAACATTACACCAGACATTTGCCTAACGTATCAACAGAGGCCAAACACGACCGCAACATGACTGCCTTTCACCGGTTTTCAATACTTCCTTATAAAAGCCGGAAGTTGATCATTTTCCTATGGCTTAAGTGAAACTAGCATTGAGTTGCTTCAGGTATGTATGTATGTATGTATGTATGTATGTATGTATGTATGTATGTATGTATGTATGTATGTATGTATGTATATGTATGTATGTATGTATGTATGTATGTATGTATGACATCTATTTTCCACACAACCAATTCAGTGTTGCTGAGGGCAAGTGGGGAAAAAGGCATCTCATGACCAAGTGACCAGCCCCCAAAACTCATACAAAAATACAGGGGCAAGTTGGTGACATGAATATGGCAGATAATAAAGCCATGTCTCTGTACTCCATAACACAAATGAAAACCTTTTATACACGAGAGAGATATATCAAGAATAGCAGAAGGAAAACAGGACTCCAATGAATATTATTATCAGTCAGATCTATCAACCTTTTGCGTCCCAAACCCATTGCCCACCTTCTGTCCATTCTGGTTCGAAACTAAACAAATTAAAGCTGTAAAACAAGTTTACTTGTTCTTTCAGACATGGTGCATAATGCAGTAAGAGAACCATGTACTAGCTCTATAGAAAAAATGCGCTCGTTAATCAACGACGAAAAAGTTTGTAGCGTGGTGTCTGATCACAGACCGCTGCGGCGATGTTGCATTTTCAGGAGGTGCCTGACAAAGGACCACAAAGCGTTGCGAGGTAATCTTGATTGCAACATTTGTGATCTGTAGTTAGTGCGTTATTGTGGTACATGCCAGTACTCAGTCTTCTAATATTGCGAGGAGCTTCATGTTCCGTCAAGTTAGCTGTAATAGTAATGTGGTTAATACTTTTCTAACCTCAGGAGCGTGAGCAAGGTGTGATCTTGGACTGAATGGCAACTTTCCACGGCCCACTCAAACTGCTGAACATTGGCAGTTGTTTTCAATACTTATATATTTGTGTCTGATGGCAGTGTGTTGTAAACACAACATGCCAGACAATGGCACCTGGTTGCTACAATATATATATATATATATATATTTTTTTTTTGCTATGCCATATAATATTATGTGCTGATGAGATTTTGTCAATTGGGGAATACTGCTGTGGCCAATGTCTTCGATGGGACATGTTGTCTTTGGCAGTCTTTCTAAACTTGTACAAGAAATCGAGACAAGTTGGGCGAGGTTGGGGTATTACCTCAGGTTATGGGTAGAATCTCTTGTAAGTGTTGGCTCCAGAACAAGGCTCTTGTGCAGTGCAGGAGATGTCATGTAAATAAAATTAACCGACTGGTTATGCTGCTCATGTTTGCTTATATTGTCAGAAAATAGCACATTCATTGCGTAGTCTGAAGCACTTATGCACGTCAGTGCTGTGGTATGTGCCATAATGCCGTACATATTCTGAATAAATTGAATAAATATGTTCAATGCATAATGTGGTCAAACGCATCAAACAAAATAAAAGTGACTGTTCCGTAACTCACTCAGTATTGACATTACTTTCGTCATAGCAAAGTCTTGCAATACTTTTCTCTGCCCATGGAGATAATTTTCACGCAGGGGCAGAAGCTGCAGCTAGGTGGTCAGCAGAGCAGGCATACGTGTCGCCACGTTCAGTTGAAACTTGTTCAATGCAGTTGTTTATCTTGGATCAAACCACTAATATTCTGCTATCACTCATGCTTAGCCAGACATACAATGTTGCTGTTGCATTCATGCCTGAAGTTACTTACTTTCACTTACCTTTGTTACTTTCACTTACCCTTGCCAAATATCAAGGCTGGGATGGAACAAGTCATAGAGACACAGCAGTACTGAATGTGCATGTTGGTGCTGTGCAGCTTTTTAAAAAACCACAGGAGCGTGAGATTATTTATTTAGGCACATGTTATTTACTCGGGCTTGTAACACTGGGCAAGCCTTAGAAACTCGCAAATTGAGGTTTCACAGCGAGGCTTGTGGCAGCGCCGATCCATCTACTCTTTGGTAGTTTGCCTCAGTTGCACTGCAAAAAAAGGAAAGCTCTAGACTTGCTCTATTCACAGGTTGATGAGAGCTAACTCCACTCCACTGCGGGATATCACGCAGAGCTTTGGCAGTATTTCAAAACAGGAATGGCAAAAACGTCTCAAGTGTAGCATTCATGTGTCGTATGCTGATTTCTAGAGTATAAAGTGGCTAAAATTTTGCAACTACCTTCAACAGCTATGCCATCCTCACAGGACGCTCTTCTAACAAGGGACTTCACTGCCCTGTTCAACTTCATTCCATGTTGCATGGCTTGTCTGTGAACAGTTCTGAGCAGAGGTGCTCTGCCGCCTTTCACTATGTCATTGCAATTGCTGATCACATTGCCTCCATTATATCTTCCTCAGAATTCCATTTCCGCGATGAGACAACCTACTAGTATTATCTATATAAGTAACGGAATGGATTTATATTGTACTTAAAAAAAAAAAGCCAGGCCTTTGCACAACATGCAGCACAGTCACAGCGAAAGCTGGAAGAGCGTCCTTTCCAGAGCTCGTTGTAGACTCTTGTTGGAATACAAGTACACATGCAAGGCACCTACTACGCCATAAACCACCATAACTTTCAGGAAGTAGGGAAGTATGCCATTATTCGTTATTTTGCGGATAAGCGAGGTACCCGCTACACATATTTAATGCATTATGTGGACTTTGTTTGTGCTTTGGCTGATGACGATGAAGAATTATGGCTGAGCCTTTTATAATGGGTTGGAAGTGTTCAAGCGCATTGTGTGACACCTGGTTGTTATTTTACTCTTCTACGATGGTATATATTACAAATGTTAACACTGTTCCTTGCCCGACATGACATCTGTATAGGGTGTTTTTGCGAAGGAGTTTCAAGCCCCAGCGTGACTCTGGGGTAAAATACTCGACTTCCATGCAGAGTTCCTTGGTTGAAATTTCCACCACTCCTAGAAATCCAGCGTTGGCAATGGCGTATAAACTATAACGCCAAAATCGGCTCTTGTGGTGATCTCACTACAGCTTTCGCTGTAATATATAAGGCCCTCAACCACCATCACTGTCACCAGAGCCATGGCCGAGAGCACAGAGTAGGCTGCTTACCGGTAGCTAGGTAGGTGGTGGGTGGCGTATCTGTCGCCTAGGTTGACGCGTTCGCTTCACATTGAAGTTGAGGGCACGGTACCTTAACCTCTGTCCCGTCCTCGTCATTTCAGTGCCGCGCTCAACTTTATGAACATGTTACACCAACAAGGCCAACAATCTACCCGTTTAAATAAGAGTGCTAGACCTTTGTCTTAGCATTGCTTTTTGCAAATGTCAAAGGAAAGTGGATGTTTGGATTCCTTTACAGGTTTAGATCTTACATGAACATTTAAGGCAGTTTACATGTCCTCGTGTGTGGGGACTGTTTCGTACGTCTTTATGAGGATGTAGAAGTTGTATGTAAGTGAAGCTGCTTATTCAGGCATCATGGTGCTCTTATCTGAGAGTCCTTGAATTTTGTATGGGAAGTTCCAGGATGTTTACTGCAGTTAGAAAAGTGGCCAATGGTGCTTCTGCTCAGCAGGATGCTAGAACAGCGTTTCAGAGAAGTGCTGGTTGTGAGTCAGTGCTGCAGTGCCTTGGTGATGCCATAGTACGATGTTTTCTAATATTGAAGATGATCTGCTAGCTTCAGTCAGCACACCCCTGTTTCCTCCCAAACTAGGTAGGACAAAGGCTTCTTCTCCCTTGGGGGGTCTACAGTAAAATTCCAAGCAAGTGCCTCCTCCAGTTTCACTTTTTATGCACCCTGCAAGGAAAGCCTCCCACTTTCTCGGCAACCTGGTGTCATGAACTGCATCCAGGCAACGTTGGCCTGCTTGAATGTAATCCGACCTTGCTTATCAGCCTGATCCCTAAGCACCTGTGCCTGAAATTTCAAGCTTTGATTTGTCAACCCCGTATAATGAATGCACCCTGAATCGGGCGCACAACACCCATGGCAGTTTTCAAATTCCCTTGAGCAAAAGGATGGCTTTCGACATCAGCAGTCGCAGTATGGAGACCTAGTTCACAGATAAACAAGAATAGCATAGCATTTTAACATCAAGTATTGCAACAACAAGAAAGCTTGTTACGTCGCACTAAGGGCTCACTCACAGATGCTACTAGCACTACTGGTGCAACCAGATTGGTTGCAAAGCGACTCATTGCAAATGGTCACTAATGGCCGTTATGGTTGCAGAGTGACTGCACTCTTAAACCTTTGAAGCAATCACATGCGCAGGAACAGGATGTCTTGTTTTACAGGGCAATGACAGTCCAAGCAGACATGAATTCTGTGTGGCAGCACGGTATTGGTCGAACGCAGGTGGGAGCATCGGTTGCCTTGAGTTGCACTTAGGTCTACAGTCACAAATGATGAAAAACAATAAAGACGAGGGACTTGTTGAAAGAGAACAGGACAGGCACTGTCCTGTTCTGTTGTTTTTATGCACTGTTTTTCATCATGAATGCGTACCTACTTGCCCAACTTTCCAGTTTTAGTTGCAAATGGTTGCATGTACAGTTCTAGTCACAAGTGTGAATGAGCTTGAACATACTGGCATTCTAGCGTAAAATTTTAAGAAAACTTTTTTATTCATTCGCTCATTCTCTCTGACAAGTATAACAAGGTTGCACCTTGCAGAAGCGCTCGACAGGGCTGAACAAGTGTTGTCTTACCCCAAAACAGAATTTGCTTGCTTGATACTTGCAACCAGTTGTGACAATAAGGTGCTGAGCAGCTTGCCGTGTGTTTCTGGCATGCAGCCTGCGCTGGGCCCAATGATAGCACGTCGTAGACGCACTGTCTCGAGCACAGACCACGAGGACAGCCTCCCTGTGACCTCGTGTATCTCGGTCTCAACCATGACGAGCCGCGACCGCACGGCCGAGTTCAAGTCGGCTGCCAAGCTCATGCAGGGTACTATGGTGAGTACTTTTCCTCTTAAGGCATTCCCTGCCTTGCTTTAAGGCTCGTGTGTTTAATCTTGAAGGTTACAAGCGTGAATATGTGTGCTCATTTTGTTCCCGGGTATTTCTTCCGTATAATATACTGTAATGAAGAAACACAAAGACAGCACCCGTTCCTGGGCCGGCTGTTCTATTATCCGCCCCTTCTTCATTCTCTGTTTTGCTCCAGCTCCCTGCGCGCCCAACCCCGGTGTCGTTCTTTGTCTTCACACTCGGCCACGACTTCGAGGCATGCAGAGCGACCGACAATGCTTTTGGTGGGCGGCAGTGGCTGCATCGCTGTGGTTGCAGCCACTGCCATTGTGTTTTCTGGCGGGTGGAATTGGCTTTGTCACTGTGGTTGGTCTCGTCCATGGTGTGATGTCTTCTGAAATCTTGTTGACGACGGTTCTGCCTGACGGCCCTGACTGTATTCAGGATCCCGGAACGCTTGCCTTTGTCTAGCGACATTTTGGAATACAGGGCAGGAAGTGGTGGATCTGGTAACGCAGCATGCAACACCAAATGCGGCCGTCTGCGCAGTTTGCACCGGGTCGAGGGACGTTTTCGCGTGTGATTAGACATCTGCGTCAACATGGGGTGAGGTTCCTGCGCCGACCTGCGACGTGGCTTGTGCTTTGGCAAAGTTGTCGCTGTGGGGCTCCCTAACGTGCTCAAGTCAGCAGTGTTTGAAGCCACGCTGTGTACAGGCAGGAGGTCCTCGTTGGACGGCGTTCCAAGAGTAGGAGACTTGTGCCTGCGTGGGAAGGTCCTCGCTCAAATCGATCTCAGACTTCTCACAGACTTTGGTGTCGTCTGAAAAGTCGTCTCTTAGCAAGTCATTAAGGTCTCTTACGTTCGGCTAATGATTTTGTCACACGCAGATCCGCTTCCGCCTGGTCAAAGAGGGTGTTGATGGAATCCGTGGACAGGCATGTCTCATTCGGTGGTAGAACGTCCAGTGTGACGTGGGCTGGTGCATCCAAGTGCTGAAGCGATGGCGAGCATGGGTGCAGCTTTTCCTATCGATATGGATGCGAAAAGCTCTCGGCCATTGGCATGGATGTTCTGGCGTCGCATACCGAGGCAGACACACAGCACAGCTTTTGTCCGGTGTTGGTACCAGGCCCAGCTGTGCAGCTGTCTGCCGGTGAGCTGCAGCACGCAGTTGCAGCCACGAGGTGGAGCCCCACCTGAGCTCTGTCTTCGTTGGAGGTCGAGTTGGACTTGCTGGAGGTACAAGGAATCCGGCCGAAAGCTGCAATCAGGGCTGCTCTTCATTCTGCCCAGGACTGCTGCCGCACGCCTGCGTACCTGTGCCACGCCGCAGCACCGTCCCGAAGGTGCTCTACGGCCACGGACCATTTCTGCAGTTCCGTCCAAGCCTTGCGAGCTCCGGTAGCTTGATGATCGCCACCCAATGTTCGGCGTAATTGTGGAAGCCGCGGAAATCCAGTGCTGGTGGCTTGCGATAGTGGGATCGCAGGTGAAAATGCAGAGAGCGCTGGCACGAAGCAGCCCAGCTGGTGTGAGAGCTGCATGAGAATTTACTGGAGCTCTCTGCGTTGTTCAGGTGAGCTCGCCTCCAGGTCATGTGAGGCGGCTACATCCAGCATGGCGTCGATGGCGCACAATTCTGGCACAATCGCAGGAAACAGCGGAGAGCTTAACGCTGTCAAGGCGTTGACCGTGAGGCGGAGTCGCGAGATGGTACAGGAAAGCTCAGCGGCGCTTTCAGGTAATCCCCACGCAGAGCCAACGGCGATGTCCGAGGAGTACGAGGTGGTGACCGTGCTCACTGCAGCGGGATCCTTGTATGAGGGAGCTTGGACAGCACCCTTCTGTGTCTCAGGAGCCAATGAAGTCCTGAGCAAGAGGTTGTCGCCATGGGAAGCGTGAACAGCATTCCCGGGCAACTGGAGGCTATGCGCTGTCTTGATGACGGCGGGGTAAACCTGCCCTTTGTCCACCAAGGAGGCCTTGACGCCGTCCTCAAATGGTGGCAATAGGGTCCTGGTGTCCGTGAGTGAGGAAGCGTGGGCGGCGTTCCTTAGGTGGAGACCCACACTGCAGATGACCCACGAAGGCAGGAGGCTTCAGCTGAACGGTTCAGGTTTCATAGACTGCGCCACTGTAATGAAGAAACTCAGAGACAGCACCCGTTCCTGGGCCGGCTGTTGTTGTTCGATACCTGTTCTTCTCCTCTCAAACCATTGGGGTTTCACCCTGCACAGGTTCAAATCCTCTTGGCTGCACCATTGTAATGAAGAAACACAGAAACAGCACCCATTCCTGGGTCAGCTGTTCTATTATCTACACCTTCTTTCTCTATTTTGCTCTAACTTCTTGCGCGCCCAACCCCGGTATTGTTCTTTGTCTTCACAATACCTTCTTCAGGAGCATTGAGCGAAACAGTGGCCTTTTCACCAATCTTAAAGGTACATTAAAGGGTCACTAAAGAGCAAAACGATTTTTCGCTTTTGGTAAAGTACAATTTCACAATGCCGAAAACACCACTCTTACCGCAACACGACGCTTGGTAAGCGAGAAAACGCGCGAAAAGAAAATGCGGGTGGAGACACCACCTTGAGATTCCCGCACCAAACACCATGACGTCATAAATTTTGAAGGCGTCTGCTGGGTCCTACGTAGCTTCTAACTGATAAAGTTGAAGTACATTGTCATTCGTGGGTGCCATAAAGCCTAGCATACAAAGTTTCAGAAAATTTCATCAAGCCAATGTCGCGAATATACGAAAAATACATTTTGAAATTTTTTGATGTCACGCGTGGAGATTTCAGCGTGAAATTTAAAAGTGAAACTTCAACCTTGATTTTCTCCGCTAATAATGAACTTATGATTGTGAAACATATGGCGTTAGAGTTCTCAGAGTTCAGTTTGTCAATCTTAACCAAGTCATTGTTTTTCTTTAGTGTCCCTTTAAACTCAAACAATGAATCACTTTGGACTGCTAAAGCACACTGAAAACTGTACTGTAGTTAATTTTACCATCTCATTTATAGAAGAGAAAGTTAAGGTGAAAGTTCTAGTTTTAAATTTTGTGTGGAATCCTTCGCACGTATATGTCAGTGCGGTGGCAGATTTCAATGTACTTTTTCGTATTTTGGCTACATTGGCTCAACACACCTGCCTTAAACTTGGTATGTTTAGTTCCTGGTCTCCTCAGAGGGCAGTATTCTTAGTTTTTACTGAGGAAGAACTACGCATGCCCGAGTGGGCACCGTGAAAACCTCTGATGTCACGGTGATTTGTGCCAGAACTTCAAGGTGGTGTCACCTCGTGGGTTTTCTTTTTTCACATTTTGGCTTTATAAAAGGGTCACTTACTAATACGAGAAAAATGGTTTTACTCTTAAGTGGAGCTTTAATACAACTGAGGTGCAGTTCCTGAGTATGATTCACTCTTGCTAACTAGCCTGTGGAGTCTGTACAAGAGTATGCACACCCAAGTCAGCAGCTGCATAACTCATGGCTTGTTGCTGAGGCTGTGCGTGGACTTCCAGAGGATGCTGCATTTCCTGGTGTCGGCAACGCTCTTACAGTAGACAGAAAGGCCCTCTACAGATGGCAACCTTTGTAATAGGAGATTTCCTCCATCTGGATATGCAAGAATGACTTTGTTCTTTACCCTGTTTCTTTGCTAACAACTGTGGGAGATGGCCTCAGTGCAGGGCCCCTGTAGCTGCCGTGCATGCAGCCATCCACACGAGCTCTGCACCACTTCGTAGTCCTCCCTCCGGTGGCATTTCCATACAACTTACGTGAAGTCAATGCAGTAAGGTCGAAGCCTGGGTCAGTTGGTACATGACGCTTAGGCAAAAGCCAGTCAAGAAGACGGCGGGCAAGGGATAGAAGTGACACACACAACGACTGGACCAGTCGTTGTGTGTGTCACTTTTATCCCTTGTTCGCCGTCTTCTTGACTGGCTTTTGCCTAAGTGAAGTCAATCTTCAAAGCAATATGGGCAAAGTCTTTTAGTGACTTTCGCTGTTAGTACCTGGGTCTAGTTAATGCCATTTTAATCTTGGAAGCTGGCAACGAATATCATGCACATTAGCTGCTACTTTCTTACTTAATCTTGAATCTTTCCTAGAAATGTCAAATGGAACATTAAGATGCCTGTGCACAACTCCACTTACAAGGGAAGTCCCACTTAGCAATATTATGCGGCAACAGATGTTTTGTTTGTGCTGAGTGGTTTATGATGGTTATTGTAATTCAGTTTTCTAGAAATAAATGGCAATTGCTTCTTTACTGTTGCTTGCATCATGATAATGGGTATATTCTAGTGGATACAGGTGTGGCCATAAACTTGGCGCTTGCCCTGTAGTTTTCTTCTTCTTGTCCCACATTTTTTTGCACTAGTTTTTCATCATGATTTACCAACTCGCTCAACAGTCTATCCTTCTAAACTTTGCACCTGTTTCTTGGGGCAAGCTGGAGTAGTTCTTGCGGAATGCATCTTGCATTATGCTCTCACATGTCGCACTTACACAGGGGAAGATGTGAACAAGTGTTTGAAACCACTGCGTATTGTTCGACAACCTAGTTTGAGTGAAAAAAGAGGCTGTGCCTGAAGGAGTGGCTGTTTACAGGCCCTGCAGCAGCGTCGGATACGGGGCCCTGGGGAACGGGGAGCCCAGGAGTTGGGCCGCTTCATGCATGTGGCCAGGTGAGTGACAAACAACTCGAGCACTTAATTCGATTGAAGGGCCAATTAGAACTCGTGCTCTCTGGCATTTTCTTGAAGCTCTGGAATCTGTGGGCTTCCAATTCTGGTCGGAATTGTGACAGTTTGCGCTGACAGCATTGAGCCCAAGTCGTCCAAATAATGGAATTTTTCTAGATGATGTCTGTGCACTGTGGATGCTGCCTCACATCAACAAGAGAAAGCTGAGGAAAACAAACAGAATTATTTGTTTCAACTCCTTTCGTACTCGAATCTGGGGACAGCTTCTGGACAGACGACTGTGCCGGCAAGATCCAAGTACCGTATTTACATGATTGTAAGTCGACACGAACGTAGGTCGACCCCCCTAATATCGCACGGCAAAATAAGAAAAAAGAGCTCGAGCACATTTCATAAAAAAATTTATTTACGATGTCTCCGAAGAAAACAAGGTCAAATTCTGGTCTGCCAAGGTGGCTTCACGGCAGTGCTTGAAAGCTGTGCAGGAAAGCTAGCTTCGCGGCAATACGCGGGGATCATTTTCAGAAAGACTTTACAACCGAAACTAGTTTTCGATTCTAGGTCGACCCCCCCAACTTCGGATTTCAAATTAAGACAAAATGGGTCGACCTACAATCGTGTAAATACGGTATTCCACTCGGCCGTCATCCTGCTTGGACAGCCACGTAGCCTGCATCGTATTTCTCCTTGATGCTGTCTATTTTACGATCTAGTATGGCCTCTCGTGGATCTAGTATGGCAAGTATTGGAACACAACCCTTCGCGCTGCAGCTTTGTGTGCGTAGGAAATTGACGCTATGAACGCCTCTGCCAATTACTCTGGAGTGTGTAATGCAGCTTACTGGGTGTCACGGATTCGGGTGCACGTGGGTGTTGGGCTCAAAGACTCGGAGCATAGCACCGGCACCGCAAGCATGTATCAAACGAAAAAAAAAAAAAAAACACACACACACACACACACACAAGAAAACACGGCACTCTGGAAATATAAACAAATATACAAACATTATGGTCACGGCAAACTCAAACAAGCAACCGACTCTATTACTAAACTGTCCTACTCTTAGTGTGCTCCCGTCTTGTAGCAACTAATACGTCGGACCCAACGTTACTAGATTCTTTCAGTTTGCAAACTGCGGCACCGCGGGTGTCACCCTTCCCTGTATTCGCCTAGAGGGGGCGCGCGCGTTGCTATTTGACTGGTCTGACGGCGGTGTCGGAAGTGCCTCCAGCCGTATGCTACTGACGCTAGCGAGGTTACTGCAGATCTTGTGCCGGGTGCTTCTTTGCTGCTTTCAAATCTGCTTCGTAGTTATCGCTAACTGTGCGAGTTCCAGTGAGATCTATATCGACGCAACTCGTGCAGTGTGCATTCCCGCTGAAACATATTGCAGTAACAATCAACGTGTGCGTGTGTGTGTGGTGTCGTGATGCTTTAAACAAAAAAGCACATCTCCTGTACTGTCACTCTGGCTCTGGCTATTGTAAAAAAGAGATTTTTGCTCTTCTCGTCATCGTTCGAATTTTATAGCCTTAGAAAGAGCAAGCTTTTATTGAAGTAGTTCGGTATTTTTATTTTTAAAAAATGCGAATCGTACGATTGAGTGATCTGGATCGAACAAGTGGTGCTGGGCTTTATACTTCAACATTTCCAGCGGCACCAAATGGCTGTGCTCCGTGGTTCACCGTAGAATAATATGTAAGGTTTGATGGGCGAAAACAACGATACGATTATGAGTAGGGCTCCGTGTTTTCGGAGTCCATTTTTCTTGAAATTCGGAGGGTATTTTTTTTTAGAAAATGCAGCGTTTATCGGAGTTTATTTCTCGTATACCTCCAATTCTCCGAAATGCTGCGTTTAATTTTGCTTTATAAGTTGTAGCAATGTGTGCTTATTACTTCTATTTCCAATGAATATGTTTTGCATTGTTGCTGATAATCCTGTTTCTCCATCCTTTCACTTCCTCTCACTTCCTGTTCATTTACCCGGTTAATAAAGCTGTTGATCTGGCCTGCTGTAAACTCTCCATAGTGTACTTTTTCTTGGGGGGGGCGGGGGGGGGGGGGGGAAGGAGCTAGTCAAGCTGCGTCTCAGGCTTCCCTTATCTTCTTGACGAAAAATAAATGACTTACTTATTATTCTCAATACTCCGAAATCTAAGATGAAATGATATCTGAACCCGAAAACATGCGAACACACTAAGTGTATTTTAGGTGTCTGGAAGGTTTGAATGCACAAACACGTATACATGCTAGCACAAATACTTGAATACAAACACCTATGTTTGTACGTATGACAACCTTAAAGCTTGTTGTAATAGACGCAAGCATACATTACGAGGTCGCTGCCGCTGATGGAGGTTTATCATTGATGATCCTCAGCTGTGAAAAATGTCCTTTTAAAATTGGAGTTTATCGGATAAATCCGAATTGTCAAAAATTTTACCGGCGAATGTTCATCGGATATTTTCGGATTTATCCAAAAACACGGAGCCGTAATTATGAGGCAGGAAGTAGCGAAAGTCTTTAGAAATTTTGACCACATGGCGTTTCTCTAACGTGCACCTGAATCAAAGTGCACGACCCTCTGTCATTTAAAAGCCTTAATGCCGTGGTGCTGTCCAAAGTTTCTTTTCTCTCTTCTTTTTTTTTTTGCGTGGACAACGGAATTTTAAAGAACAGCTAGGAACGCAATAGAGGTGAATGCACAGAAGTGCTGCAAGATTCAGGCATTGCAGTCACAGCTTTGCCGTGTGGCATCGCTTTAGCGACTCAACTGGTGCTTTAGTTGCACACTCGTAAATAGTCTTTGCTCATTATCACGGGAAATAATTCTCCTTTCACAGAAATAAGTGTGCAAAATCCGTTTAACGCATGGTGCAGGCTCCGTTATGATGCGGCGGCCGGTCTAATGGCATCGGAAGCACCATGTAGCAAGCGGGAAATGAAGGGGGGCCGCGTTTTGCCGCCGCGTCCCAGCGGAGTTTGCAAACTGAGTAGGTAATCTAGTAACGTTGGTTGGAGCGGCCCTACTTGGCATTTCCGATGACTTGGTACATAGCCAAAGTCCCTCCCATCTGGTGTCCATGTTGTGCGGTCATTCCTCTTGGCCAATGATAGGGTCCACTCTGTAGCACAATGTGCTGCTGCTGTTGCCTGTACTCAAGCAGGCTGTTGTACTGCTGTCCTGACTGCTAGGCCCGTTAGGCCTAGCGTCGTCATAGGCTCGTACACACAATGTGGTGTTTCACCGTTGACGTGACACTCTGGGGATTGTCTTTGGCGGCTAGCTTGAGAAGGTTTGTACTTGCAGTGTGCGGTAGCTGCTCGAATGCCGGCGAGTTCGCTGGCCACACCTCAGGACGCTAGCCACAGGCTGCAGACCCGAACGCCCGTTGCTCCCGTCGCCAGTGCGTCTTGCTGGCGATCCAACCTTCTGCTGCTAAGTCCTCTTCATCTTCCTTTTCGGCTCGGTTCACGTGCCTCGAGCTCTTTGGAATTTTCAGAGCTCGTGCTCGTGCTGATTTGAGCACTTGGCACGCTTCGTCGTCATCTTCTTTTTGCCACATAGCTCTTACTCATGACACTGGGCTAGTTAGAATACTGAACTTTGCATTCCCTGCGCTTAGGCGAAATAGGAGAAAAACATGCAAACACCAACAGAGATAGGGACAGTGAGAACGCTGGTCTTCAACTAAATTTATCGCACAGAAGGAATGGGTTTTTTTGTAGTTCAGTATGCGCTGCGACAGGGAATGTGGCACATGCACGTTGCCACTCAACAGCGATTCACATACATAAGTTTGGAAAAAGATAATCAGCTTCTTTTTGCAACAGCGAGATAGAGGCGGTGCTCACACAGTTCTCCTTTTCTC
The DNA here is from genome assembly GCA_030522465.1 of Rhipicephalus appendiculatus. NCBI lineage: Eukaryota > Metazoa > Arthropoda > Arachnida > Ixodida > Ixodidae > Rhipicephalus > Rhipicephalus appendiculatus. The sequence goes on along the minus strand of JALIZH010015831.1, from coordinate 253,286 downwards.
TTGCAATACAAAAATCCTCATGAACAAGACGGCATTTTTGATCCTTATACCTGCCGAGAATGCATGTGCTGTGAAAATTTGGTGGGCATTGGCATCTTTTACAATGGTCTGCTAAATGACACAGTCCTGCTATTCCCCTGACTAGGCACACAGTGCCTCCTCAATCTCTCTTTAATGCAACGACCAGTCTGGCCTATGTAGCGTTTGCCACATGACATGGGGATGGAAGTAAAGGACCCCTGTACCGCACTTGAGGAATTAAGCAGCATGCTTTTTTGTGCATGCGGGGCCTCCGAGCTCATATTATATCTGTGACACTCGATTATTTTAGCTGGCACTTGGAGTGAGGGGGAGAACGTGCAGGTATCAAATTAAGAGATTTTATACATGTTTCCTGGCTCCTGTGTGTGGAAAACTTTCACACTGTGTACCAATAATAATAATAATTCATGGGGTTTAACATCCCAAAGCCACAATATGATTATAAGAGACGCCACACTGCATACCAAGGAAGCGAGAGATGTCCCTCTTGTGATGCCTCAAAGTACTCCTTTTATGAAGCTCGCTGCCATGGCTCGTTGGCCTGTTTGTGATGAAATGCATGCAAGTTGACCTGGTGCCTATCATACTGACATTCCTCATACCCAAATATGCATTTTTCAAACGGATGAGATGGGGCATTTTCACAGACCAACAAAGTAACAACTCTTGTGGTAGTGGTTTGATGCAGATGCTGTGCCAACCTGGCCTCTTCTTAATGCAGGCAAATTGGCAAGGATATCACCAGCACCTTCGCCAAGCTCGAGAAGCTGACATTGCGTGAGTGAACTTGAGCTTCTTCTTTTTTTAGCGACTACACATGGAGGTTAAATGTGCAGTCCCTACAACTTGCTGCTGAAAGGAAAGAAACTTGTCCTTGACTAATTCGGCAGCAGCAACACTCCCTGCCCTTTTGCGCACAACAAAACCTCGCACTTACAAAGCTGAAAAAGAAAGCACACATGGTAAGCATTGTCTGTGCAGGTAGCTATGCTTACAGGCTTCTGTGGGAGCTCAGTGGCTTCGCATGACTGAGCACCACATTGTGAGTTTGATTCTGAAATGTGCGTTCTCATTCCAAAGGGGTGGAATGCGAAACTGTTCATGTAATTATTATAGTGTGTGTACTTATTGTATGTATTAATGCTTTACCTGGAGTGTTCATATTGATACCATTAGTGGGTGTTGGGGGGCAGTGGACAATGGTTTTTCCTTCAGCAAGTACTTTCTATGTGATTTTGTCGAGTCGTTGAGTGATTCCTATAACCTCCTCACTACCAAAAAAAAAAATGTAGGCAAAAATACGAGAAGGCAGTTTGCAAAAAGTTATTTGAAATAGTTTCACAGAAAAAAAAGAATCGTGTAAAAATGATCAGTTTTGTAGAGCGCTAATGGGTGTCCACAAACATGGACGTCAGTTGTGAACATGGTGAAAACCACAGGTGCAAGTGTTTCCTTGGAGCTTTAAAAGAATGCATGCAGCAACCTTTTAACTTTCCTTTGCATTGTTTGTTCATACATGGCATTATAGTATTTTACAATATTCTGGTAAGTGGTGAAAACCATCTGTTCTTGTGTCGCTTTTAGCAAGCTGGGTTGATTTGGTCTCTTTACCTGCGTGTTCATGATTTATGGAAGGAAATGAACAGGCAAGAGAAAAAAAGGCATAGATGTTAAGAACCAGTCTAGAATAACTGGTATGGTACCCTACACTGGGGAAGAAGATGGGTGGTTTGATTTGTGGAACACTTCACATTCATATGGCTCCTCACTGCATTTAAGTTAATAGTTTTTTGTCTACTAGTACTATAATGCCTCTCTAGGCACTTTACCAAGGACATCTTTGAACCCTTTCGCTGCCTTTGTCAAGTATAGTGGTCATGACATTTTGTAACACAATGACCGATGGCGACTATACTTGTCATCAACAAAAATTAGTCCCACTTGGAACCAATGAAGATTATACGCGTCATACTCGTGTTTCTTGATGCTAGATAGCCGCACTTGTCCACGTTGTGCCATTTGTGTCTAGGCTCTCACTTTATTGCCATTATTCATTGCATTGCCATGCAGTCAAGCCACCTTGGAGTTATCTTTTTTTTTATGCTACTAGTAAAGTTGGGAAAAATGGTGATAATACCTGTACGGATTAAGACAAAAACATATTTTTTTTTCCTAAATAGTCTCAAATAAACGGGCAATGCAAAAATGCAGAAAAGAAACACAATTTTTGGAAAAATATCTTTTGAAGGGAGAATGAGGACTAACAGACAATAAAAAAAAGTGGACGGGGGATGACCGCGGCTGTAGCTCAAGTGTTAGAGCATCCGAGGCGCAATTCGAAGCTTGCAGGTTTGGTCCCTGCCGACGGAAAGTTCTCTTTTCGGCCACTTTGCTTTCTTCACATGAGTATCATAATTACTACAAACAACATCTCCTATACTTCCCTTGGCATTATTGTCCATTAGTTCTCATTAATATTGTGTGTAACAAAGAAAAACAAGCTCTTGCAATTTCCCTTCTTTCCTTTTTTTTGAAGGACTGAGTGAAGGTGAGTGATATCGCATTGTCAGCGTTTTCATCTTGTGCTCACCCAGTGGCGAGGCGCAAGACCATCTTCGATGACCGGCCCGAGGAGATACAGGAGCTGACATACATCATCAAGCAGGACATCGGCAGCCTCAACAAGGCCATCGCACAGCTGCAGGAGGTAGGTCCCTCATCGGGTAGCTCACTGCTACCGATCGGTAACTAGCACCAATCTTCAGTAACTTCAGATCAGTGAGTAGCACCGATCTTCTGATCGGTAACTAGGCACGACTTGCGCATTTTGTCAGGATGCAACTACGTTTTGTTCCTCTATCACACAAAGATGTCCTTTCAGGATCACAAGGAGCTGCAGTTCTTTGTGAAACTTGGCTCGTGCTTGTCTCATAGCAACACTGTGTTAAACTTCATCATCAACAATCAGAGCAGAATGGACAGGGGACAAGAAAGTGAGCAGACACGAGCGCTCCCTTTCTTGTCCCTTGTCCAATCTGCACTGATTGTGAAGATGGATCACCATCTAGCCCAATCTCAAACGTTACTGGGTTGAGAAAGAGGCGTCTTTGTCAAACAGGAGTGTCCTTTTGGGAATATGCAGGGAAAGTTACTTGTAGCTCACATAGTTCTGCACGTAGCTTTTTCAGCAGCAGGTGGCGTAATGAAATTGGAATTTACTAACATGATGATGAAGCGTCTACAAAAAGCAGCTGGAAACAAAAAAAAAAAAAAGAGGAGAGACGGGAAATATTAAAAATTGCTGTTTCCTGACCAAATGAAGAGAAGAGCAGTGATGGTTAAGGGGGGACGCGGCTTTCGTATCGCGAAAAATGGCAAAAAAAATCGATTTTTGGAAAATCAAATTTTCAGTTTCTGGAACCCTTTTTCTATCTGATTCCATAATATCTACACTGAAAACCGCGCAGAAGTGCTTCGAAAAATTTCTTTCGCCCTCCTAGGTGACGAAAATTATTCTGGAAATCGCGAAAAAACAGCGATTTTCAAAAAATTATAGCTTCGCGACGGCGCGGCCGGGAGCCGGCTTCTTGGGCTCATCGGAAAGAGCATTTCTCCGTGTTCAAATTCCCCGCTTCAGCTGGCTCCTCCATTCAGAAAGAACCACGCAAAAAGCAAATACTTGAGGGACGTTACGAGGCCTCCGATTGGCCGCGGTCCGCCATGTTGCCCCAGCTCGCCTCGCCATTGGTCCGAGGCTCGCTCCGGGAGATCGTCGTCTGCTGATTGCGCGTCGCAAGGACACGGCTGTCGAAAATCGCGCTACTTCATGATGTGTTCGCGGCTCGACGATCACTTAGAATATAATTACTATTTAGTTAGGAGCTGTAAGCGGATGCTCGATCAGATTACTATGGTGCGCCGCGCTCGTAGAGCCCGCGGCGCGCCATCGGAGTCGTGACTAGGCCTAACTCCGCTGACGGCGAGACGAACCTCGAACTTTGCGGGCAAGAACAACGCGCTCGTGCACCCGTGGCAACGTGCTTCTTCGCAAGCAACGAAGCACATCGCTCGCCGGCTCCTCGGAACCGCGGATTGTCGTTTTACGCATCGGCAGCGGACCTCACTGTCAAGCTCGTCAGACCCCCCCCCCCCCCCCCTCCCCCTCCCCCCTACTGCCAAGGATTGCTCGGAACCGCGGCTTGCAATTACGCGCGTCGGCTCTCGAAAATGCGATACCAAGCACAGTGCGCGCTTATTTTTCGTCATCGTAGCTAGGCATCTCGCGCGTTGTCATCGAACGCCGCCGCCAAGTGCATCACGCGCCGGCTCCACGGACTCCGCGACCGAGCACTTCGCGGTCGTATGGAGTGCTGTTAATAAGCACTAGTGATGCGATTTAGACGTGCTTGGAGCCGTGATTGGTATCGCCGCAAGCGTCTATGAATGTTCTGAAACAATGAAAGCCTCGTAGATTAGCGTTTCCGCGACCGGCCGTATGATGATGCGTTTCACAGACTAGAGTGGCAAAAGAACATGTATGAAGCAGGGGAACGAATTTTTATCTGCCTGACTCGCGTCGTAAACAAACTGCTCAAAACATTCCTGTGCCACCAGTGTCTTGGCCATAACTGTTCGTTATTTGGAAAAAAAAGCATAGGCTGTCAGGGTGGGAGCTATTTTCTGTTGCAATAAACTTCTCTTCATATAAAAATTGTTTGATGATTATTTGTAATCAAGAAGCAAGACTTAATTACGCTAATGACAGCGTGAACACAAGAAAGATGTGTAATCATTTCAGTATATGGCCTTATTCGATTTCAATATCTTTTCTGTGATGTCTATCACACCACTCCTTCATGCAGAAAACTTGGTTTGAAATCCATGCTTGTTGTTTGTAGATGAAAAAAAGGAAGTTATGGAAAAAAAGTAAGGGAACAAAGGCACACTGGGGAGAGGCCACATGTCCAAGAAGTCAAATATCACAAGGCATACCAAAGATCACAATTTTTAGGTGTTTTATAGAAGTAAAGAGAAGGTGAAACTTTAAACGCAGTTTTCTCAGTACTGTTTTTCTGGCACTATGCTCAGCTCGTGGAGCAGATATCTTGGTAACCACTTCACAGATTTTGATTCTGTTTATTTTGTAACGCTCCTTGAGCTGTGCGTCAGGGGGCTGCGTTCTTATTTTTTCATTTTACTTCTTCAAGAATTTTTTATAGGGCCTCTTGTTTGTAGTGCAAGTGTGCTCATTGCAGTGTCACTGGAGAAAATGTAAACAACAAGTTTTAGTGTTGCAAAAAAAATTATTTTGAAAACGCTGCCCCCTACAGCATACATTTGGCTGTCCGTACAGTATTTACCAACTTTTTACTTCATTTTATAAATCCTCTAGCCGCTCCACGAGGTTCAATGAAGAAATAATTTGTCTCTCATCAAGTTTTAGTGGTATCGCCTTGAAATTTTTATGAAAGCACTATGAGGCCATTCTTAGTGTCTGTGCCAATTTTCATCAAGATCCAACCAGAAACAAGAAAGTTGGTTCCCAAAGGCACGTCCCCCCCTTAAAGAGGTACAACAAAAAAAAAGCAGAGGGTGCTTATTGAAGTGCATTGTAACACTTCTATCTTTCGCAAAGTGTAATACAACTGAATTCGGCGTATAAAGACAGTTACAATAAATACCTTCTGTGTTCTTTGCTCTTTTATTTTGATCTGATTAATGGCCAGTTTTTACGAAACGGCATCTGCTGCCATGCTCAGGAAATTTCAGCTGAAATGGACAGTGAAAAACATGGAAAACGTGAGGAAATTGATATATGCAATTCACTAGACACACTGTTCAATCCTCCGTTTACCCCTGAACTTCAGTTTAGTTCAGAACGCTATTGATAGGGCACAAAAAATATGAACCTTTACATTCGCATTCTAACAGTCTTAACCAGATCTCTAATCTGGCACTGTACTTGGAATACATTTCGTGCAGTTTAAGTAAACAAAGCTTAGTCTGGCTGCTTCTCATCATGAAATGTTCTGTGTCCCTGCTGTGGTGGTCTTCCTCTCCGTCGACTTATCTTCTGTGAATTCCATCAGACAGGGTAAGATGTTTGTCAGTGAACTGGTGTGGCCTGTATTGCACTGAAGTGCAGACGTGTACAGTGTTCTGTGGATCCAATTTGCCAATGTTCTGGTGCTGCTGCTGTAGAATGCACTTTGTAAGTGAAATCTGAAATGTTTTTGTAAGCAGGACGAAAGCCTTTGTGGTTCAGTACAGTAGAGATTCTTGTTCAGGTGGCCCGTTCGAGGAACCAGCTGGGTGGCAAGCACATGCAGTCCCACTCCAATTCTGTGGTAGTCTCCCTTCAGGTGAGCATTTTTCGACTGCAAACAAGTGGTGGGCTCGGGGAGAAAGCACAAAATACATGAAAAAAAAAATGCGAGAAAAAAAAAAACAGGACAGTCAAGGTAGGGCAAAAATGTGTGTCTTTTAGTGCGGTACATATTTGTGATATAAACTACTTGAAATAAGTAGGATTGAAAAAAATTCACCGGCGATTACTATGCTGCCTAATGCGAATTCTGAGTGCAGCTGTTTAGGTGTTTTGATTTTGCGATAAGTTGAGATGCGACTGTCTCGCTGACCAAGAGACCACGGAAGGCAGAGTGTGGGCGTGTTCCACAACAGGTGCCGCGGACAGGCCTCTGTTCATGCAGCGCTTTATTTGCATAGTTGGTGTATCGGTGGATGCCTTCACCGCATACCCTAGTGATGACGTCATTGGCGACTGCACGATAGTCTCTCCTCTTCGCGCTCTCCTTGCTATTGCCGTCTTTCATCCTCCGCAATCACTCTCTTTCATCCTCGTTTGCTTTGCCGGTTACGCCAATGCCCCTCAACACAGGAACGGGCATGTAAGAGCTGCGTTCGAAAATATTGCTGGCAGACTCCATGCACTGAGGATCGTTGTGAAGCAGTGTGTACTAAAGTGCTGCATGTGGCCATACGAGCTCAGTCCATATTCAGCATTTTACAGGCATTTGCTGGGTTGTCATCCCCTGGTGCCACTCAGGTGTCACTCCGATGTGCCATATTTACGCGACATTATATCTCGTGAAAGCGAAGGTGGTAATGTATTGTTTTGTGCTCTTTTTTGGTCACTTGTTGCTGGCGCAAAGAGGTTGCGTCCACGTATGTAGAAGCTGCTCCTGAAGGAAATGTGTTGAAGGAGGCCACAAGCTGAATGTCCGCACATGGCCTGATAGTGGTGCCACTTGGCTTGACAAAAAATGAAACGCTAGGTGGAAACGCTGGTAGAAATTATTGAGAGGGCTTACCAGCTTCGAAGCAACTCAGATTTGAGCTTTTTGTTTCCATAGATGGCAGCACTTACGCACCGCTAAGAAGAGGGAAGTTAGTGTTCACTTTAGGTGTGCAAATCTTGCCCGGACACGAACTTATTAGGTCATTCCACATGCAAAAAATAGTTCTGCTTGAAACTTGCCTGAAAACACCTCAGAACGCAGTGAATGCTTTGTCCTCCCCATACCGTAAGGCGTAAGCTATTTCCGTCCTACGGACCCTCCAGCTTCTCCCTTTCTCCCGAACAATGACCTGTCTCCTCAGTTTGGTGCTTAGTGTGAAAGGCTTCCTGGACCATCGCATGTTGTCAGTAGCCAACCGCTCCTCACCCCCCCCTCCCCTTTGCTCTTTCACCAAAGGATCGAACAAAGCAACGTACTGCGGCTTTCCACTAGGCGTTGAAGTTACTCCACAACAACAGATTACAGCGAATCCTTCTTGGCCTTACTCGAAAGCTGGGGTGCCTGAGAGCCCCAGCATGCACGGCAAGGAACAGCGGGCACGGCAACGCCAGAGCGGGGTATCAGTGTTTAATTTGCGAAATTATTTCCTAGCGTAAATCCAAAGGTGTTTTGATTAAACTTCCTGAAATGAATGCCATTAGATGGTATTGTGTGACGTACTATATTTAATATTTTTACACGGAAGCACCTCATTGCAATTCACAACTGAATATGTTGTAAAAAGCAACTTTTTTAGATATTAGCATCGTTTTTCTTTTTTTTTCCGGGCATGGCTTACGTACGTTTTTTTTAAATCTCTGAAACGTTCTTTATCTGCTTCTTTGCCATTTATAGAAGTTGGGAATATAGTTGGAATGGCTACTTTGAGGGCAGTCACATTTAAAAAAAAAATTTAAAGATATGACAGATTTGTACTTTTTCTCTGTTTCATAATTGATGAAGACAAATTCATTTCAAACTGTTGTGTATGAAAACGTAATGTCTTACAGTTGCATGAAAAGAACTCGTCCACCTCTCTACCTTACTGCATGAAAACAAGTTATAGGAAACGTCCACTGAACCGGTGGCGCTGCGGTGCGGGAGTGAACAAAAGGCATTGGCGTGCACCGTGCAGCAGCCCACCCATGAGCGGAGCCGTGTCGGGTTGTTAGTGGTGCTTTGCAATGTCACGTATGAATAGACCCTTTAGAAAATTCAGTCTGGCAACATGGGTCGGGAGCTCTGCCACCATATCTTGTTCACTCGTGTGAGGCGGCGGTGCTACAGGCGGGGCAGCGGCGGCAGCGAGAAGTAGCAACGCACGTCGACAATGTCTCGCGAGAACCTCGAGTGGCTTGCGGACTTGTCGGTTATTCCCGACAGCTTTTCTCAAAGGAGTGCTGATGTCTACTGCGCCAGGCAGAGTGTGTCTGGCCCCTCGAGCCGCACGTCGCAGCGCAGCTACAAGCTGCATTGCGAATCTTACACGGATCCGTGTTCGGTCCGTGTAGCCCGGTTGCCAAAGCGCGGATAGTGACATTGTATTATTTTTTTTTTGCTTCTTTACTGCCGCGGTTGTAAATATGTTACCCTGTGTCGTCTGTAATGTGGCATCTCCTGTGCAGTACGGTGCTTTTTCGCATATATGTTTGGCTATGCTGTACGAGCAGCGCCGCCACTGCACGTAACTATATGCGTAGTGTCCAATTCGCAATAGTATGAACATTGTGGCGGCAAAATACGACAATTTATCGGTTTTTTAACTGATTTAGTGTGCTTATAAGGCCATACGGTCACCAATTACGCAGGTTGTCAGCTATGCGCGTGGTAGCGGAAGCGCGCTGTGTGCACGCCCTTCATAGCTATTACCTGCACCGGCAATGCTGACCGGTAACAGTGATAGTTGTATGGCGACAGTGGATTGAGGAAGCGTCGCTTCGTAAGCAGTGGTTCGCTCGCAGGGCATTTAAAAAGTGGCAAGAGGCGCTGTGCATGCGGCACATCTGGCCGGTGTTTTAGAAAAGTGCACTTACTGTTCCGATGATGAAATGTTGATTGTTTACAAGCCCATCCGAACAGCGATTTGGTCGAAAAATAAAACGGTCACTTCTGTCCAATCGTACGTACGTACAGGCCCAGCTATCGAAGAGGTGACGAATAACCGCACATCATATCAATCGGTACGAACGCAGTTATCAGCCATACCGCATATCCCATTACACTAGGTCCAATGTAAGCATGAGCTAGCACATGTTCGTGCGTCTGACGGTACGCTCTTGGCCTAGCGGAAGACAGCTGCATAGGACTGTTCATCGCAGGCATGCATGTATTCTCGTTCACTTCGTCGTTGTGCTCCGTTAAACGCCGCTTATCGACTGGGCGATCGACGTCCGCGCGTTCAGGTTAAAAAAAAGGGGCGGCTGTACCTTGTTTCCGTGCTCATCTCTGACGCTCCGTTCGCTGCAGAAGGGAACAAGCAACACGACAGCATTGCCAAGGCTCGCCTACTGGTCAAATCCGTACACAGAAAACCACGCAAGAGGGATTGCAGCGAGTCAGAACTGCCTGCTGCGATTATCGCGTACTCGTATCAGCTGCGCGCATCGCCGTGGGTGAACAAAACATGGCGGAAAAAACATGTTTTCGGTTTCATTCGATAGGTGGCGCTGAATTTTCTAAAGGGTCTATTGCGGTGTTGTAAACTGTGCCAATAACTGTAAGAGCTATGCACCTGGAATAAGGTTTTGCAGTTTTCCGCTATGACCATGTTTCATAAAGCGGTGGAAACACTGGATTAGTGTACGCCGCGTGAAGCAAGTAATCCCGCAGGTACGTTTATGAAGTACATTCTGCAGCTAGTTCGCTGTGAATTTACTCTCCACGCAAGTTAACCGATATATTTACCGTGCGGGAGGAACCGAGTGGCAGCCGGCAAAGTGATCTCGAGACTGCAGTCTACAATTCATTGGCGGAAAAGCAGGTTCAGCAATTCTCCCTCGTACGCTGCTGCTGTTTTCCCTCCGTAGCGCAGTTTGCTTAGTGGCGCAGATCGCAGACTGTGCAGTTTATAAACACTGACAGTAAGGAAGAAGCCTGTCACGCCAGGCAAAATGCGTCACGGACCGCGAGAATTTATTAAGATTTATTCTCCTTGTACTGCTGTTGCTCTTCACAGCATTGTGTATGCAAGTGACGCTGTGCAACGCCGTTCTGTTGCGCTACGTGACAGCTGAGATATCACGTGCAAAGCTGGCGTGTGACAAAGTTTTCAAGGACTCATGCAGCCCGAGCAACGTCTACAAACGGAGCTGAACTACTGCACAGAAAACTTCGCGCAAATGCCACGCATTACTTAATGCAACACGTCCAGTTCAGCGACCATACGTTTTACTTGCGCGCATTGCAAGAGATTGTCTAACACACGTCAGACACAAATGCCATCATTTACTGAGCAATAAGCAGGCAAAATGACTAGAAAGAATGCATATAAACATTGATGATGACGGCCTTTGCTTTGAGCTTTACGCTGGCTGGCCGCACGAATCGCCTTTGCAAAACACTGTCGCATGTCCATGCTGTCACATCGAAAACATGATTGATTCCGTAAATTAACATCCTTTCTCTTCGTTTGAGGCCCCAAAAGAATCATGCACTGTTAACTTTCTGACAGACTAATCATTTTATCAAACCTGTCGCTTTCGCACACACGCACTTGCATATAATGCGGCCGTAGCGGACGGAGAGACGATGATTCGTAGCACACCAGTTGAAAGTGAAGTGGCCGCAGGTCGCCACTCGTGGCACTGGTGTTGCATTGGTGCAGTGGACTGTTGCACCACCTGTAGGTGCTGCACGTTTCCCATAGTCATGCGAAATTTTTTTTTTACAAGACCCTTTGTAGACAAGGTTTTGTTACTGTTTGGAAATTCTAGATGGCAGCCACGACACGAAAAAAAATGTTTTCTCCAAGCACATGCGAGGATAATGATCGTCTCCGTAACACAATGAACCATAATATTTAAAAATCGGATTGAAGGCCATCATGTGCAAAGTCCGGATCATCAGTTGGCGAGCCAGCACTATCGCCACGGTTGCTACCATGTGAAAGGCACGTGCCGAGCTATACACTTGGCAGTGACCACTCAGCATCAAGAATTTTCTTTTTGAAAAACAAAGCTTGTTCTGATCAACGCATGCACAGTTAGTGCCTCGAAGAACGATTTTGTGGTACCGATAGCACTAGCATGTCCGAAAATCACAGATGTGCCTGATTCCCTGTCATGTCACGCTTGTCGCATAAATGAACTTGTGTCTTCCTGGTACCGCCAGCACGCATCCTGCTGCAGCAGAAGCATCCTTCTGCAGCATGCATCTGCTACAGAAGCCGCCGCTGTTCCCCTTTCCACTGCAGCATATCCCTGCGAGCGCAGAATAGGATGATTAGCTACGGACATGGGGATAACTCTTTGAACATCCAGTATCTCTCCATATCTTGTTTGGTGGCAATGCTGGTAGCTGAAACGCTGTTGCAACGCCGAAGAAACATTGCTTTGTGTTTGGGCCGGCCGCATTCCTGCATGAAGCTCACGTTCCACTTCATTGTCGCTTGGAACGTTGCTCAGCGTTGGCATGAAAGTGCAAAAAGGGGAACAAAGAAAAGAATAGCGCCAAAAATATGCATAGAAAGCAAATGCAGATCCCACATAGAAGCCAAGTCCAGATTGCACATTTTGAAGCGCTTTCGATTAGCCAAATACCAAGCAACATCTGCCAGCATGGAGGTGCCAGCATTACAGTTTGCACCAAAACCAGCCAAAAGTCACTTGCTTTCTTCTTTGTAATGTCGCTAGCAGACACACAGCAAACAGGCCGTACAGGTATTGGCTGATTTCTTCCTTGTATCACAATCATTTCTGTGATCAAATGATCTCAGGGAAGCTGTGTTCTTTAACTGAATGCTGTGTTGCTTTGTGTCAACAATCTCAATTTGCCTCTTTGCAGTCCAAACTGGCAGCTATGTCCAACGACTTCAAAAGCATCCTAGAAGTTCGTACAGAGGTAAAGTACTTTGTTTTTGACATGGTTGGATGCACTCTGAACTTTTGTGTTGCCATTAAAAATGACAAAACCTGCTAAACACCTCTAGAGCCCACTTTCCAAGATACCTCTAGGTGGCTAAAAAATTTACTCAATTTAGACTTTAATCAAAAATGTTGTCAGCCGCTATGAGCTCATTGTGAATGCATAGCACTGATACTGGCAAGAAAGCTTTTTGCTCTGTATAAATTCGTATATAATATTTTTGTGCAATTGCAGACAATGTTTTTATTCTTTAGAGATTTCACTGCAGATTTCTCCAGGACTTTTCTTCAGATGTTTTTGAAAATTGTGGCAAAAATTGATAGTGCGAACTGCATTGCTCTTGAGAGTGCAATAAGGAAGTTTTGCATTATTGTGTGACAGTGATAATGATTCTTGTTATCATAAAGGGACACTAAAGTGAAACAGTAAATTAGTTTAGACAGCAAATTATTCTCTCAGAACTCCATTGTTATTAATTTTACCATAATGGGACAATTACAAGAGGAAGTGAAGGTCAACGTTTCATCTTTGAATTTTATGCTGAAGCTTCAGCACGTTAGCGTGATGTCACAAATTTCAACATCTGGTATTTTGGTCGCATTTGTTCAATGAAAATTTCTGAAACTTGCTGTGTTGCAATTTCAAACAGTGTGTTAACAATTTTTAGTGCCAAATGATTAAGCAGGGTGTGGGTACGGGCTAGTTGGTATTCCATTTCGAGATTAATTAGTTAATTATAAAATGATTAGTTAGGCCCTAGGACATGCCATCGAAATCTGTGACGCCATGGGGAGCTGGTGTGGTAACTTGAAGGTGGCATCACCGCGTGTATTTTCTTCTAACACATTTTCTCACTTAATAAGCGTTTTCTATTGGTAAGAGTAGTGCTTTCGGTATTGTGATATCGTAATTTACTAACACTAGAAAAATGATTTTTTTTTCTTTTTAGTATCCTTTGAAGGGGATCTGTGACACTCTTTTAACACAACAAATAATTTTTACTAGGCTAAGAGGCTTCTTTAGACAGGTTGACTTGAAAGCTTATTTTGTTTGCATGCTCTCTGTGGCTAATTTCGTTTTAGTTACATTGTTACTGTATTTATATAAAATGGGATGGATGCTTACAGCAGCAGAAAAGCAGTTTTTGTATGGGATCTTGCTGGGCACCTCTTTTAAGCAAAATTTTCTTTGTGTTTTGTGGTCAGGTTGACAGACATGATTGCAACAATTTGGCATGCTCTTTAAAACTTTTAGTTTGGTGGATGACGTTATCGTAAATCTTGAAAAAAGTCCTGCTGACACATAAATTGATGCAAAATTGACACCTGGCCTTCTCCTTTTGTGAAGGGCCTAAGGACCGTGGCAAATTTTGTGTTTCTCTCATTTTGTTCGTTGTATAGCTAATGATTTTGGAGCTTTTCACAGCCATGATACATTGGCCATTAGTAATTAGATAATTAGATGGTCACTAGTCATGGGCTGAATTGGCCCTTGTGCCAAAAAGCAAAGGACATTGCTTAAGGGGGGACGTGGCCATGGGAATGGTAAATTTGGTCAAAATGTTCAATTTTTCAATTTATTTTTTTCTGCAATCCTTAGACCATGTTTTATGTCATGGTGAAATAATAAGCCAAACTAAGTAGTAGAACTTGAGCAAAATGCATTTTTCTAGTGTGCTGTCATCAAAAACTATGAGAAAATTGGGCTTCAAAAATTGCAAATCTGCAGCTTTCCCTTTTCACATTGCCACCATATTAGCATCATCGCAAAGAGGACAGATCAGAGCTCAAGACAGTCACAAAGCTGCATTTCTACAATGAAAAATAAAGCCAGCTTCCTTCTGAGTTCCGTTTTCTTAGCGTCTAGCTCCATTTTCTTTGAGCTCCATTTTCTCAGCTTTCAGTTTTTGAGCAGTTGCTGTCAGTCATCCCTGTGCCATTTCACAATGACTGAAGATATAACCATTCCGTTTTCTGCACTTAGATCCTGAGACATTGGCGAGTGCCGTAATGCTGTCCATATTTGTCTGCATGTCATGCAGATTTTTATAATTGGCTTTTTATAAAAGTTGTTAGTAAGACAATATGTACAGGACATTTCAAAAAAAAATTTTTTGTGCGCTTATTTGAATATTAAAAAAATAAACCAATAGCATTACGGCACAGAATGGGCCCTTGTGAATATCCTTATGCAAAAATCTTGATGGACTTATGTCTAATTAATTAATTAATTTTGGGTTGATAATGAGAGTCTATCAACTGTTGTAACTCAAAAACTACATTAGATAGCTCGAAAGCGATTGCAGTTATGATAGCAGCACAGCAAATCACACTTGCATGCCAAATTTCATCACTTTATCTCCATAAATAACACAAATAGTTTTCATTGCCACGTCCCCCCTTAATGAAGCCATAGTTGCTGTCACCTGTGACGCTGCTGTTTGATGATGGTGAAACGATGAATGTGGACACCCTGTTGTGCAGAACCTGAAGCACCAGAAGAGTCGACGTGAGCAGTTTGGCAGCCATGGTGTAAATGCAGCACTGCCCCCGTCCGCCATGGGAGGCGGATCGGTGCTGTTAGCGGATGAGTATGCTTCGCAGCAGGGGGGCGTCCGGAGACTTTCTTGCCATCAACATGGACGAGGGACCACGGCATCGGCAGCTGCAGCAGCAGCAGCAGCTGCTGGACGAGCAGGTGAACTCGGGCACCTTTTGAGCAGTTGAACACAGTGGCCTTTGTAAGATAGAAGATAAATGGGAATCAAGAACTAAAGGCAGTTTTGGAAGTAACATAAACAGGAAAGGTTGTCTTTTAGTGGCAGTGCTTTTTTTTATGGGTTGGGTGTAAAATGTTGTCATCCATTGGCGGATTCGGAGTGGTTGACGAACTCTGCGCCGGAGCACTCCACTCTGGTGGTGGGCAACCGAAGGGAATCTACCAGTGGAACACAAGCGCTCCCGCCAGAGCAAATGGCAGGTTCAGAATGGAACGCGATGCGTGCGTCTCCCTTCTTGCTTGAGTGGGCATGCTGGGCACAGCGACGCTATGCTAGCAAAACGCGAGCGCTGTGTAGTCCGACGCGAGGCGCGACCGACGCGACCAGCGTCCGTTGGCGCGCCCACAGTTGGCAGTGTTCCAGGGCACGGGGCGCTTGCGAGCTTCCGGTCGAATCCGCCGCTTTTCGCGGAGTAGAAAAAGTTGCTCTGTGGAGTGGATCTCGCGACGGAGCTGCTCCGGATCTGCCAATGGAGCATACAGCGAGCACTCTCAATCTGCCAATGGAACAGACTTGCTCCGCATGGAGCAGAAAAAGTGCTACCGGAAGTGCTCCGAATCTGCCAATGGATGACACCAATAGAGTGTGTTGACGTTCAGTCAATCTTCCTGGGCCCTGTGGTCTTCAAATGGCAGTCAGATGGTCCTGGCTGTTCAGTTTAGTGGTTTACTGTTGAAATAAATTCAAACTGGACCCTTCCTGCAAAGGTGATACCAAACTTTAGAACAAGGGGGGGGGGGGGGGTAAGTGGGGGGTTTGGTGAAAGGTATGGCTGAGGGCATTTCTGGAGGTGATGATTGATTTTTTTCCCCCCTTTTCATTGCTTATTCACAATATATAGTCCAACCTTGCTTTCATTTTTCTCAGTTTAGATTGGTCTTTTAAATTCCGAGCAATAAAGAGCACTCAAAGCTCAAAGATAGGTCAAAGGAGAGGACGCAGACGATGGTCTTATGGTTTCTGTAATAAAAGTCTCCGTAGGCACCGGCATCCAAAGTTCCAGGGAAACACATTCAGAAGTTAGCATTTTTGTAAAGCATTGACATAAATATATTTGCTGCTTTGCGTCCTCACTGCAGACACATTCTTTGATCCTCAGTTCAAAATGTGCGTCGACAAGAAATCCTGCAGCAGCAGAATTCTGCTAGAAGGACTTTGTTTGCTGACCTCTTTAAATTTGTCGTGGGATTTGACTACTATATGTGCATGGTTGAACGTGTGGCTTTTGGGAGCATTGCCCTGTTTTGCTTCCTTTGGTGGCTATTTTTAATGACTGGCTTTCTTTGCTTTGAAAGCATGGCTGCCCTGTAGAGCATAAAAAAAGGCAGTAATATGACGCGTGCTGTGAATGACGACGTGCAGGACGCGTACATCCAGAGCCGTGCAGACACCATGGCCAGCATTGAGAGCACCATTGTGGAACTGGGCTCCATCTTCCAACAGCTGGCAGTTATGGTCAAGGAGCAGGAGGAGATGGTGCAGAGGTGCGTGTGTTTGCGTAAGATGCTTACGTGAGATGGGAGCAGAGCTTAGTGACCCTTTTTATAACAAGCCTGCTTTTGACAGTATAAGCAGCCAAAGCACCGTGAACTTTTTTGTGTGGTGACGTAAGCCCGCTTACTACAATGTTGCTATGCCACATGAACAGCAGCTGTGTTCCCCCTAGCTTCTGTGTGTCTGCACAAAAGGAAAGTGGGACTTGAGCCCATCTTCACTGTGCTTTCGTAGAATGGAACTATTCTTCCATCCTCCCTTGCACTGGGCACTCCTCCCCCCTTCCATCCCTTCTGAACACAATGGACTGCACTGTTGTCTTGACGTTCTACAATCCTCTGCACTGAAGAAAACTACTCCACAATAGGAAAGGAATGCCTCACCATGGTGCAAAAAGGAATGCGCCCGAGTATGGGCTGCATGCACCTCCTTTTTTCGCACAAAATGAGTGAGAAAAATGTTACTCGTGTAATAGCCACACCCACCTTTTCAAAGCGCCTGCCTAATGCAGCTGCACTGCCATGTTTGCGCTGCAACTCGTCATCTCCAGCACATGTATCGTGCTGATAAATGACTGAGGCAACAGCAGAGTGCAGAACAAGAATGAACAGTGTTGTAATGCATGTGCCGTATTTATACCTTCGTGGATGTATGCTGCGCATGTGCGAGCAGTATTGGCTGTAGGTGAAGAGCACGTGCCCGATACAGCACAAAGCATTTTTTGAGGACCTGCAGCGCCGTAGGGTAACTTCTTAATTATGTTCCGCTGTGACCGTTGAAGGCATAGGCTCCCGCTCCCAGCAAACAATCAATTTTGGCAATATTTTCATGCAATTATTGTTGGATGTGTCGGTGTCTCCGAGCGATAACGTTCTCGGCCCGCTGGATTAGCACGGTTGGCACATTGCAAGACTGCCGTGGCCCGTAGACAGTCAGATGCCCCGCAAAAATGCATCTGAAGGCAATCATTTGCAAGTGCATTCTTTGCCTCAGCTCTGCAAGAGAAGCAACGCAGTGATGATCAGACCGTGGTGAGTTCGGAAGAACCTCCATTGATGTTGAGGGCAAGTGACACGGATCTCAATGGTCTTACATTTTGGCTAATTATATGCAAAATACGTCATTGGTGCCATTGTTTAAGTGCAAATGCAGATCTTGCACACTGTGTAATGAGCCCACGTCCTAGCGCATGTCCTGTCCTCTTTCTTTGGTGCCTGTCTTATCAGTGCTATGGCTTCATTAAACATAAGAAACCAACTAGTCCAAAAGTCTGTTCTCATGCATACTGTGCTTTGGCTCATGACAACCTGAAAAATGTCTTTGGTGTTGTATTGCCAATGCAAAGTGCAAATGCTCTGTTTGTTTGTTCTGGATGGGAAAGAAAAAAAAATCATTTTCACGACAGAATTCAGGGGTGCGATCCTTACGTGAATGTGATCGTCATGCAATGAAAAAGTGGTATTCCTAAAGGAGAAAAAAATAAAATGTGGCACCCAGAATGTTCTTTCTTTTATAAAAGGAACAGACAACTGCTCACAAAGTGAGTTGAGATAACCCCACTCATGAGAGATTATGTATCCTATTGACTAAAACAAGCCCTGTTTTTCTTGTTAGACGCAGGTTTATAGTTTTATTTTTTCACTAAAAGTCGCGAAAGATTGCACCCCATGCAGCAAAAACATGTAGATGCAGAACAGGTTGACCACACGGCTTTCTACTAGTGCATGCGATTAATGGTGTCTGTATCAGTATTGAAATGCAGTACTTTTTTCCGATGATGATCATTTGTAACCTTAAGCTGTCCATATAAGCCTTCATTTGTAATGAGCAGAAAAGTGGCGTCACCTTCGCTTGAAGCAAGATCCGATGCTCATGAGTGGCAGTGTGCAAGGTGTTGTTAGCTGAAGGTGGCATTTGCCAATCAGTCGGAGAAGTACCAGTAGTGCCTGGCTTGCGAGCTGGTAAAGGGATGCCAAGTGACGATGAGAGTTCGGAAAACTTATTCTACCTGCATTTTATATTAAAAAATGATTGAACATGTCAAAATGAAGGCGGTTAACCACAGTTGCACTCACTTCTGTGAAAGCAGAATGTTGAGCTTAATGGACCGTTTGTGAGAAGGGCTATCGGCATCGCTATTGCTTAGCAGTGTGACTGGAGGAGGGACTCCAACTTTTTTAGTGGCTTCTTACAAAATAACCACACGTGTTTGAAGGCGACCGCTGCAAGTACAACCACTTCAGAGGGGGAGCATTTCATTGCGCCGTAAGAAACTGGGTCCGGAGAAATCAGTTGTCAGTCCCATAAAAACAAAAGTGTGGCCCCTACCGTGGTTCACCATGGTTTAGAAAGATCGTGGCTGTGAATATGAAGGTTGATTGCCAGTTTCATTGCGAAGTGGCCTCCAACATTGCAGTAGACTCTCAGTAAATGGAACACTCTTAAGCACTCATTCAAGCACCTGCTTATTTGCCCAACATATTAACTATTGTGCTATGGGGAAATCTGGTGTACTACACCTTTGGGACGTGGTACAATACCTCTTCTGTGCTTAAGAGAGCGCAGACTCAAATGCTCAAGAGTTCCGTAAGCATGTGCACTCGCATGCTTACAGAACTTTGAATGTTTTTCTGGAGCTGTTCTAATAATCTCAGGTTAACACAGCAGCCCGTCTGTCCTACATAGAAGTGGCCACAGCTACAAGGAACCTCATACACCGTGCCTGTATGGCAATCAGTGAATTTGTTAACGTGTTTTACGAAACAAATGTGAGTCCGCTTCCTTGTCTATTACTCGCTTATTCTTTCTCTGCACAGCGGCACAAATCTTACCTAGCTTATTGGCAGCCATAACAACAACATTACCTATCTACTTCCCACTTTCTTTTAGCCTGTGAGATATGCTGTGAATGTAAGGAATACCGGTGACACGTTTCTTCCTGTTGCTTTCTGCAACCATGCTCTAACTTGGCACAATGGACTTCTTTAAACGTTCGCGAGGATAGGCCTTGCATTGCACTGGCGTTACCTGGGCATGCACGGATAAGATTTTGTGCCTTCTTTCTTTTCCGCCACTGTTTAGTTGTTAATCGGTGTTTGTAGTGTCTCGTCTTCTTCGGAGTTTGCATGCCCAGTCCTTTTAGAATGAATTTGTGCATCGAGTAGTTGCGCACTAAGGCTTAATATTAATACTGCTTCAGGATCGATGCCAATGTGGAGGACACCTCGCTAAATGTGGAGGCTGCTCATTCGGAAATCCTGCGCTACTTCCAATCGGTGACCTCTAACCGGTGGCTCATGATCAAGGTGTTCGCCGTGCTCATCGTTTTCTTTATTATCTTTGTTGTCTTTGTCGCCTGAAACAAGACATGCACTGGACGCCGTGAAGAAGCTTCCGGTGTAACCACATATACAGAGAATAATGTGCGTAAACCAACAATAAAAATTTATTTCTAAGCAAGTCTGCGGTCATTTCTTCAGAACGACAAACTGCTGGGCTAGTTGCATACTGTGCGTTTGAAAACAGTGCACATAGCATTTGTATTATATACCTTCTGCCTTTGTGTGCCTCCACACTAACAGCATACAAAATTTTTCGTGTTGAATGTCTTGCATCTTTCGTCCTCTTGTTTTCATTTCAGGAGTGGTGGGTTCCTCCCACATAAAGGTGCACTCTAATATGAACTGTTTACCTGAACTGTATCACAGTTGTGGGAACACATTCTACTAATGCCTTTGCAGATTCTCACGGTTTTGTATGCTTAGCGCGATTTCTTCAATGTAAAGTACATGCTTCACTGCAGTCATATAACTTCTCATTAGAGAAAAACATCACGATGAGGAAAGATCACGACACAAGTGCTGATCAACTTGCCAAGGTTTCTCTTCTATAGTGTATGTAACTGCTCTCTCGCTAAGGAAGTGCTAAATGTGAGGTTGTGCAATTCCTTAACTGCCCCATGCGCTGAAAAACAGGTATGTCTATTTTCAGTTTCAGATCCACTTAGTGCAGCAGTGCAAGTTCTCTCGTCGACTCATTTGTACATGTCAGCGGCTGTGTTTTGTCAATGTAAGCATTTTTAACAGCTAAGCTGTTCTTAGTCTAGGCTGTCATGTCTGGGGTCAGCGTAGAAGTGATCACGTGGCCTCGTATTGTGGTGAGAGTGAGCCTTGATAGGAAGGGAAAGGCTGCGACGTGCTGCGAAGGCGGAAGATGTCGAGGGGTGAACCTTTGAACCTTTGAGAAACAATGGGAGAGCACAGAGAGGCCGCTTAGCAATGGCTAGACAGGTGGTGTCTGTCATTTTACAGGTGGTGTCTGTCTTTGGTGGTGTCGGCCTTTTTAGAGCTTTTTTTTAAAACATTCTTGGGGCAACTACTACAAGCGCACTCGCATATGGTACCCACTATGCCATACATCATCATAATTTTTGTGTAGTGGGGAGCGTCTACTATGCCATTATTCGTCATTCTTCGGAAAACCGTGGTACCCACTACACACTTGTAACGCATTATGTGCACTTCGTTGATGCTGTGGCTGACAACGATGAAGAATTATGCCTGAGGCTTTTGTAATGGGTTGGATCATTGAACGACCCACTCGTTACGCAATTTGCATTGTGTGACGCCTGGTTGTAACTTTGCTGTTCTAAAACGCTTTAAAACGCACGTTAACGCGATTCCTTACCCGACATGAAGCCTGCATAGGGTTAGTGTAAACCGCAGTTTCAAGCAGTGGCGTAGCTCAGTGGTAGAGTGCTGGGCTGCCACGCAGAGGACCCGGGTTCGATTCCCATTCTGAAATTGGTGTTTTTTATTTATTTAGGTTTTTTCTTATTTCGTGCGGTATTGGTTACGGACACCGGCGGCGGCGGACAACTACGGCGCAAAAATGACCCTTGTTGTGATGTCCACAGTTCATTTCGTCACAGCGCATTCAGTTACTCGAAAAAGCACTGAGCCGTGATGTTTGCTCTTGATCACGTCAATGCACCGAGCCCGCCAGCACATTCCCAGCGTAAGAAGAAAGTGGACGAAATTTACTGAAACAGAACTTGCCAAGTGTGGACTTGCATATGAGTGTGTCCCAGATGTTTGAGAATGATGCAGGGAAAGCGTACCGACCTTCACAGCTGCGTTAGACGGGCGGCAGGGTTGCCGTTGGGTAGACTTGAAAAAGAGCCAAAACTCAAGCAAAATGTAGCCAAAGTAGCCATGCGATTTAATGTTTGCGCCAAATTTGTAGCCAAATAGAAAAAAAGGGTTATATTATCATAGAGGTCAGTAATAAACAGAAAATAATATGAATTTCAATAAAGAAAAACGAAGTGTAACGAGCTCAATATTTGTCTTTGTTGCTTGGTCTCCAAGGCGCAGGTAAGTTGCAAATAAAAATAAGTGATTATACTTTCAATGCGCCTACATACAGTTTGTCTACAATAGAGAGACTACTTGTAAAAGTCATTTCCAGGCCAACCACTCAGTATAAATGTTCAGCATTGATGCTGTTTTTTCCTGAAGCCGTAAACCGAAATTGGTACAATGTTGCAATAATACCAGTCCAGCTTCAAGAATCTGATCGAAGATGAACAGCTCACAGCGGCGTAGCCAGGAGGGGGGGGGGGGGTGGAAGTTAAAATATCGCCCGAAATTTGTCAACTTTGCATGTGTATATTGTATGTATGCACGCACACATACAAATGCACGCACGAACATACAGCAAGTATGATTGAACCCCCCCCCCCCCCCCCTCATAAACAAAAAAATTTCTGGCTACGCTAGTGACAGTCCAGCTTCATTTTGTTGCGGATATCTTTGACGCGCTGTGTCTCAGCATTAGAATCTGGCGTCATTAGTGTGCTATATAGCCACGCGTTTCTTACATTCGCGCGTCCCTCCGTGTTAAAAGTCGGAGGGACGCGCGCATGTAACGTTCGTAGGGTACCTGGATACGCACTAGCGCGCTGGAAGGGGAAGGACGTATGCGCGCATAGGCTGACACGACAAAAAACATTGAAAACAGTGATTATTTTTAAGCTTGACTGCTGATTTATCTTGAAATAATACGGAGAAATGGCCACTAAGTGCGCCAAAATGGAAGTTCAAAGTAGCCAGAAAGTAGCCATGGCGCCAACCTGAAATTTTTGTCGCCAGACCTGGTCGGAAAGTAGCCAATTTGGCGCAAAGTAGCCACCAACGGCAACCCTGACGGGCGGCCGCATTAAAACTAATGCGTGGTGCGGCCCGCCGATGTCGCCCTCTGAGGGAGGAGTGAGCGTCGTCTCCGGATCAAAATAAAGTTATTTGCCTGCCTGCCTGCCTGCTGCTTACGCGATCAGAATTTATACACAGCCTCCGAGATGTACACCCAAAAGCTGATGTCTGGGTGCTGCGTTCGTTGCGTTGAAGCGTATTCCGCCCCCTCTCATTAGTGTCGAGAGATGTGAAAGCTTCGTGACATCAAAATGACGTTGCGGAAGTAGAACTGGAAAAAGGGGGCGTGTTGGTCACCGAACTCCGCTCAATTAGCTGCCGCCGAAATTTACAGTCGACTAGGGGGAAGCCTCGAAAATAACCCCAGCCATGAAAAATGAAACATGAGCATGCTGGGAACTGTGACCAGAGCTTGGTGCCCGAGAGGAGGGCGGCGTCGGAGGAAGTTGGTTTGTGGACGCGAGGCGCGCTTGTGAATTTTCGTCCCCCCCCCCCCCCCCCCCCATGAGCTCACAAAAAAAAAAAAAGGAAAAGAAACAAGAGCATGATGGGAATTGTGAAACGAGCCCGAACAGGTAGCGACTTCAGAGGAGGTTGGCTTATAGATGCTAGGGGCGCTCTCCTATATTTCCCCCCTCTGATGGTTGAAGCGCATTCCGTTCCTCTAATTTGAGTCGAGAGTTGTGGAAACTTCGTGGCGTCAAAATGACGTTGAAGAGGAAGAACTGGAAAGAGAGGGCGCGCTGCTGGCCGAGCTCCCACCAATCAGTGGCGGCTGATATGGAGAGTCCATTACTTCGAGAAGAGTTCCCCCGGTGAAGTGATGTAATTATGTCTAGTTTCCCGTTCGGGTGAAAATAAAAGACTAACGGCGGCGCGCCGCAATTATTGCGCGGCGGCTGCGGCGGCGGCGTGTCACTTGCGGGACTTCCGCGGCGGCGCGAGCGGCGTGAGCAAGAACAGGTGGCGGCGGCGGCGCGGCGGCGCACAGCTCTACTCCTCGCGTTTGGGACGACGCCAAGTGCACTTTACGATGTGCTTCAACTACAAAGCGGCACCTACACCGAAATTATCCTGGCGAACGGAGGATACATAGCACTCTCAGCAAGTGCACAAACTGATCTTATTGTAGTGCATAAACAGCCGAGCAAGGGCAAATGTGTCTGTAGATCGTGCTAGGCAAACGTACAAGCAGTTAAACTTGCGCTAACAGAGCGGGACGAACCGCCCTTTGAGGATGAGCATGGGGTAAGCGCAAGCCTTGGTGGCTAGCAGACGACGCGAGGAGCAATCCACACTAGGCGCGCTTCAGCCAGTGGCCACCAGTCGGCGACTGCGCTCGATATCGGGGCTAATAGGCTTTACTCTCTCCTCACCCTTTGCCTTCTCCTCACCATGACTTCGTTTCCCACCCCTTTCTATAGACCTTTTTAACGTGGGCGCCGCCATATTGCTTAGCGGGCGCCGCCATCCCTCGTCTGGCAACTCTTCTGGCATGTGCGAAGCTCCACGGTTGCATGGTAGGTATACGTGCGGCCGCAGTTTTAGTCGTTTTTTTAGTTCTGACGCGTTGAATTTCGATTGAAGTGGTGCAGGTTCTTTAGAGAATTAGTCTGTGAGGCGTTTTGAGTAGGTTTAAGCCGTTGAGAGCCAATTGTATGATTATACGGTGCCGCGAACGAGTTCCACTTGGTGGATGCATTATATTTACAGCACTGACTTTCTGCTCAAAGAACGCGCAATATTTTCAGCTCTTTCCTTTCCAGGAAGAGCAGCAACACTTCGAGGGCACAGTTAATTTTTTTTCTCGCACTGTATGTATCGGCTTTTCTAACGCGATTTGTTTACGCCACGCCGTCGCATCGGCTACCGCTCTTACATGAAGCCGTCTGTTGACGTTTAGTGGTTAGCTCCATTTCATGGCACGGACGGCTTTGTTTGCTGCCTTGAAACTTAACTCGATTGTTTTTCAACTCAATCCAGATAGCGCTTGATCACGATCGAAATTGCGCCGTGTGTCTCTGCACAACAGACTATTTACTCTTCGTTTCTTCGTAGGCACCAACTCTTACTTTACTATTCGTCGCCGTGGTACTTTGACCTGCGATAGATAGAAATGTTACATGGGGCTGTTTATCGGATAAAAATATTGCCATTGTTGGAATAGCCGTAGGCTACGTACCTTCCGTTCATAGCCGAGCTCGAGCATCGGCGTCGATCGGGGCCATTTCGCTTTATTCGCCAGAAAGGAAGTGTTCTGAACATACCCGAGAACACGCGGAAGGCACAAAGTTTTTCCTATTTAAGCTTGCAATCCATAAACGCCACTGCTCCTCGTCAACAGGAAAACGATTTAACTTGAAGAGTCCGCAGCCGCAAAGACTCCGTGTCTGGTGATGCACTTCGCATTTTTCTCCCGACAGCAGTTTCCTTTTTCTGTAGTTGTTACAACACCCAAAAAACAGCACAGTGGTTCCCTGTTGACTTATTACTTGCCGGCATGTCAATGAAAAAGAAAAGAATCCGCAAGTTCACCTACAACACGCAAAAATTCCTCGACAATGGCACACATCCCAGCGTCAACACACGCACTCCAAGCCAGCGAGCACGAGCCAGAAAGGAGGAAAGCGCTGTTGCCAGACCTGTCCTCCTCGCCCGTTAAAAAGGTCTATACCATACTATTCATGGCTATGCTATGCGCTCTAGGCTAGGCTATATTAGGATTTCCCTCTCCTAACGTGGCGGGAGGCTAGGCGCGGCTGGGCAAACTTTTGTGAGCTACGCCGGCCGAACCTCAAATTAAACAGCCCGGCTGTTATTACGGCGTGACATGAATGCTTCCATGCCGTGATTACAGTGCTCCCTAACATTCCGCGTGAAAACGACCGTAGCATTTGGCCGGTTGTGTCACCGCTTAAAGAGCAGCGACGATGGTGGTTGCTGTGCTATGAAGCAGCTCTTGCCATAGCGGCAGAACAAGCGATAACTACTGCCTTTGGTAACCGCTCTCACGAAATGCGGCGAGGAAAGCATATCATTTGTACATAGAACTTTAGGGAGCACTGCAACCGCGGCGCACAAGCGGGCATATCACGTGGTATTTTTTTTTATTGCTATAGCAATTATTTGGGCACTCTCAGCTGTCTTTGGCCATCGGCGTTGCGGTCACCGTCATGCCACGTATGTGTAATATATGCACATGTATATAAAAGCAACAAAGAAAAATAATTCAGAAAAATATTTTCCGAAGTGCGCGACCGGGGATTCAAATCTGCGACCTCACACTTTGCAGCGCGTGGCGTTAGACTACTCGGCCTCGAAACATACGTCCTTCAGCACGCTAACGGGGAGCTATTTATATACACCATTTACCCCGGGCGGTACGCAGAACTCGGGGGTGCTTCATATTGACCGGCAGCGCAACCACACACGCGGACAGAGAAAAGAAGTGAAACGGAAACACAGCTAGTGCTGACACTCACAACTAAACTTTTTATTCTCTTTTATTCTTCTTTTCTCTGTCCGTGTGTGTGGTTGCGCTGCCGGTCAATATGAAGTACAACCAACTGGCCCAAGTTTCCGTTTTGTTACGGGGGGTGCTTGGAGTGTTCTTTTTATCAATAGCGAGATGGCGCGCAGGGCGCGCTTTAAAGGTCGTCGCCGTGCTCTGTTGTCACCGGAGTTGCGTTGCGCGCGCGCCTCCTAACTGTACCGCCTGTACTTTGCCCTACAGGGCGTGATCGCCCGTGCGCGCGCTTATCTTGTGAGGGGGGGCGGTTTGTTTGTACGTCTTTTTCAGCGCAAAGCTGGCGGTGAAGTTTAAAGGGACCGACAACTGATTTCTCTCGACCCATTTTTTTTATGGCGCGACAGAAAGCTCACCCTTCGCAGTGTTTGTAGCTGCAGTAGTTAGTCCCAAAAGCACGTAGTTATTTTACAAGCAGTATTTTTCGATCTGAAAGGCTCTAAACACACATGTACTTTTCCTCCAGCAACGCTGAGAATTGATAGCGATGCCGCCAGGCCTTCTCGCGATGTGTGAAAGCTGTCGTCGTTCTGCTTTCGCAGGAGTTCCTATAACTGTGCCTAACCACCTTTATTTTGAACTTTTCAACTATTTTTGAAAATAACAACCTGCTACAATGAGATGATGTGGCATTATACACCTTCCCTGTATTTATACCGCGTTGTGTGCGCCTGCGCCCAAGGTTGCCTGTGCCTGTTTCATGGTTGGCTTGTACCGGCGGCGTTACTCTCTCGATACACGAGCCAAGCCAAGTCACCGAAAACGTCACCACGCATATGCACGGCCGCGCCGAGTAGCAGTGCGCGTCATTTCTGAGACGAAGTGTAGATAGCAAAATTATGTCGCTCAAAAATCTTAGCGACCTGCAACCTGCGTGCACGGTTGCATGAGCACGCTGAAAAGTTGGCTGACGAGCATGGTATCATTACGTCACGCGATGGCAGCGCCGCTTTAATGCATACTACTAACGCAGGCCTATGTATACATTTTTATGGAGTAATATCGTTCAATATAAAGAAACGAACAATATTTGAGTACCAACAAAAAGATCCTCAACCGTCTACGGCAATGAACGGCCACGTGACACGGTACATCGATTCGTTCATGTATTTGCCACCAGAGGCCGCCAAAGGTCATTTTTCGCGTCTTTCGATGAAGAAATAAAAATATAAATCCACGTCTCACGAAAAAAACAGGGTTGGTTTCAGTCAGTGCGACGCACAATCTTTCCATCAGTAGAGTAATCTCAGTTCATGTTCTGGGCAGTTGTCGGTCCCTTTAAGAGCGATCGATGTTCACTTCGCTCGTTGCAGCGGCCGCGTTTGCGAAAGGAGTGAGCTGCGAGCTAGAAGAGCCATAGTAGGGGAAGTTGGCCGTGCATAGTCGACACTTCCACCGCGCTGCTCGAACACAAAGAAGTAACAACTGTGACAGTTGTTAGTTCGCACTCGTAGACTGTAAAGAAAATTACTCCCAGGTGGGAGTAAAACGCCTGTCCTCTAGCGACCCCCCTGTTCGGAGTAATTTTTCCTCCGGACCTCCGGAGCAAAGTTCTTACTCCGGCTGGCCGGAGCAATTGCGTGGCACAGCCGGAGTACTTTTCATTGATACTTCACTCCGGCCGACCGGAGTGATTGCGTGGCGCCGCCGGAGCACTTTTTACCGGCATTTTGCTCCGGCTGGTCGGAGGGAATGCGGGGCACCTCCGGAGTATTTTTCGCTGCTTTTAGATGTGAAGCATCTTATGGCGAAGCTTAATCCGGTGGTGATGGTGGTGTGCCGCGTGCCCTCCCTTACTGCGCATGCGCAAACCCTTAAAAAAATAAAAAACTCCTTTTCCCCCTCTCTCTCCTCTAGGCACCCTCCCCGCGGCAACCACACCCTCACTGCGCATGCGCCTCCCCTCCTCTCTCCCCTCCTACGCTCCCCCCTCTCTCCTCTAGGCATCCCTGCCCCAGGCGTCCACATTCCCACTGCGCATGCGCCCCCCCTCTCCTCTCCTACGCTCCCCCCTTCTCTAGGCATCCCTGCCCGCGGCGTCCACACTCCCACTGCGCATGCGCGTCCCCTCCTCTCTCTCCTCTCCTACGCTCCCCCCCCTCTCTCGCCTCGCGACGCCGACGCAGGCAGCGTCTGCTAGCGAGTTTCTTGGTTGAAAAAACTGACTGCTCGCGCTGCACAACCGCTCACTGGCCACTCCGTATATATGGCAATGGATTTTGACCTGCAAGGTGGTGCCAGTGGGAGATTTCTCCTGTGCGTTGTTGAACAATAAAAATTCGCAGCGTGCGCGGTAACTAAAAGCGGACTGCGGGTCTCTGTGTCCAGTCGGAGTCTTCTGTCTCTCATTGCCCATTAGCAGCGATTGGCATGTTCCAGTAGGAAACACCACTCCATCACTGCCTGCTTTGCGCCTCCCAAGTTTTCTCTCCTGCGCAACGCTGCGATGAGCGCCAGCGTCAACGCCGCCGCCAGTGTAAGCGTTAGTGCCCGCTGCTTCACATCTACACATGGTTCCCTTTAGCCGGGAGATGGTGTAATTTTTCACTCCGGCTGTCCGGAGTTTTCGCGTGGCACCTACGGAGTATTTTACGAATGTCCTTACTTCGTCCGGACGGAATTGCAGTGCGATGGATCACGAGTATTCTTTTTTTAATTCTTTGCTCCGCTGTTTGTTTATTCTATGCTGATCGTGTCCCGCATTGGTTAGATGAAGGAATTCTCATGCAAACACTGCAGAGTTACTGTGTATTTTTTCCACAGAGCTCTAGCAGATGAAATTCAGGAGAACACGAGTTCTTATTGCTTGATTTATTCAAAATATGCTGCAGTTTGTGGCTGATGACCCACCATTTGGGAAAAGAAGACAAGAAGAAACAAATATACAAAAAAGCCACCAAAAAAGAACACAAGACAGATCACATGAAATCAGCAGCACTCAAGTTTTAAGCGAAGCACGTTGAAATGAAGGCCAGAAAATGCCGTAAAATGATGCACAACAAACGAAGAAAGCGTAGCCGCCGGGAACCATCTCCGAAGGACCATCCATCACATTCATTGACGAAAGGGTTCAGCTGATTGTTTACTGCATAATTTATCAAAAACATAATACATGAGAACTGCAAATCATGCCAGAGGCACGAAAACTGAGGACACTGAAGCCGCGGGTACTGATTAATTCCCATACTGTCTGTCTGTCCATTAGAACACCCAGGTTCTTAAACGGACCACACAAAAAAGACAGGACGAGCGCTCAATATCAAGAAGCATATCACATGCACACCAAAGTCAGCCATCCGCTCCATGATAAAAGCACACCTCCGTGCCGCGGACAAAGTTCAAAACGGGCGAAAATTTTCCATATATTTCTAAATCGATACCTCTACTTCTGCTGACAGATTCAAAAGCATTTTTTTTTCCACTAAAATGAGCGACTTTTGGTACTCTCGAAGACAGCATCAGGAATACCTCTCCCGATTAACTTGCTAATTTTCTAAAATATTATAGCTGCATGATTATTACAGTCTCATTTTAGTATGTGCTCATCGTCCTACTTCCAGCATATTAGGCTACAGTTTGTATACTTGCGGCCGGTTCTTAAGAAAAACGTACCTTCATTCTGCTTTGCAAAAGAGTCTTCGAGAGAAGTTCCGCATTGTATTTCTTTTTTTTTTTTTCAATTTGCAGCGCCCGCTCTGTCGTGAAACTTATGGTGATGAACATTTTTCAAAATAGTTATTGCATGAGCATGTATCGTTTCCAAATGAACAGGCTCGATCACAAAATAACGTTTACTCCTACTTAACAAAATAAATTAGCAATCAAAAGTACAAGCATTATAGTACACTGACAGAAATGAGGGGAGGTGGACCAGTTTACTCAACACACAGGTCCGTGAAGACGTCCGGCAGGAGGCCACGGATGGTGATGCACGCCGAGGTGTCACGACGTGTGCTCCAGGATTCGAGGAATTTTCTTTTACTTCTTCTGTTGACGGGCCAGCGTCGTTGCATCGTCCAGGTCAATACTATGTCTCGTCTTCGCGCACTGTTCGTCAGAGAAAGATAGAAAAAAGTGTTTTATTCTCAGAGAGATATTGGATATGAAGGCGAACATTTTGACAGTTTTACCCGTTTGGTCGGGGAAATTCAACTCACCCCTTCCCCCTCCTAAAAAAAAAAAAGTCACAGTTTCACCGCAAGGGTGAAGCAATGAATGCGATAGCAACAAATTGTAATGTTATACGAAGTGAGGCTGGCAGCTAAATCTTTTGGATCCGATCTCACGCAACTCTAGAAAACGCTTGTTTAAGAGAATTCTCTTCGCGTTGAGAGCGCAGCACGTAGAAGGGTACACCGGCCGCCCGCTGTCGGCTGCCGAGATGGGGAGATAACGCACGCGCCCGCGACGACCGCGGTCGTAAAATCGAAGGTCGCTCGAGGGACCCCCCCCCCCCTCGCGTCTTTTCACGCTCTCGAACGACGGGCGGTGCCGGTTGAACAGTTGGGGGGATCTTATCGCATGCGCCTCGGAGCGACGGAGATGCCGGCTCGTTTGATCGCCGCTTCAGCCGCGTTCACCGCTCCCGCTCGCCCGCTATTACCCGCTGGTAGAACGTACGATGCGCAGGGGGTTCTTATCAATTTGGACTTTATACGCGACATGAAGGCGACGGCGACGGCAACGGCGACGGCGACGGCAAAAACCCGTCGAGACTGTCCATATAATTGCTATCGCAATAAAAAAAGAAAAAAAAAGACTGCATTCACGGCCATGGCAGCAGGACTGAACACAGAAAAAAAATGCAGCAGCGCGATAGTTCTCTCTCCCATCAACACAGAAAAGACTGCCAGTTTTTCAAGAAGGTGCGCTCTTTTTTTTTTCTTTCACTACCATACCCCTCCGCCCAACGACGGTGAGCGGTGCTCTCAAATGGGTTGCAGAAATAAGCGTGAACCAACCTCCCCATCCAGACAAACATCGCGCGCCCCACAACACGTTCTGCAAAGCAACCCCACCTTCCTTTCGCATTCCTCGTCACTGGTCTCGTCAGCCCCTTTCCCCCCTCTTTTGTCATGAAAGCAGCATGTCCGCCGAAGGGTCAATTATACTTCTAGAATAATATCTCAGATACCATTAATACAATCAAAATAATTTTTTTTCACCAATATGAGTACGTATATGCGTTCTAAAAGTATGTACCGAACACATTTCCCTAGCCAAATTCGCTAAATTTATAACGAATTAACGCTGATTTCAGTTATTCCTGTTTTATTAATTCAGTTTACATGATAAATCAAAATAATTTATACTTAATGAGAGGCCTCGACTTGGCGTTTATTAATATGGAAAGCGACAAATATTACCGTTTATGTATACATCAGACCAAAATATCTTTTAACGAATTAGGTTTACTTATAAAAATTAATAACCTTTTATCGAATCAACCCGCAACTATGATGTTTTCTATTAATGCATATCTACAGAGAGTCGATCAGCGCTCCAAATATTACAGTGATGTGCTTAAAATTACCGAAGTTATTCATATTAAGAAAGAAAAGCGCGTGTTCCAAACAACGCATTTTCAATATTTCCACTGAATTTTTTACTGCCATCTTGCAAAGCTAGCCTATTCTTGATAACCTACTTGGTTATCAACAGAAAATTACTCAATTTTAGCACTTTTTGAAAAGAACAACACAGAGAATTCAAGAGGAGCTCACTCACCAGTTTTGCGCCGCACCAGCGACCGCCGGATCGTTCGCCACTCGCGAGATCACAAAGTGTCGTTCGTTGCACGGAACCATCACACGATTAAGGTTCCCGCAACTCCCTTCTGTCGATGACAACCTTCGTTGATGCTTGTAGTCGCTTGTAATGTCCACAAGGTGCACAGAACGATTTCCTTTTCCCGAACGCGGGCGAAGGGTTCGCGCAATCCTCGCTGCACTTCGATTCGGGTGGCTTGGCCTGCGACATGTTGGTTTGTGGGGACCGGCCGCCCGGCGAGGCTGCCTACGTCACTTCTAGCAAGTTTCAGCAAGTTACGTTCCTCCTTTCCCGGTCGTTGACCTTTTTGCCAGTGAAGGCATCCCAACACCCCAAAAGCTTTTTCAAACGTTACTGCGGGGTTGTCCAGCCTCATTGTTGCCTCTCAGCCTACGCATTGTTAACGAGACGCCTGTCGTGCGGGGGGGACGCTTTGTCACTGGAAAGGAGGAGCTGTACCCGCACTGCGCCGGAGTATTTGCGGAGCATCCACGAAGCATAAGTGATGCGCCGGAGCACTTACGGCATCCACCGGAGAAAAATCGGGGAACTCGTCCCGCTTCCCTCCGTCCATCGCCCACCGAAGTAAAAGGGTGGAAAACGAATGTATATGCTCCGGAGCATTCCGGTTTGAGTGAGGCTACCGGAGCTGAGAGGGAGCATCATCCCCCGAAACCCCGCGGCTGGGTATGTTGTTCGTTTACAGTGTACTGTTTATACCTGTGCGTTCGTTTTGCGCATCTTTGTGTTTGAACACCACGCTGCACGTGTCGAGCTGCGATAGTTGTTTGATCGCGCTTGTCCTGTGTGTGTTCCTTTCGTGCATCTAAAGTGGTATACACTAAAGTGCTTTGGCGAGTCGGTACGACATACTTCATATAAAAACAGCGCAAGAAACGGAGGACAAGAGAAAGAAGGACACAGACGGGGCGCTGACTTACAACAAGATTTATTTGCTAGTACCGCGCAATATATACTTTATCGTTCCTCCTTTTTTGTTAGATACTGCACAAGTATATATTGCGCGGTTCTAGCAAATAAATCTTGTTGTAAGTCAGCGCCCCGTCTGTGTCCTTCTTTCTCTTGTCCTCCGTTTTTTGCGCTGTTTTTATATGAAGTATGTCGTGCATCATTCGTGCTTGAATAGCGCGCTGCACGTTTCGATCCACTTGCCGTTCTTCGCGTGACATTCCAATTTGTTGCTATCGCATTCATTGCTTCGCTCTTGCGGCGAAACATTGACTTTTTTATATCTGCAGTAAACAGAAAAACACTTATGCGGACGTTCTGCAAACCGACCTGCAACTTTGCAAATTTTTGCCCAGCTTCCGTTCTTTATAAGATCATTAATTAATATTGCTAATAAAACAATTAAGCAGTACACAAAAAATAGCGCGGCTTACTCCATACATTAGTCAGCAAAATACGTTTGGTCGTGCCGTCATAGAGTGCGTCAGTGTATTTTTAAACTCTGGCTAAAGTTAGCGGGCACCTGACATATGTCCTTTTTCATTTCCATTTTAAGTGTATACCGCATGTATTTATTTATCGTCATTTAATTACACGCATTTCGCTTTAAATGTATACCTTTTTTATATCTTAGCGACGTACGTGCGTTTTGTGCCTTAGTGACGTACGCGCATTGAATTTTGCTTTCATCCATTTTAGAACATTTTATGTAACGGATTGATTACTAGCCTAATTGGCTAAGGATCTAGATGCGTGATCACAATGTTGCTGCACGATTTCTATTTGCGAATAAAAACATATTTTGATGTTTTTCAACTTGCATAAGGACGAAACAAAAATGCGCGAGTAATGACCTCTCGTGTGAACCCGCACGTCTGTCTTATTCGCACGCTTGATCATGCGCACATATGTTTTGTGTCTACTTTATTTTCGGCTGTACACCTTGAGCCCTTTCTAGATGGTCGACGTTTTCTTTTTTTGGTTCTCATCTTCTGTTCGTCCACTCTCTTTAACAGCGAAGCTGTTTTAGCTATCGCTAACTTGAGCGTGAGGGGGGAGACATAAAATTAGGTGGGCAGATGAGATTAAGAAGCTTGCAGGTATAGCGTGGCAGCAGAAAGCGCAGGACCGGGTTGATTGGCGGAACATGGGAGAGGCCTTTGCCCTGCAGTGGGCGTAGTCAGGCTGCTGCTGCTGCTGATGATGACAAAGGGAAAAAACGAAAGAGAGAGAGAGATAAAGAAAGGGAAATAAATATAGGAAGTGCGAGAAAGAGAAATAAATAGATAGAGATAAAAAGAAATGAAAAGAAAACGGGTACAAAAAAGAGACACAAGAAACAGAAAGAAAGAAAGAAAGAAAGAAAGAAAGAAAGAAAGAAAGAAAGAAAGAAAGAAAGAAAGAAAGAAAGAAAGAAAGAAAGAAGGAGGAAGGAAGGCCACCCAGCTTCCTTCAGGAAGAGCTGCCATAATTTTTCGTGATTAATCCTTCCCAACTAGCTCAACGTTCTGTCTTTCTAAATCCGCAGAGTCCTTTGCCGAATGGCAGCTGAGATGATGATTCCCAACACACAGGCTGTCTCACCACGAAGCTTTAATCTGACCGTCCCCGAGTGGGCCTAGCCAGGTGACGTTGAGTTTACTCGCGTCTCTTGTGGACCAAATAAAGTTGTTTCACTCACTCACGAAGCGAAATGCGCATGTTCCTCCCCCCCCAAGCCTTTCAACTGCGACAAGTCATTTTAATCACTGCCTGCACCCCGACGGTGCTTTATCGGCCGCGGTATGTCGCAACTGTTCAAGTGCGTTTAGAACAACAAGAAGTTGAACTGGTTGGTAAGGATTTATCTGTTTTATCAGCGGAGCTGTCTAGGCCAGCCATAACGTCGACTCTTGCGCAAAATTATCATCACCATGAACGGGTATGTGCCACATAATTTGGGCATAAATGTCACTACTCACCGCTACGGCGTGGCCTGTAATAGCCCTGATGGGTTAGAGAACGAGTACAGAGAGAGAGAGAGAGAGAGTAACAAAGAAAGAAACAGAGAGACGGGAAGAAAGGTATAAATAAAGAGAAAGAGAAAAATTGTTTCAGATAGAAATTCTTCACGAGGCGGTATACGAACCCGGGTACCCTCGATCCGATGGGGCGTCCTAAGCACTCGGCTATCCAGGCCCGCTAGGAGACCATAGCAGAGGCTTAGCAAGGGGGGTGGGAAAGGGAATGAGGAGGAAGCCGCGCATCTCGAGGCTAGGCGTGTCGGTCGACGGGGAGTATGAGCGGTGACGGGCCCGTGCTTCGCTGTGCCAAGCTTTGCGAGACATAGTGCGATCATTAAAATGTTTTTAAATGAAACGTAGGAGTGCGAAGACGGGCACCAGAAAAGGGGCACTTGTGCTTGTTTTGTGTTGTTTGCGTTCGTGTTGTCTTGACCCATTCGCTTGTTCCCTTGTGTGCATTCCTACCTTCTTTTAAAATGAAATGTACTCCTCATTCTCGAAAAAGAGCGATGGAGACGACGACGTTGATGACTCTCGGTCTGCCCTTACGGCCTCTAAAGCTTTGCGCTCTGGGCAGTTCAGCATTACGAGTGCCAGCCTCCTACTACCGTTACCTTTTCTCACGCTTGGAATTGATAAAGTTATTTATTTACTTTTGGGGCCGACTTTGCGCCCGCCCCCCTCCCCCCTTCTTAGGTGACTAGGGGTGAGTCAGCACTCATTTCCAGCATAAGTTCATTCCGCACATCTTCTCACGCCTCTGAGTACTTCAGCTTCCGTTGGTCCTTTGCTCTAGCACTTAATGATAAGTTCAGGAACTTTAAGCGGTGTCCTGAACTTAGACTCGGGAACTCGTGGAAGGATGCCCGCGGTGCTTCTGAGCGCCGCTCGCGGTCGGCATGAACCAATTAGACTGCAGCACCCAAAAATAAGTCACCCAAAGCGCCCTAAGCTTGGCGCTGCCACGCTTCTCGACGGCCGCGCAACGGTGTCCCCGCACTTTCTCAGGCGTGAGAAACTGCGCCTGGCGACGGGGAGAAGGCGGACAATGGCGCGGCTCTTATAACGCGGTTGTTGAGGCGCCTTTTGTCCCGAGGAAACAAAACAGCGTGCAAGCCGGGACCTATTGCGCCCCGCGAGCATTGTTTTGTCACGAACGAGCGAGGGCGGCGTTCCTTTGTTTCTTGGTTGAGCGCCATCGGCGAGACGCGGAGCTCGAGCAGACAAGCTGCGCACGCGGCGCTAATGAAAAATGTTTCGAAAGGCCAACTCGGTGGTTCCCGAATACGCGTTGTCCTTCATCTGCACGTTTTACAGCTGTTGGTACGACACAGATGCGTCGAGTGCCTCTGCGCGAATACTTCACAATAATTGGCACTGCTTACGGCGTTAAAAAAAGAAAAAAAGAAAACAAGTAGCTGATTGACGACCAAGTCGTACGGGTGGGCATATTTCTATGCCTTCGTGGTCGGCGTCATAGAAGAAATGAGGCATAAAGTAGATTTGCCCGCATTAGTACATGGGAGAGCTGCTGTAAGTGTTTAGTAAAAATACGATATAAGAATTGGTGGACTATAGCAAGCAATCATAACGCGAAAGTGAGGCGTCTCTTCAGAGAAGTAGCTTAAGCTTTGCTACATATGAAAAAAATAAATAAAAGCGCATAAACTTAAAGGGCGCCTTAAAAAAAAAACCCAGACAGCTTTGCACTAGAGATGCCAAGCTTGAAGGCAAGGCGGAGCTGGGCGGCCTTCCTTGTTTCGGTTTATTTTAGGGGCGAAGTACCTTAGGGTCCAGGCTTGTCCGTTGTGCGTTGTCCGGCGATGACGACGACGTTGATGACGATGACGAATAAGCGTGTTCCAGACCACACATACCCAGAGACCACACGTACCCAGAGTGGGTACGTGCCATAGAACAGAAGGAAAAACAAACAAACAAACAAACAAACAAACAAACAAACAAACAGACCACACATTCTCTGTCTGCCATCACGGCACAGCACATGCAAGGTATCATGACGATGACGATGACGATGACGCTGATGACGATGAAGAATAAGCGCGTTCCAGACCACACATTCTCTTTCTGCCATCACGGCACAGCACATGCAAGGTACGCACTATACGTCATGACGATGACGATGACGCTGATGACAATGAAGAATAAGCGCGTTCCGGACCACACATCTCTTTCTGCCATCACGGCAAAGCACATGCAAGGTACCCACTATACGTCATGACGATGGCGATGACGACGATGAAGAATAAGCGCGTTCTAGACCGCACATTCTCTTTCTGCCATGGATGAAAACGATCTTCAAAGCGCTCTCGCCCACGAAAAGCAAAGCGGCAACACCGACAAGCTCTGCCATATGCTCTGCCAGTGCTCTGCCATATACACTGTAAGCGTAAGCTCTGCAACTGCCGTCCAATTCTTAATCAGACAAGATTCTTGGCACGATCCGGCGGTAGATTAGAGAGGGAGATCCTCGAAATGTTTTACATTGCGCGCGCAGGAGACACTTGCAGTAGTTGCGCGTCAATAGCACTCCAAGAGATTACCTTCTTGTCGCGTTATAGCCAGAGCACGTGATGATGGTGACGTTTGATTGTTACATGTATAAGTATCAGTGTTTCCTCAAAAAAACTTCAGTTGTTAGTTTGCGCTAGTCTGTTGTAAGTGTTCCTTTCTTGTCCTCGTGTTTTTTGTGCAACGTTATATCTTCCAGTATGCTACACCAACTCGCCCACATCAAGCTATTTCTGCTGTAAATTTCGTCCCACTTTCTTTTTATGCTGGGAATGTGCTGGCGGGTTCGATGCACCAACGTGGTCATGAGCAAACATCCCGGCTCACCGCTCTTTCAAGTAACTGAATGCGCTACGCCGAAATGGACTATGGACATCTTCTTTCGATGGACACACAGAATAGCGCCCGGGAAGTTGTATTTTTCTCTCCTCCAGCAGTCTCAAGAGTATTGCCTGCGGCGTCCTATTACAGCCTTAAAGGGCGACGACCCAACTCGCTGGATAACATATTCGTGGAGTTCTGGGCCTGCTAGATTGTGCATATATAAATAAAACAGACAAGTAATATATATTGATGGGTTTAATGCACTTTTTTACTAACATTTTGACTCGAGTAAGTCGATAAA
This sequence comes from Rhipicephalus appendiculatus, assembly GCA_030522465.1. Lineage (NCBI taxonomy): Eukaryota > Metazoa > Arthropoda > Arachnida > Ixodida > Ixodidae > Rhipicephalus > Rhipicephalus appendiculatus. The sequence goes on along the minus strand of JALIZH010015831.1, from coordinate 214,955 downwards.
TAAATAGAGATTGAGAAACTTATGATAACCGATAGTTGAGCTAGTTGGGAGGTATTCATGTTGAAACGACACGCGTGAAAAAAACACACACAAAAGTGAAGTCAAGAGATTGACCAGTTATCTCTTACGTAGACCATCACGCGCAAAATGACTGATAGGTATAGCATCTTGCCTGGGAATGCGCAGCTAAGTATTTTAGGTGCGGAGCACTTTAGGGGCTCGGGCTGTCGTATGCTGTCGCAGCTTGGCGTAACGCAGGCAAAACCACGCATAGCGTAGCCATCGGTACACTCTAAGAAAAAAAGGACTAAAAGGGGGTAGGGAGGTTAGTCCTTTTGGGGATCAACTGATTTGCCACAACCAATAGTCCTTTTGGGGATGAACTGCAAGAGGATAATCAGTTAGTCCTTGAGGGATTAACTGCAAAGGGACTAAGGGTTGCTCCTGTGAGGACTAATGGTTACTCCTGTAAGGACGAACAGTTGCTTTTCGGAAATGGTCCCTGACAGAGCAAATGTTACTCTCATAAGGACTAACTGTTGACCCTCAGAGATGATCCTTGGGAGAGCAAATGTTACTCTCATGAGGACGAACTGTGGATCCCGTGAAATCATCCCTGGAAGAGTGAATGTTACTCCTTCCGGATAAATTGTTAATCCATTTGAACAATTTTTGAAGGCACTAACGAGACAGACAGACAGACAAAGAACTTTATTGAGGTCCTGAGGAACTGCGTCGTAACACCCCCCTTTTAGGGGGGAATCCGTAGCAGTCGCGGGCCGCTCCCACGTAGGGACCGGAATACCGTGGCCTTCCGCCCTCTCGCAGGCCCTCTGGACAGCCCGAAGTTGAACCGAGAGGTCACCGCTGTTTAAGGCTTCCTTCCAGTCCTCTTCTTTGTTAAACTCTGCGTCACGTAACACAGGACATTGCCAGAGCATATGAGTTAATGAGCAATACGCCTCTCCGCAGTCCGGGCAATGTGGTTCCATGGTGGGCAAGAAGTGACTGAACCTGCCCCGCGAAGGGAAAGACCCCGTTTGGAGCATCCTGAAGGCCGATGATTGCGGTCGAGTAAGTTTAGGATGAGGAAGTGGAAAGACCCTCCGAGAGAGATGATAATGTGTCATGACCTCGTGGAAAGTGAGTAGCGAATCCCTGTACCTTCCGGCGTCCTCGCCTGCGAATCCGCCGGAACCGCCGCGGTGAACGATACCTCGCGCACGGTCATGGGCAAACTCATTGGCGTTGGGGACATTGGGATGTACGTTGGCCCCCCATGTGGGCTGGGAACCATGTTACGGTGTGAAACCCGGCAGCCCCCTCACAGCCGAGGATGGCCGCTGCCTCCCGCGAGATCGAGCCCGAGGCGAAAGCCCTAGCTGCGGAACGCGAGTCTGTAAAGACATTTGGACGCGATGGGTCCTTCATTGCTATGGCGATGGCGATTTGCTCAGCCACCGTTGCCGAAACCTGTCTAACCGAGGCAGAGCATAGCAGTGTGCCACTAGGATCAACCGAGACCACGGCGAAGCGATCAGAACGGCCGTACTGTGCTGCATCTACGAAGGTCGCGAGATCCGGACTGTTTGCAACTGATTTCAATAAAGAACGGGCCCGAGCTATGCGGCGCCCTACATTGTATTGTGGGTGGATATTACGAGGAAGTGGAGCTACCGCAAACGTGCCTCTGATCGAGGGTGGTAGAGTAACTTTACGCTGGTTAGTCTCCGTAGTGTCGCAGCCTATGGATTCCAGGATGCGCCTACCAGCCCGCGACGACGACAGTCGCACGACCTGAGCCATCTGCTGGGCCTCGATCACCTCCGAGAGGGAGTTATGCATGCCCAACTGTAGGAGCTTCTCGGTGCTGGTGTGGATAGGGAGGCCTAGAACTCGCTTTATGCTTTTGCGCATTAGTGTGTCAATTTTTGCCTCTTCCCTTTTGGACCAGTGCAACGCCGAAGCGACATAATTAATGTGGCTCATCAGAAATGAATGATAGAGTCGAAGGAGATTGCTCTCGCTCAGCCTACCACTGCGGTTCGAGACCCTGAGTATGAGCCTAAGCACGTTCTCTGTCTTTGAGGTGATGCGGGCTATAGTCCGTGAGTTGCCACCCTTAGACTCCAGGTGAAGTCCAAGGACCCTGATCGAGTCCACCCTGGGAATTATTTGCCCATCGCGTGTGTATAAAGCTATGGGAATCTGCTCTAAAGGAGTCAGGTTCCTCAGCCCTTTTCGGGTGGGTCTGTACAGGAGCAGCTCAGACTTGGCCGATGACAGACTCAGGCCCGAACCGTCCAGAAAGTTCTCCGTCATGCTTAGTGCCAGTTGAAGTGCCTGTTCTACCCCGGCGTCGGAGCCTCCCATGCACCACACGGTGATATCGTCCGCGTAGAGAGCATGGTTAACCCCGGGCAGCGTAGCGAGTCGCTCCGAGAGGCCCTTCATGGCAATATTGAAGAGTAGAGGAGAGATAACTGCCCCCTGTGGGGTCCCTCTCGCTCCCAAGGTAAATTCCTCGGATTTGATTTGACCGATCTGGATGGTGGCCCTGCGATCCCTGAGAAAGGAGCTAACGTACGCGGGGAAACGTTGTCCTAGACCCATATCCGAAATCGCCTCAAGCAAAAACTTGTGCGAGATACTATCAAAAGCTTTGGACAGGTCTAGAGCTAGGGATGCCTCTAGTATCCCTGGTGTTGTTGTCAATAATTTGCCTCTTGATAAGGAGCATGACGTCCTGTGTGGATAGTACCGGTCTGAATCCTACCATATTGTGTGGAAATAGCTCTTTGTTTTCTATGTACTGGGATACCCGACGGTGAATCGCATGTTCGGCCACTTTGCCCACGCAGGACGTAAGCGAGATGGGTCGCATGTTCTCCGGCCCTAGAGGTTTGCCTGGCTTTGGGATGAGCACTACCGAAGCCGTCTTCCAGGATTCGGGGACGAGCCCCGTCTCCCAGATTTTGTTGACTTCCTCGGTTAGCTTTTCAATGGATTTGCCGTCCAAGTTACGTAAGAGTTTATTTGAGATTCCATCCGGGCCCAGTGCAGAGCGCCCGTTGAGCCCGTGGAGGACCTCCCAAATTTCTGGTTCAGTGAAAGGTGCGTCCAGCTCCGCCACCGTTCCCCCCGCGGTAACGCGGATAGTCCGCATCCCCGGAAGGGCCCAGCGGAAGGTAGCTGTCCGCTAACCTCTGCAGGAGGTCCTTTCGGACACCCCCTTCGCTTTTTGGCTGTTAACGATTCTGTCGATAGCCAATCTCTGATTGCCCCTGGACTGTGACTCATCAAGTAATTGTTTGAGGAGGTTCCATTTGCCCCCCCCACTCTCATCTGTCCGTCAACCGAAGAACATACCTCATTCCACTGCTGTTTGGACAGCTCAATACAGTAGGCTTCGATCTCGCGATTGAGCTCGGCAATTTTCTTTCGAAGTCTGCGGTTGAGTCTTTGAGGTCCTCCAACGGGCTAGGATGGAATTCTTGGACCTGCCTCTAATAGATGCGCGAGACGCGCATCCACCCGATCAACCTTCAGATCCGTTTTGACAACCTTGGTCGCAGCATTAGCATCCTCCTTGAGCCTTGCAAAGAGGCTCTCTAAACTGTCGTATTCATCCTCGTCTTCCTTTCGTAACTTACGAAAGGCATCCCAGTCTGTTACTTTAAATTCCCTAGGGGGAGCTGCATGGACTGCTAGGGTAATAGCTACTATGAAGTGGTCACTACCTAGATTCTCTTGTAAGTTCTGCCACCCTGCTCCGGTGACGTTCTTGACGAACGCCAAGTCCGGAGTTGTGTCTCGAGCCACTGATGTGCCAATTCTCGTCCGGGTATTGCGAATCGGTAATCAGTTCCAGAGAACAGTCCGATACCGCCTTTAGGAGATTGTTGCCCTTGGAGGATTGCCTAGGGTAGCCCCAAGCGTCGTGCGGAGCATTAAAGTCGCCCGCTATTACGATGGGGGCCCCCCGGCCAGAGCCACCGCTTTTGCCATGATCGAAGCGAACGCCTGCCTGTTGTCCGACGGCGAGCTGTAAACATTCAGGAGGAATACGCTGTTTTTGAGCCAGCTATTGGGAATGATTTCGACCATAATAACCTCTGCCTTGGTTTTGCCAAGCTGTAGCTTGTGTTCTTGAAAGGAGCATTTTTTTTGCACCAAGGTTGCCAAACCTCGCTTTCCCTCCTCACGCATCGAGATGACTCGATAGCCCGGGAAAGTAAGCGCATCACCGAGAGTTTCCTGTAGCATAAGTACGTGCGGTTTGACCGCCTGAGAAGCAACAAAGTGTAGCAGCGGAGCCCTGCGTCTTTTGAAACTAGCACAGTTCCACTGCCACACGACCAGCTCATTAGTGTTGCCCGCCATGATTACTGTTCTGACTTAGCCAATCCCCTTGTCGGGTTGACTGTTACCACGCCTACAGGCGACTGTGCCCTGCTCGGGCCTGTCGGAGGCGAGCTACCCGTAGCTAGCGCTGCCTGCGTACTTTCAAGAGATGACACCCTTTTAAGTAGGGCGGTCATGCTATCAGCCAGTTGTTTAATCGATTGCTGCATACTTTCTAAAGCCTTGCTGTTGGACTCGGTCTCCATAGCGTCCCACTCCGCTTCGGGGGTGAGGCCCTACGTTTAACCGAGCGCGCCTGCGCGTCCCCTGGTGGGGGCGTCTGCTGTGTCTCACCCTGCGACGAGTAAGATTTGCGGAACGACTCAAGGTCAGCTCTCAGCTGATGAAGCTCTGCCTTAAGGCAAGCATTCTCTTGTATCAACTTAGCGACCCGGGGGTCTTCCCTATGCTCTGGCAATGGTGCCTGAGTTACCTCTCGTGGCGGCGCCGCTGGCTTCGGCTTGGCACGATCCGCCCAGGTAGGCTCTTTCTGGATCCGCACCCGGGAGTGAGAGCGGCCCCTGGAGCTGCTGCTCCGGCGGGCCAGCTGGCGTGACGGAACGCTCCCCCGCCTGGGAGTACTTGACACGCTGGAATCCCGTGACCGGCTCTCCTGGGCCAGCTGCTGAGTGTTTTTGGCGCGCTTTCGGCGCCGTCGTCTTCTCCGTCGCACGACGTAAGGAACTTGAAAGCGTTCTTTGCACGTTCTGTCCGCCGTGGGATGCGGTCCTCCGCAAAGGGCACATTTTGGCGAGCACTGGTGATCGTCGGATGGAGAGGCAGTGAGCCCACAGCCCCTGCACACCCTCTTGTTAGGGTTGGGGGCAAACGTCAGCCCTGTGTCCAAGGCCTCCACACGCGTAACACACGTCATTTTGGCGCTTGTAGAGCGTGCAGCGCAGCAAGCTAACACCGCACATGACGTAGTTGGGCACCTTCATGCCGTCGAAAAGCACTACCACCGTGGTGGTGTTCTTGATCCTCTTGGCTTCTAGAGCTTTCGGGTTTCTCTGATTGACGATCATTGCTTGGAGCTGGGCCTCGCTGATGTCAGCGTCCACTCCTCGAATGACTCCTTTGCATGTGTTATCGGGGGCCGCCATATATGCCGCCACATGGTACATTCCTTCGCTTATCCGGATCTGCTGGATCCCTGCGTAGGCGTTTGCGTTCTTCTTCTCCGGTGTGGAAATGACGAGAATGTTCTGGGCGATGTTTGGGCAAACGATGTCTCCTTCGGTCTCTGTCGGGGCTAGAGCAGCCGCCATGGCAAGAGCCTGTGCGAGCCTTATTTGGCTGACTTTTTTGACGTCAAGTCCGTCCCTCGGCCGGACGATAATTCGTATGTGGTCCCTCGGCAGCCGGGGAGCCTTGATGCAGCTGCGAGGCGCTTCATCGCACCTTGCGGGGTTGCCATGTGCGGCGGCCTCCCTTCGAGCCCACATGTGATGCGTTGCCCGCTGAAACTGGCGTTTCTACACGAGCTTTCTTGTTCCTGCCCAGTGCTGTCGTCCAACCCGGGCAATTCGCTTCGTCGTCAGAGATTCCCCTCTCCGTCCACCATCACTACTTCAGGCATGTTGCCCCTCTTCTCTCGCGCCTCGCCGTCGACGCTAGGCTGAGCCCGATAGGGCTAGCCGAACCGCGGCGCGTTCCACACGAAAAGTTCCAATAATTCGGCAAAAGGACCACTCACCGAAAAGAGTCCGCTATCGACGCGATCCTCAGAAGAAACTACGTCGAATGAAACGCAGCTTGACCACAGGAACCACAAAAATCGGAACGAAAACATTTACAGAAACGGGAGCCGATCTTCTCGCGTCCGCACTGGTCGGCGCCCCCCAGCGTTCCTCCACTAACGAGTAATCCGCTAATGATTTACCTGTGAATGACCTGGCCATCTTCACCAGACTGACATCATTGCTTAGGTAATCTGCGCTTTACTCAGCACTATACATCCATGTATGTGTGTAGGAACGAATAATTCGAGAGATCAATTCAGGGCTAGAAACATTTATTTTCCTCAAACAGTGCGCCACGCGCACCAGCGGTACTGGCCGTCAGCTGCTGTTCACCTTGATGAAGCGGCACTGCAGGTCAGACGACCGGTGAGTCTTGCTCGCCCAGTTGAAGGCCCAGTGCTGCGTCCGTGTCGCTTTTCGTCCTTCTTCGTTTGTGCACTAAAAAGTGAAACATGAATTGCTAACATGCCCAAGCATACGTTCTTGCAGTAGAAGACCTCCTGACACCCAACTGTACCGGAGTCTAGTAAGAATACCCACATCATCTTCGTTGATACGGAGAAGGATGTCAAGAAAAAAATTACAAGCAATTCAACTTAGTGTCAATTGTTCACTAGCAATTTACCAGGTGTATGCAGTTGCCGACCATATTTCTGCCTTGATCAAGTTTGTCAGGGCGCATCTTTCGAAACAGCAGTTTCCCTGCGGATCGTTGCTTACCTCTGCGATCTCAAAATGAGATCGGCATCTCGTTCATACTTGTAACTACGAAAGGAAGATCAAGTAAAATCCCCTCGAACGCGCGAGTCGAAGCCGCACTTCTGAGGCAGAAAAACGCGCTGCAGAACTATCGGCTATTTCACTAGACAGGCGAAGCATCCAGCCCTTAGAAAAACGCCTACATAAATTTAATTAACGCATTGAGTTTTGTCCACACAACGTACTGTCTTTAAATTAAGCGTTCATTCACTTTTTCTACTGAGTGTAACAAGTTTATTGGAAATGCTTTTTGTTATAAAAAAATAAAATAGCTAGAAGAGCACGGTTTTATCACGTAAGCCCCAATGATTACGCAATCGCGGGATCATGCAACATGCTAAAACATGTCGCGCACAATGCTTTTTCAGCTTTCATATTCTTTATAATGGAATGTGCAAAGGCGATGAAAATGAAAAACTTACCTTGATAATTAACAAAGGGACGAGGTTTTGCAGAGCCAACTAATCCACAAAATGGTGATCACACTTCAAGGTGACGGCGTCCATTCTTGATGCTTTGCAGAAAAGAGGCTTACACGTAAGCTGGGGTGTCCATTTCTCCGCAGGAATGTTCCGGTGTTGAGTCTATTGAACAGCCGTTCCACAGAAACACACTTGCATGCGCGTCCACAATTGCAGCACATGCTGCGAAGTATGCTTTTCACAGCTACATTGATAGTCTGAGTAGATAGCGGCACTCGCGTTCCACGAAATCAGAGCAAGAAAGATCACAAGTGACGAACACGAACCGCACTCGTGACTGCAGTGAGCGATTCTGACGAAGAAAGTGCGGCGCGGATGGATACACAATATACGCGCTGAAATGTCTGTCACACTTGCACAATTGTCCCCGCTAGTAAATATTTTGTAGCTTATTGGTGAACTAAGTTTCAAGTCTTCATAATTGGCGGTGCAGCATTAGCACCCTACAAATTAATCTTTTCTCGCGTTATTTTCTTGATCGCAACAGTAAGCGGGCCGACGAGCCTTGTCATCAGTACAGTAAACCTTTGAACATGCATTTGCCGCATTCCTACCCCTTCAGCATGCCGCCGCGTGCAACCAGCACCCCGAAAAAGTAGAAAGGCGAGTTTCGGAACAATAGGGTGCACCTGACCGAGAGCCATGGCCTTTCAAAGGCTGCTGAGCCGCTCCCAAAAAGGGCTGCAGAGGAAAGCGTCTTTTCTTCCTTTCAGCCCCTACCCGAGGGAGTAAGTGAGCCATTCGTCCTCCCGTTAGTCCTCCAAAGTTACACACGACAGGCCCTTCACCGCAGTTGGTCCTCTGGTGGACTAACGACACGATTTGAGGACTAAAGTTGACGTTACTCCCCCTCGAGCTGGTTTTTTTCTTAGAGTGTAGGGTATGCGCTCGCTCGCGCCAAGGAGAGGTCTTCCTCATCTTGTTCTTCGAGCGCCTTGATGATGATATTAAGTGCAGAGCAGTTTAGGGGCCCCGGCTGTCGTAAGCTGTCATATGCTGTGGTCACTTGGCGTAATAGAGGCAAAACCACGTATAAATATAGAAAAAAAAAGAGGAAGCAAGCAAACAATAGAAAGAGACAGAAAGAAAGGAAAAATAGGAAGAAAAATAAAAAGAGCAAGAAAGAGGAATAAATTGATAAAGAGAGACGATGAAATCAATAGGAATAGAGAAAAACAGACAGAAAAAACGGAAACAGAAAAAGAAAGAGAGGAGGAAAGTAAAGGAAAACCGAAGAGAAACAAAGAAGGCTGCCCAGCTCCGCACTTCCTTCAGGTTTGGCACCATTGGTGCGACGCTTCGTTTTTTTTTTTCTGTCTACCTTCTTTCCGCCGCTGTACGATTTTTCAGTTAGCGGTGTTTGCAGTGTCTTGACTACTCTCTTGTGTCCGTGTTTCCACGCCCTGTCTTTTTAAGGTCCCCAAAACAGACTCTGAAAATGGAAAATCGAGTACGTTATTCACTCTTGGCGTTTATTGTTTTTTTTTTACACGAAAATGCTTTATGCAGGGGTCCACCACGGCTCCACTGACGTATTTCCGTCACGGATATGATGTTGCAAAATGTAGACTAACAGATGGCAAAAAAAAAAAACTGAGAAGAAAAGGTTCCGTTGCTGGGAGTCGAACCTACAACCTCTCGCTCCATAGTGCGCGCCGCGAAACGACTAGGCCACGGACCGTACGTTCCTTGTAGTAAAACGGCGACCTATTTATATACACCATTTACTGTCGGCGGTATTCGGCGATCGGCGATTTCAGCGTGTTTTTGTTATGACTAGCGAGATGGCGCGACAGGCGCGAGGGTGCTCTTTAAAGGTCATAGCTCTGCGCGTTGCGATGCGCGTGCGCTTATCTCGTGATCGCGGCGGTTTGTACGTCTTGTGCTGGCGTTAAAGTTCCAAAGAGCACGAAGATCACTTCGCTCGCTGCAGCGGCTGCGTTTGCGGAAGAAGCGCTCTGCTCAGATTATGGCAGTTGTTAGTTCCCGCTCGCCCGTGTGCTTAGATTTAGGTGCAGGTTAAAGAACCCCAGGTAATCGAAATTTACGGAGCACTCCACTACGGCGTCTCTCATAATAATATCGTGGATTCGGGGCGTTAAACCACATATGTTATTGTCAGTTCGCGCTCGTCCTGTGTATATTTGTGTGCTCGTTTCGTGCGTCCTTTTTTTGTGTTTGAGCAACACGCTTTCAGTGTCGAGCTGTGGCAGTTTTTAGTTCGCGCTCGTCCTGTGTATGTTCTTTTCGTGCGGCCTTTCTGCTTGAGGAGTGAGCTGCAAGTTTCGAGATGGTTGCCGTTCTTCGCGCGACATTACAATTTGTTGCTATAGCATTCATTCCTTTGCCCTTGTGGCCAAACAATGCACAATAAACGCTCAACAACCTCCGTGAAGGCACGTTTCACTTTCGGAATCAGCCATGTTTTTTTTTTTGCGCGCTTTGTGACGCAAGAACGGTGATTCTCGTGATATGATGAGGGCAAATACTCTCGATTGGCTCATATATGAGATATATCAGTTGTGAATTGTATCCTACCCTGCTTTGCATCCGTTCTTCCTCACCTCACATGATTATCGTGCGCGATGAACTGATTTCCCTCCATTTTGTGAATTTCCGATTGCGCATGCGGAAATAATGAAGTGTAGCCGACAAGCTGGAAATCCCGATAGGCTCAACGCTTTGCGCCGACATTCTACACGTACTTTACTATGAAGAAATAAGTGTCGAGGAGATATCGCCTGTAAGAATTGTAGTGACTGCGGGAACGAAACCAATGGAAGATTCGCCGGGTTATTTGATTCTTCCAACGGAGAAACTCTTTACAGCGAAGACGATGCAGCTATCCAGAAAAAAAGGCCAGCCCGTTTCCACGGTTTTTGTATGTTTTTTTATTGTGATGACAATTATATGGGCGCTCTGTACAGGTTTTCGTCGTCGGAGTCATGTTCTCTGTGAAGTCCAAATCGATAACTTTTGCATGAGCATCGTTGCTGTACCCGCGAGTAAAAGTTCGCGAGCGCTAGCAAGGAACACGCATAAAGCATAGATATCACAAGCTGCCCATATCCATACCACGGAGGGCGCATGCGATAACATCACTCCGCCTGCGAAGCCTGCCGTGGATTGCTCCTCAACCAGAAAGGAAGCCCTGTCCGTCTTTCGCTCGACGAAGGAGTATGACGGGATGCCGGGGTAGGGGGGCTGCTTGGATCTAGCCGCAACTGTGAACTTTGACTATAAGGGCGCGGGCGCGCGCGCTATCTCGGCAGGCATTAGCAAACGACTCGTATTCCATTCTACGCGCTGTGATCTCACCGCTTCGTGCTGTGGCTACTGATACGAAAAACTGCACGAAGACCGCTTTTTTTCCCGGTAGCGGCCGTATTCGAATACACCAGCGTTTCGCAGTTTCGGGAGATCGCATGAAAAAGAGTTAGCAGCTACACTCACAGCCCCAAGAGAGTGCTAGCGACTCCCTTTGCGGGAGTAAACGCTTGTCCCATCTTTCACTCTCTTTTCAGGCGTGCTGAGAACTCTCTGCTACACAGAGTAGGCACACTCTCCCGACAGAGTTCTGGTACTCTGGCTGAGCGAGAGTGAACAAGCTCTCTCGCCAGAGTAAAGTCACGCTTCTGAAATAGAGTGCATACACTCTCTGCGGGAGTTACGCTACTCTCTCACAGAATTTTATAATCTGGTCTGGCTAGAGTGCATCAACTCCCTCCAAGAGTAGAATCACTCTTTCTGCTAGGACTAATGTAAAAAAAAATAATAATAATAATTGTCGAGCATTTTTTTACAATGTAACAGTGAACAGGCTGACATTATTTAAGCTTACGTCACAAATACGGGACAGGCATCGGCACACACATTACAATCGTACACAACACAGCAACACTGAACATATACCGCTCGCGCTACGGACAACCATATACGTTCAGCAACCGGTATATATACCCATGATGTCTGGCCCCCCTTCTAGTGCTGGTTGCGCAACATCTCTATTGTGCCTATTCAAAGACAAACATACGCCGAGCCCGTGTAAGTATCTGGTAATCGTTAGGATTACTGTAGGCACGTCTGCCTTTTACTATAAAACTACATAACAATCAACGCAATTTTCGTTAAATTTCAATTATCAGCTGGCATTCTGTCATATAGGCTCAATGTAGTTCAGCCGCTAATGCCTAAGTCTGGGAGCAGTAGCTACGCGCTTACAAATATAGTTGGGACAATCTTTCAGTAGAGCTGGCCGAGGAATAATCTACGAACGTTACGATCCGGCGTCCGATCCGACTTGCGGTGCTGCGGCATGTACTACAAGTACGCCAGAAAAACAACGCCGGTCGGCAAAACTACAACCCAAGCGCATCTCTGGCAATCCTTACAGTTTTGCTTACCTCGGCTACACTTTAATGGGATAGTAAGAGGCTTGAGAAATGCGCAAACCTCAACCTTCGCGAGCCACTTGCGCCGAGATCGGGCCAACCAAATACGACCCGTACGAGTACGACTCCCAGCGAAGGTAGGCCTAGCGTACCGGCCGAGTCCGTGTACATCTAATCGGCGCTTCTGGGCTTAATCATACGCGATTCCGATGAGTAATAATGACTGTACAGTAGAGCTTTGGCATCGGTTAACCTGACTGAACCATTGTTTCTTGCATACGGTGCCCACACAAGGAGCGATGAGCATCGATGCGACGCGCTTTCAGCAAGTGCACACAGGCCGCCTGCGCCGAGATCGAGCCAGCGAAGGTAGGCCTAGCGTACCGGCCGAGTTCGTCTACATGTCATCGGCGCTTCTGGGCTTAATGATACGCGATTCCGCGGAGTAATAATGACTGTACAGTAGAGCTTTGGCATCGGTTAACCTGATTGAACCATTGTTTCTTGTGTACGGTGTCCGCACAAGGAGCGATGAGCGTCGATGCGACGCGCTTTCAGCCAGTGCACACAGGCCGCCGCAGATGGCCGCCGGGCGCACTCCCCGGCACTTCGCTGACTCATACGTGAAAACACAGGCTTGTCACTTGGTACGCCTTATTGAAGTAACATGAAGGCATACTTTCCTGCGCATTCAATTTGATTTTTAGCGATTGGTTAGGTAGTTGCAGCTATCGGTATAGCAATGCAAATCTGCACACTGACACAGCTGCTGCACTAGCATATCGTCGCTTGCACAAGAAAATACAGATTATTCAATCAAATACGCGCGTACTTATCGAACGACATTACAGTCGACATAAAGCTTCTGTGCACGTCAACCAACGGAAAGAGCGAGAAACGGCTCTTGTACTCGGCAGTAACAGCTGATAATCCGCCCCAGATCCTTGTAATTTTTGTATATTTTGTTTTACATGTTATGAATTCTGAACGAAAGTTGGCGCTGTTGGCCATAGCCGCATGTCATGTGTGGCTGGCAGCAGTTTTAATCTCGTGAAGACGCAAGGTTTAGTTGGGAAAGACAATCGCGTCTGTGTTCAGAATTCGACCCGTGAAGCGAAACGGCTTGTTTTGTTTGCATCAGTTTGTTTACGGTGTAGTCAGCGCTGTGAGACGTTGCGTGGTGGTAGAGCTAGTACTCGCCTGGTAATCGGGAGGTGGCGAGGTCGAATTCTGCTGGTGAAGTCTTTATTTATTTATTTTTTTTTGTAAGGCAGTTTTTTTTTTCTTTTTTTTTTTTACGAATGTCTCGAGTGTCTACGTTACTCCAATTAGCCTGTGCCATAAACTAATTTTTGGCGACGAGTTGGAAGTTGGCGCTGTTCCTTGCTTCGAAGGTGCCGCTGTTGGCGTTTTCGGAATGAAACGTTCACAATCACAAAACCATACTTTTGTCATCACTGAAAGTTATTCTACTAACTTGACGCAATAAACTTGCATCTGTGGCGTCTACGCTCAAAGGCGTATGGTTACGAGACAGTTATATTGCTTTGAGGCGTCGCGGTGGTCACATGCAGGCGCTACTGTATACTTCGTCCGCTAAGGACTGAGTACCAGACCCCATTCACGCCGCATCGGCACGAGAGTTGCATAGATTGGGAACTCCTTCTGAGTAGCAGAGCGTTCGCAGCCTCTTTTACTCTTCCTTCAAGGAAAGAGTACGTTCGGCGGCTAACTCTGCGCTACTCCCCCACGGAGTTAAAGAATTCTGGCGAGAGTAATGCAGTTGCCCTGCTCTTCAAGTACTCCCTCTACTTCTGTGAGTGTATAGCCTTAGTTCGTTATAACACTAAGACATGTTGCTATCGCATTCGCTGCTTCGCCTGTTCGGATAAACAGATTTTGTTTTTTTGCGATACTCACGGGACAAATTTCTATCCCCACCAACTTTGAATCTACTACCCCCCCCCCCCCCCCCCCCGCGCCGCGCCGCCGCCGATCCGATGAACCCCGCGCCGTTGACGCGCCGCCGCCGGAGGTGGAAACACCGGCGCGCCGCCAACGGCAATTGTGGGACCGCACACAGGTCTAGCTGCAACCATAGTCACGGCAATTGATGCCAAGGTACCCCTGCACCACATTGTGCACGTTATTTGAGTGCTCACGCAGGCGGTCGTTAACGCACCTACAGGTGTGACCGACATATGCCTTTCCACACGTCAGTGGGATCGAGTAGACGACGCAGGGACGTAGCGTGACCTGCGCGCAACAGAGCAGGAAGCAGAGTTGGCGCGAGGTGCGTTTACTCGCTTGCATAGTCTCTGCAGCTTGTCAGGTGCTGAGAAAACCACCTGAAAGATTGGCAAGTAACTTGCCTATATTGGCAAGTTACCACCGGGAAAAGTCCATCGCATCTGCTCAAGTTTGATAGCTATCGACAGTACCTTTAAGTGGATGGCGCAAAGCCTTACTAAAGGGCTCCTGCAATACTTTTCCATGTAATTATCGAATAGCTTCACTAAAGAAGTTTATTGCCGCAAGATGCAACCGCCACAAAATTTTTTAGAATCCTTCAAGTTAGTCAAGTACGAGTGGAGTTACAGCGATTTGTCGCACGCTGTAGTTGCTTTCTCTTTTCTCTCATCCCGACGAATGCACAGGAAGCCAGGGGCGTAGGCAGAAATTTTCTCGGGGGGGGGGGGGGGGGGGGAGGGTGCACCACTTTGATCTGAAGTGGGGCCAGGGCAGGCAGATGTGGTCGAGTGCCATTTTGTGCTCTGTATGCTACGGCAAAAAAAAAAAATTCTGGTGGGGCACGGGCCCGGTGGGCCACCCCCTGGCTACGCCACTGCTGGAAGCTAAGCAGGGAGGAATGACGGAATGGCACTGGGGAAAAAAGTTAGGTCTCGCGAGTCCCATGACCTTGGGCCCTTCTTTTTTTTTTCTTTGAACGCGCGGCTTACCGTCCTTCAGTGTGATCGCGAGCGAGCGAGCGGGTCCGTGGCGGCCTTCCCCGGCGGACGCAAAAACTATGCAGCCCCCCCATGCTCAAATCAGCCAATGATGGGGGGTATATGGCATGGTCATTTGAATATATGACATGATTTGTAGAGGGAAGGGGGGAGTGGTTTCTAGCTGATTTTGAGAATTAATTGTAAATTCCAGGCCGCATTCTGTGCTGTAATGTTTGGCTCGCGTGTTCTCAGGAGCCTCGACTACCGATCGGCAGCGTTTTCTGACCGTGTGGAGAAAACATGGCTGATCCCTCCGTCATAGGAATCGGTATAACACGAAAGTAAAACGCGTCTTCGCAGAAGTAATGCTCATTCCGTAGCGATATATGAGAGCTTGCACAATGTCCTATTGGTGTTTGACAGCTATAGCACCGTTTGACGTGAACACACCCACGTTGACGCCTAGTGGCAAGTCTCCATCGCGACGACTAACGCCCATGGTGATGAATCAACCGTTGTTGTAGCTGAAGTTGTCAACATGATATACCTGGACACAGCGTATCGTGAATCCAGCGCAAAGACACCAACAAGCACGTAATGAACACTGGCACTCGATATGCACGTCTTCAAAGAGAAGTGGTATGGTGTGCGCGCCTGAGTATAAGCATTGGCGTAAATCATGGGGGGTGCCAGGGGGGGTCCTGACCCCTCTTGTGTCCGGGCTGGAGGGGACACCCTTTGAAGGGTCCCCCCCTTGAGATTTATCTTTCAAACATCATAATTAATTTTCTTGATAGTTATGTATAGCGTACTCTCCGTAAGACAAACCCTGGATTCTGAAACCCTTGCAAAAAGCAGACATTATGTACAAAAGGGAAACCTACTTTTCGTTTCAAAAGGCACTGTAGAGCACGAGCCTATTAATGCAAATGTCCTAATTAAAGAATCCCCGGTCTTCTACCGTTATTCATTCATGTCGACTATTTGGCGGAAGCCACTGACAATGAAGTACAGGCCCGATCATGCTCGACTTTGATCGTGTTATTTTTAAGAATAATGCTCGCTTTTTGTTTGATTTTGAAGTGCGGTTTTAATTTTTATATTAAAAGTAAAACCTATATTTAGGAAAACAAAATGGATGCCATGGCAAGATGGTGTCCCCCCCCTTGTGATTTTTCTGGATTTACGCCACTGGTAATAAGGTAGCCTACTCCTGCGCTCATGCATACACTACCACGCTGCGCTTCAAGCAACGCGGGGGGCAGAGGTTCGTAGCTTGAGTCGCGAGCACGAGCAGGCGTTCTATGTCCTGCTGGTCTTTGTCTCGATCCACCAAGGCACGACATTCGCCCGTCGACATCGCTGCCTTGCGGCCGCGCTCACTGCAGCAGTTTCATTAGTCGGTGCTATCGCACCCGAAGTAGCCGTCGGCGAAACTACGTTGGTGGAGGATGCACTACTCCGACAAAGAGCCGTCACACGCTAACACGAAGCTAAAGGCAAAGAACATAGCTACATCGGCGACTCTCCGATGCTAGCGCGGCCAATGTTTTTCACTGCTATCGAGCCGCAGTTATAGCATGGCCTCCGAGATTCTGCGCCGGCGTGCAATCTCTGACGCCTTGCTTTAACTGCGTCGTCAACTAATCGTTCGCTATCGGCGCTAGTAAGTGTCATGCCGCATTACTTCTCTTCCCCGCTCACAGGCGGCGACACCGACCCGCCACGCCTAGAGCACCATGCGAGAGAGAATGTGTGATAGATATAAGGCGCGTTGGCAGGTTGCTCTCCAGCAGTCCAACTGCGTCGGTGGCTTAGTCGGTAAGAAACCGGGCGCCCTTCGTCGTGGGCCAAGGAGTCAGAGGTTCGATTCCGGGCTGGGGAACAATTTCATAATGATTTTTTTTCTCATTTGGTAGCGTTAATTATATCAACGACATATCCATAACGGATATACTTGGTGGACCCCGGCATAAAACACTTTCGTGTTAAAAGTGTTGCAGGGCCCCTTTAAGCCCGACATCCGCTCCCCGTCTAGCGCACTGTTCATCACCGTCCTGCAGTGGACATCGAAGTATCTGCAATGTCGCGTCTTGACGCCATCGGAATCGATGGGACGCATTCACAAACATTGGAGAGTCACCACCATTTCTCTGTATTGGAGCAAGTCATCTACAAGCGAAATCAGCGTCATCAAGTTGATGGCGCCATCGCCGCCGGCAGGAACTTGGAAGAGGCTGAGACGGCAGGCAAGCAGGTCAAAGCTCGTCTTGGCCGCGCGCGTCGTCGGCAGCAAGGTGGTGACGCCGGACTTGCGCCACTCGTGCCAGAGTGGCAACTTTTTCTGCGACTACCACGACGAGCATGGCGTCTTCGAGATTCTTCACGCCGACTACTTCGCTATCAAGCACGTCATGAGCGCCCTGCGCCGCATCGGCGTCGGTTCCAAGGACGGAAAAGGGTGCGACATCCGCCAATCAATGGCTGTAGCGCACAGGCACTGCCCGAAGCAAAGCGAGCGGCGCGCAGGAATGCGCACGCTGTCCGCCAAGTGCAAAAGCTCGCTCGAGTGCGGTTTCGACCTCACAGCGCAGAAGGAAAACATGAAGAGTAATAGTTCCTTCGATGGCGACGTCTACGAAATGGAAGACAAGTTGGCGCAGGTCCTCGTGGCTCACTTTGAGCTTCTGCCAATCGGCGGACAGGACACGTCCGTGGTTGCGCTGGAGAAATCACATCCACACTCAAACAGCGGGAGGGGTGCATGGAAACTTTGCAACAATGAATCCCGAAAGCTACGGAAAGTGTTCTTAACCAACGAAAGGGAAAACCCCTAGAAGATCTGGAACACTGCAATAAATGTTAAACTCGGTCGACCACCCGTTCCACAACTTACCCAAGGTGACGAACCCGTGCAGCTGCCAAGTGCTTCCTAACATGGACTGCGACATTCGCGTGGATACTAACGTGGTACATGTCTACGAAAACAATGAGGATATAGTGGCTGAGAAGCCCATGGATTTCTCATACGTGAGCGCGCCGCAGTTCATCAACGACCTCAACCTCATATGCATCATGATCGCCGACGGACCTCTCATTTGAGAGAGTATTAGACCACGAATACGTCTCCAGAGCGAGCCTGACGAGCTCCAGCATTTGACCCCGTCCCATTTCCTACTGGGAAGTCGACACTTTTCGCTGCCACAAGCTTATGCCACAGGGCTCCCGAATTCACTTGTATTGCAACGCAAGGTTCGTCATCTCCAGCGCCTAGAAACTGTACTGCGGAAATGATGCCAGTGAGCCTGCCTATTAATGTTGCGGCCGCGTTATCACCGCTGAAGCTGCACCCACGACGCGTGCGGCGCTGTCTGACGCTCCCACGTCATTCAGGCGGCGCTGACTGACGCTCCCACGTTTAAATGCACATACATACCCTATAAAGTGGACTGAAGGATGACCGCATCGTAGCTCAGTGGTAGAGCATCGGACGCGTTATTCGAAGGTCGCAGGTTCGGTCCCTGCCGGTGGCAAGTTATCTTTTCGTCCACTTTTCTTTCTTCACATATACGTTACAATTACTTCTAATAACATCCCCTATACTTTCCTTGCCATCATATACTGTTGGTTCTGATTGATATTGTGTACAACAAAGCAAACGAGCCCTTAAACTTACACTTCTTTCCTTCATACAGAGGCTGAGTGACATGAACGATGGTAGATGGGCAGAGAAAGTGTCCCTGTATTTGTATAGGAAGAGCGTTGATTCACAGTGGAGAAAAAAGTACTAGGAGACTCACCAGCAAGTATACGGCTGGCAGTGTAAGTGATATGGCAGCAAAGAACGTTCAGCAAACTGACAGAAAGAAGAGAGAGAGAAACAACTTTATTAGAGGTCAAACTAAGACCTGTAGATATTCCTCCGCCAGGAGGACCATGGCCAGCTGGTCGGCGAAGGCCGCCGACGCCAACCACACCCGCCAGTGGGGAGGTGGGGGGGTTAGGGTAGTGAGGGGATTGTAGGGCAGCGGGGCATGAGAAGAGGACGTGTTCTACGTTTGCGTACGTACATGGGCAATTAGGACACGAAGGATCGGAGCGGTAGCGATAAAGGAATAGGCGTGATGGAGTGATCAGAGTATTGAGTTGAATGGCTCTTAGTGTGTGTGTTTGGGCAGTGGAGAGGGAAGGGTGTGGTGGTGGTAGAGTCTGCAATGAATGCCGGAGGTTAGGGGATTTTATTGGATAGCAGCGACGAAAAAAAATGCCCCTGGATTACAACCGAAGGGGTGAAGACGAAATAAGGATCGAGGAAGGCGTTTTATGATAATAGAAAGGGAAACGCTTTACTGTCGTGTTGCCTTAGAACACATAGTTCTAAAGCGAGATTTAAAAAAAAGGAGAAGATAAATGTGAATGCGGTGGGGAAGCTAAGGAAACGGCGGAGCATGTTTTAATTGAATGTGGAGATATTCACCTAGGTGTATGTTTAAGTAGGAGTGACATATAATATGGTGGGGAATAAAAAAAAAAGAAAGAAAAGAAAAGGAGCGCGGCCCGTGCCACTAGGTATAGCGGGCTTAATCCAAGTGAAAAGGAAAATGAAGAGGGTAAAGACCAAAAGAAAATTTTGTTAAAAAAAAGGGGGGGGGGGGCGGAGTTTACCACCTGCGAAACCGAGCCAAGGGAACCGGGGGAAAATCAGTGGATTTCATTTTCAAAGTGGATATTGTGATGTGATACAATAAAAAGGCTTCTGTCCTCTTGATTAACAAGTTGCTTCATAACCTTGTCTTGAGGTTTGGCTTCTTTCTTGGAGTGTAGTGGTGGATCCTGGTTGCTTCAAAGGGTGTTCCGAGTATTGTGGAGCTGAAAGAAGTGAAAGAATGAATACAGTATGCGTGCAATTTGAAGATTGGTTGGGCTGTTTCCGTTTTTTTACGTTTTTTCTTTTTCCCGTTTTCCTCTCCACTTCCCCCTTTCCCCCCTTTCCTTTTCTTTTTTCCCTTTTCCTTGCTTCTTCCCTTTTCCTTCCATTTTTTCCTATATTTTCTCTTTCGCCTTTTTTTCTTTCATTCTCTTCATTGCTTTTTTTTCCCTTTTCCTGCTTTTCTCTCTCTCTCTTTTCCTTGGTGAATTGTTACGTGTAGGGTTATGTTGTTTTCGATTAGACCTTGGTGTCGCCTAGGGACGGGGTGTTCCCCACCTCGTTTGGCCATGTAGCCCCGTCAGCGACTAACCAAGGTTTAGGTTAATATGTTAAATTCTCATTGATATGTTTTGTCATTTTTTCAAGAATCTTGGCTGTTTCGTGATTTTCAATAATTTCGGGTCGTGATCTCAAAAAGTCCGAATATGTTTTTTTCATTTCTTTGCGATAAGATGCTGTTTTTGTACATGTCATATAATGGTCGAAAGAGTCAGAATCTGTCCCGCACTTGCATTTAGAATTTTCAGTTATGTTCAATTTTTTTTAAATAAAAAGGAAATCTCCCGTGTTCTGTAAGTACTTGCGAAAGGTAGTAGTTGGTGGGGAAGTAATCAGGTGTCTGATGAATGCTCCTAATCCAATGGTGGAGTACGCTTTTTTCCGGGTCTGTGGTCCATATTATTGCGACAGCAATTATATGAACACTCTCGGCTGATTTTCGCCGTCGCTGTCTGTCGACGCCGTCATGTCCCGGATATGTATATGTATGTGTATATATAAAAAAGGCATAAAGAAAAGCCGGCAGATCCCACGCACTGTGGGAATCGATGTAATGCGAAGCAGCCACGAAGGAGCAAATCATGATTTACATAATTTGCATGTCATGTTTTACATGTTACGACGTGTCATTTGTGTTCGTCATACAGTCACGTCGCGATATACCAATTTTGGTGTATGTCAAGGTAGCGAACTGGACGCAAGCGCACCATGAGCGTGGCATGTAAATGGCATTGTAGATGACATGCATGCCAAGATTTTCATGTTAGCACCTGCCACTTATGTTCGTTATACAGTCATGTCACTCAATACCAAATTTGATGTATATCAAGCTAACGAAACGGCCGCGAGCGCGCCATGAGCGTGGAAAGCAAGTCATGTCGCTCATGACATTTCATGATTTCCATATTACCACTTGTCATTTATGTTCGTCATACAGTCATCTCACTCAATACCAAATTTCGTGTATCTCAAGCTAACGAAACGGCCGCCAGCGCGCCATGAGCGTGGCATGCAAGTCATGTCGCACATGACAAGTCATGATTTCCATATTACCACTTGTCATTTATGTTCGTCATACAGTAATGTCACTCAATCCCAAATTTGGTGTATATCAAGCTAACGAAACGGCCGCGAGCGCGCCATGAGCGTGGAATGCAAGTCATGTCGCACATGACAAGTCATGATTTTCATATTACCACTTGTCATTTATGTTCGTCATACAATAATTTCACTCAATACCAAATTTGGTGTATATCAAGCTAACCAAACGGCCGCGAGCGCGCCATGAGCGTGGAATGCAGGTCATGTCGCTCATGAAGTCATGATTTTCATATTACCACTTGTCATTTATGTTCGTCATACAGTAATGTCACTCAATCCCAAATTTGGTGTATATCAAGCTAACGAAACGGCCGCGAGCGCACCATGAACGTGGCATGTAAATCATTCGTTTCATGACAAGTTAGTCATGATTTTCATGATATGACCAGCCTATTTATGTTCGTCATACAGTCATGTTATGTCATAAAAAATTTGGTATAAATCCCATTAACGATACGGCCAGGAGAGCACAAAGTCGTAGGCGGCTAGATAGATAGATAGATAGATAGATAGCTAGATACGCTCAAACTCGCCGAAGTTCGCTAAGAAATGCTTCGCATTTAAAAATAAATCAGTAGAAAAAAATTCCAAACCACCTCACCGGGGATTCGAACCAGCGACCGCTCGCTCCGCACACTGCTGCGCTAGCCAACACAGCCACACGCCATTTTTTTTCTTTATTGCCTTAAATATCAAGAATCTTCACATGCTCGACAATATACAAGATAATAGCAGTACAACAACAAAGTGGAATGAAGAACCGTCAGCTCTGAGTTGACTACTTTTCAAAACTTTGGCATGCGTAACAATGTTTCAACTCGCGATATCCACTCCGGTACATCATCCTGCCCTTTCAGCACTTCAAGAAAATGGCCCACAGATTCACAAAAATATTCTCGTACAGATCGCACTTCTACATTCCGCATTGTCAAAGGCATTTCGGGTTTGCCATATACTAAGGCACGCCCGCCTCGTTTTTCACTAAAAGAAAACGGATGCCATGTGGACTTAACGGTAACTCTTTTTTCAAGGTTCTCTGCAATATGTCCCAGAAAAACACCCCACTCCAGCAATCTATAAACACGTGTTCAATTGTTTCCGGTTTATTGCATAAGTAACAATGTGTGCCCCATGGGACGAATAATCCCCTTTCTTCCAACCATGTTTTAACTGGCAAAGTACCAGTGTGTAGTTTAAAGAAAAAGTTTTAATCCCTGGCGCTACAAGCATTCTTTTAACACGTTTAAGAACATCCTGACCTGGGCCTGCACAGTATAGTTGCCGGTACAATGGCACAGACAGTAAAATATCGACGAGGTCTTTATACAATTTCTTACGTGAGACGTCACTCAGATACTCTAATGAAAATCGAACTAACAAGAAGTGGAAGGACGAAACAACTTCCCTTAGATACCCCTGAATTGGTCCTTGCACATTTTTTGACGACACTAGAAATCCCGACAGTACTCTAGACAACCTTAGTTGTATAACAGTTCTCAAAAAAGGGCCATTTACATCGCGCAGAAAAAGAAAACGATTGACTAGTTGTCTTATGTACAAATGAACTAAGCCAAGCCCGCCATCTCGAACTTTACTGAAGAGGTTTGTACGGCTCGATTTTCCCCAGACAGAGCTCCAAATGAAAACTGCAAATAATCTGTGTATATTTTGTATACTTATTCTACTGCAGTGCAAAACTTGCATGACGTACCACAGCTTGCTCACTAGGAACAAGTTGCACGTTGTGGCCCGAGCAAATATTGAAATCCCCCCAACCTTTTCATTTCTCTGGCCTCACTGCGTAACGCCTGTGTTTCTTTTCTCCAATACGGTTCACTGTCACGGTAGAACTCCAGTGGCACTCCTAAATACTTCGCCGGCATTTCCTGCCATTTAATGTTCAGAAATACTCTTGGTGTGACATCCCATTCCCCATGCCAGAAACCAAGACATTTATCCCAGTTGACGGCACTACCGCTCACCTGGCAAAAACTTTTCACGGCATTAACAGCATGCATTATACTCTTATAACTTGTACAGAAAACTGCAATGTCATCTGCGTATGCAAGGAGGCTGATCTCAGCTTTATGCAGTTGAAAACCGCGTATCGCGCTGTTGTTAATTACACTTAAACAGAATGGTTCGATAAAGATAGCGAAAAGAAGGGGTGATAGCGGGCACCCTTGTCTAACTGAGCGCAGCACAGGTATACGATCACCCGCAGTTTTATTTATTACCAGTCTTGTCGTGCATCCTGTGTAAGCAATGCGTACTCCGTTGCTGATAAGACTCCCTACATTCACGTGCTCAAGTATTGACAGGAGCAGGTCGTGCGGCACGCGGTCAAATGCCTTTTCAAGGTCAATTTGTAGCATGGCAACATTGAGATGCATAGCGTCACAACTTTCTAGGATTGATCGTGCTACGTGTATATTAGTCATTATTTTTCTTCCCTGTATACCACAAGTTTAGTGGGACCCGACTAGTTCTTTCATAACTGACTGGTGTCTCCTGGCCAGCACTCTCATCAATATCTTGTAGTCAACATTGGTTAGGCTAATTGGTCTATATGCAGTAACACTTCGCAATTTCACTGGATCTTCTGTTTTTGGTATTAAGACCGTGTGGGCTGACAAAAATGATGGTGGTAATTGTTTACATTTAAAAGCCTCGTTAAATAACCTCCTTCAAAACAGGTGCAACAACATCTTTAAATGCCTTGTACAGTGCAGCGCTCAAGCCGTCCGGTCCTGGAGACTTGCCGTTGTTTAACTTATCAATTGCTTTTTTTAACTTCTCCCTCTGTTATAGGCAATTCTAAAAATTCCTTCCTTTCGTCATCAAGTCTTGGCATTAATGCCAAGACTTGATGATGAAATCACTATTAAAGCAATCAGCCTGTACACTGCATGGTGTGAATAACTCTTTGTAATATTCGAAAAAAAAAACGCCGGCTATTGCTTTTTTACTATTGTATGTTGCTCCTTTATATATTCTATTTCGCTTATTTCACTTTTACAAGCATATCTCTTTTCAGCTCCCAGAGCTCGTTTTGTCGGCATTTCTCCCGCTAACAGGTTTTCTGCTCGAGCTCGAATCAGGGCTCCCCGGTATCGTTCTTGGTCAATCACCTCTTGCTTCTGTTTAATGCTTCTTATCTCCTCTGAGAATGTGCCTGCCTGGTTGCATTCCTCCGCTACTAACGCTTGCAAGTTTTCACGCAAACGAGCTTCAAGTTCTTTTTCTGCGTGTTTCAGGATACTGGCCCTCTCAAGTGCTTTGAGTTTAATGGTCTGTTTAAATAGTTCCCACCTGTGTCCCCAGCATTCAACTGTTCTACTTGCTAAGTTTTCTATGGCCTCTGTAAAGATGCGATGGAACTCTTCATGCTTTAATAACTTTACATTAAATTTCCAGAGTTCCCAAGCGAAATGTTTGTTCTTCCTTCTATATTTACCCGCACAGAACGAAACCAAACAATGATCACTAAACGTGACAGGTGTGACTCTGTAATCATGGCACGATGGGATCAGTTCAGCAGACACGTATGCTCTGTCGAGTCGGGCATGGCTCGTACCCTGAAAGTGGGTAAACATGACTCCTTTCCCACTGCAAAGACACTCGCCTACGCCTTCTAGCTGAGCCTTCGATAGCATATCGATTAGAACAGCAGTGCTAGCATCGCTGTATGGCCTCAAACTCGCTTTATCTACACCCGAACAAACACAATAGAAATCCCCCGCGAAAATTAGTTTACGTTCACATTTCAAGTACACATCAAAGTTTAAAAAAAATTCTTTCGATCTTGTATCTCAGCGGGTGCGTATAGACAGATCACTCTCCAGTTTTCTCACAACAAGGAGAAATCACATATAATAAAACGACCCGCCTCGCAAGTAATCACGGACTCCACTTTCGCACCTAGGCTCTGCCGAACTAACAAGAGGCACCCTGCCGACGTACCCACCGCATGACAAACGCACACATCATAGTGTCTTGTGAAAGACCGCACCATTGGCTCGGCGTGCTCTTCACTCTCTACTTTAGTTTCCTGTACTGCGACGATGTCTAGGTCTTGTTCTATAATCAGGCGGTAAAGCTGGTTTTGCCGCCGTTTGGCGGCAAAGCCCACGTACATTTAGCGTCGCAAATCTAATCGTCGCCATTTTGATGAGAGAAAGCCGAGCGAACGACGCTTACCTTACCAATTCCACTATGAACCAAACCTCAATGTCAGGCCGATGCTCAAGGCGTCGTCCCATCACCGCCGCGAGAAAGCGACGACGAACGCAGGCGGCCGGCACCCCGAGGCTTTTTGGGACCAGCCACTCGCCACTGCCCTTGATCTTCCTGGGTCGGACGCTGCTGGGACGCCGCGTCTCCCTCGTTCAGGCGTCGTTTTACTGGTGCGGTCTCCGTTGTCTCCATGTCTACAGTGGCGTCGGGGCTGATAACTGGTTCAAGGTTGTCTTGGGTCTGCACTTGAGTCGAACGCTGATGCATTGGAGTGCCCACCTCCGTAGTTTCATCTATCTTGCTTAGATTGCACCATCTTGCTTTCACTGGTCACCGCTGCTTGAGACGCTTCCACCGATGACTCAGACGCCGCGGCCTTCTCTGCTTCCTCTTCATCCATGAGCAGTTCACTCTGGTCAGCATTCGTCCATCGGCTTGCTGCAATGGCGTAGGAACGAGTGCAATCCACCTGCTCATGTCCAAGAGCGCGGCAACCAGCGCACTTGGGCACCATGCAATCGCGACTAATGTGTCCAGTGTCCCGGCAACGCAGGCACAGCGGTGCTCGTCCTGGCACGACCACCAATGCCGTTCCGCTGCCGAGACGCATCTGGTGTGGTATACGATCAGTAGTAACGCCTTCCTTTAGTAAAAGCCGAACGAATCTTGTAGTTGACTCAACTCCTTCGAAGTCTTCATCCCTCCACTTGTCGCTGATGACTTCTCTAACTTCACCGTACTCCCGGAAAGGCACGCCGTACAGTCTCTGCGTTGACATCAAACGCCACCCAGTGCAGCTTGAGACGAACCTCCTGCCTTTCTGGGTCGACGACGATGCAAGGCCGGTCTTTCACGGAGAGTAGGCCAGTGTCCAAAAGTGTCTTCTTGACCTCATCTTTTTTCGTGTTGAGAAGCCAGACGTGCGACATCTGATAAGCTCCTATGCCGCTCACCTGCTGAATGATGCCTAGTTCCTTTAGCGGCTTTCGGAAGTCATTAATCCCGTACGGACGTCCTGCGATGTCGCAGTGCAGAACCAGTGTGCGCCTGAGTCCTCCTGATGGCAACGGTGGCAGAATTAAACTGTAGTCCTTGGGCAGTGATGTGCACGATAAACCACGGCCAGTGTCGACCGCTTTCACAGCTCTTGACGAGCCAGCCATCCTGCGTCCGTACGCGTCCGTTTCCAGACGCAGAATGCAGCCACAAACGCCATGCTCGAGCCAGCGCTATAACGGCGAGCTAATCATATGCAACATTTGCCGCTCGCGGTACGCAGGTCTCGGAACAGCTTGAGCGCGTTTTCTATCACGCAACGCTTTTACAGTTTCTTTCAAATTGAAAACTGCCCTTGAGATGCGCACGGCTCCCTTCTGTACCACTCATGATGTAGAAAGAAAAAGAACATCGGGCACACTTGGCGTCAGACGCCACCGCGTGGCAGGAGACGCAGAGGGGTCATTCCACGTGCCGCAGTATATAAAAGAAAAAGAAGTATCAAACAGCGTGGAAAAGTCATACAATCATATAATCAATCCTTGGCCAATCCCCCCTGAGTGGGTATGAGCCATATCAGACGCAACAACAACAGCGTCGGCTTCTGCATTGTGGACACTCGCAGCGCGTTGCTCAAATACAAACACGTAACAACTGCGACAGTTGTTAGTTTGCGCTTGTCCACACTGCGCTTCTAACTCTCCGCTGACGGGAACGCCTCTAGCGGCGGCGCGCGCGTCCGTGGGGTGATAGAAGGTTTCGAACGCCGCGGCCGGTGGCTGCATTCGTGCCAGCTCCTTCGTGTTTTTCCGCAGATTTGCGAAACGTTTCTTCTTTGTCGGTCGTTTCATGGCTCAGCGTCGCAGCAGCAAGGTTTGTTGTGTTGTGGGCTGTCACAACACCGACAGCGATTCACCTGGAACAAAATTTTACCGCTTCCCGAAGGCTCACTGGGAGGAGAGGCGCCAACGTTGGATACAACTTGTTCGCCGTGACATGTAAGACTTTTTGTCATTTTATTTGGTGCAGACTGATACGTTTGTGCGATGGGAGAGGTGCCCATGGAATGGAACATTGTTTCAGACCTGCCTTCATTGTGATACATTCATTAATCATGGTCTCCAAACGGCGATGTATTTTTTGTTTCACGCCGAATCGCTGTCGCGAAGAGGTTGTTTAATTCTCGTTATTTCTTGCGCAGGCTTCACGGAACATACTGGGTGTCCTCATAAAACAGCAGAATTTGCAGTAGGTATTTCGTTGGCAGTGCTAAGGCCAGTGAACAGGAGCACCCAGCCTACCACACAAAAATTTTTTCCATCACCTTAGAGAAGGCTGGAACAGCTCGCTCATGCGAACGCTACGAAAGGTCCGATAACATTTATGCGTGTTTTGCACGTTCTTTAGGCTTGCCAGCGATGACGATTCCTTTCGTTCTAAACGTATTCGGTTCACAGTTTATGTCTTTAGAATTGGTGTACCTGTTTCGCGCTTTTCATGCTCGTATGTTACTTTTCTGAGCTTCAAATAACAAAAAAACATGGTGCAAAAATCAGTTTTCTGTATCTTGACAGTATTTTTGTTTTATTTCGGTTGGAACTGACTCCCAAATGACTCTCGCATTAATTGTTTTCGATTCGCTTTCGAATTGCTGCAGGTACACAGCCACCGCCGCAGCATGTTTGCACTTGCCGGCTATGCCTGCTCGGCAGTCGCAGGTCGCGTCAATGACGCATGTGTTTCGAGAGCTCTTCAAAACTGAAAAACAGAATGAAATAAAACGAAACCATTCAATAAAAATGCTTGCTTCCTGTCAACTTGATGCACTTTGACGGAGCGTTGATGCACGTTTGGTACACACACCAAATTGTTACCAGACTAACCACGCTTCCGTCTGCAGAGAGAAGTCTTTAACATTATGTACATGACCTGCCTCGTACGGAAGCTTGCCTTTATTAATGTACGCTCCCCTGAAAAATTTATCCAAATCTTCCACAGTCTGAAAACCAGCCTACAGTTGCAGGCGAACGCACGCAGACGACACCACGCTTGCACAAGCAGCCGCGCGGGCGGTCTCGCAGGGAACGCTATCACCCCAGGGACGCGGAAACAGCCGCGTTGGCGCTGAACGCCGCCGCGTTCGGGGCGCCGCCTGTGCAAGCGCAGTGTGCCCATACCTATGCGTCATTTTCGAGCGTCCTTCTTTGTGCTGCGGCGGCGCGTTGCAAGTATCGAGCTGCTTGTCGTTCTTCGTGTGACACTAATTTCTTGCTATCGCATTCATTGCTTCGCCCTAGTGGCGAAACTGTGACTTTTTCGTTCCATTTATTGTAAACTTCTTGTCGTAATTGACTTTTCATATGAAGGATTTTGTAATAGGGATTGAGCTCGGTAGTCCTATTTTTGCTGCCCATTTTGCTAGTTCGTCTGCCAGTTCATTTCCTACAAGTCCTGAGTGACCTTTAACGTGGGTTATAAGTACCTCGTGTTTTTGGGAAGCGCTATTTATTAACATTTTTATCTTGTGAATGAATGGGTTAACGTTGTTCGGATTATTTAAGCCTTTTATACATGATTGACTATCGGAGTTAATTTGAATACGTTCATTTCCTGGTAATTGAATAATGTACTCCAGTGCTTTGATTATAGCCAGTGCTTCTGCTTCAAAGTTTGGAGCTATAGGGCGGAAGTAGAAATAGTTGTTGATTGATGGTATAATTTAGTTGATTCAAATGGACGAAAGCTGCCCCGACATCGTTTTCTGACTTAGAGCCGTCTGTAAATATCTGATTGTTTATAATTTTCTGAATATTTTTTGTTTCGGGAATTATTATTCTTTTTGCGTGATGAATTAGTTTGATATCGAATTTGTTTGCTATTTCGTTACTCGAAAATGTTTTCCCTTTCCAGTTAAACTTGTCTCGACCATGAAGGATGTTAAACATTGTTATTTCTTTTTCAATAGTGAGTTTTACTGGCGGAATTTTCGCTATTACCGGTAAGGCTTTGTTGGGGGTAGTTCTAAATGCTTTAGTTATATGTATAAGTGGAATCCTTTGAATGGCTCGGAGTTTTCGGTGTGTGTGTGTGTGTATGTGTGTGATCTGTACCATGCAGCGGCTGCGTACGTAATCATGCGCTCTGTGGCTCGTACATAAATGTCTTTTCGCTGTTTTGATGACATTCCCCAGTCTTTTCCCGTGAGTTTACCGAGGCTTATTGTGAGCTTATTTACTTTTTCTTTAATATATTCTAAGTGAGGTAAAATGATAAGTTCTTGTCGAAAATTATGCCGAGTGTTTTGAGTTCTTTCGAGTATTTAATATTTTCGTTGTTAAATTTGAATATTGGTTGTCCTTTTTGGTATTGGTTACCTATTATCATGAATTGCGATTTCGATAAGTTGAACTCCACCTCGTTTCTTTTTGACCATTCGTTTACTATTTCCAGAGATGTTTCTGAAAATTCCTCTATCTTTTTTCGAGTAGGTGCTCTTATAATCAAGATTATATCATCAGCAAATGCTTGTATTTTAGAATTTGCTGGAAACGATGTTGTAGGAGGTCAGCCATTGTTAAATTCCATAATAAGGGCTAAGTGGTGATCCTTGAGGTGATCCTTTAGATAATGGAATATTAATTTTCAGCTGATCAGAATCATAAATTATTGTTCTATTTGTAAGTAAATCATTAACAGGATTTGTAAGGTTACTTGGGAATTCTGTTTTGTTCAGATATTCGTTTATATTAGCTTGTTTAATTTGATTAAAGGCATTTTTAACGTCCAATGAAATTATTATAGAGGTTTCGCTGTTGTCTTGAGCAACTGATTCTTTTATATTTAATTAGTGCTTGAGTAGTTGAGGTGTTGTGGGTAAAACCAAATTGGTTAGATGGAAGATGGTTGTTTGTGCATAGGTGGTGATATATGCGATCGTTTAACAGTTTTTCCAATATTTTTCCAAAGATAGAGTTGATAGCTATTGGTCTGAAGTGATTAGGTTTGGGGTTGTTTTTGTCCAGATCTCTTTTTGGAATAAGAATTATTCTTGAGGTTTTCCACACCGCTGGAAAGTGGCCTAGTTTAAGGGCTGCATTGAAAATTTTTATAAAGAATTGTTTATGATATGTGTATAATACTTGAATAAAAGTAGTTGTCAAGTTATCTGGACCGGGGGAGACGTTTTTCTTGAGATTATTTATTACAGAGTCTATTTCAATTTCTGTGAATGGTACGTCGTTCTTGACTTCATTAATTGGGTTTTCCTTATTATAATCGTTGAGATTCAGTGATTGTGTTGTGCTTTTGTTTGTTGGAAACAAGGTGCTTATGATTAGTTCGATCGTTTCACTAAGTGTTGATGTTTGATTTCCATCTTCCTTTTGAATGGATCCTAAAAGGGTTTTTATTTTGAGCTTATCTGCTGCGAGTTTGTATGGTGAAGAAAATGGGTTATTTTTTTGACATGCTTCCGCAAAATTCCTTCCAAGAGGAATTCCGTGCTTTTGTTAAATTTTCCTGATATATTGCCAGATTTTTCAGATAAAGATCTCTGTAATTTTCTCTTATTTCTCCACGAGCGTTCTGATAACGCCTTCTATGTGTCCTTACTTTTTTCCGTTCTATTTCCAGCTGTGGTGTCCACCATTTGTTAGAGGTAGTATCGGTATTGTTTACATATTTGGAAAATTTTTCCTTTCAGTTTATCGACTTTTCGATAAAAGTGGGTTATGACGTGATTTAATCGCGATACGGTATTGATATCTTCGCTTGAAGTTTCGATGAGCCATGGATCTGATTTTAATATTTCCAGTATTGAACTCTCCTTTCTTAGTTAGTCTTTTAATTTTTTCTTTTTCTTGTTTAAATAAATTATATGATAAATATTTGTGATCGCTATGATTTATTTCATCGAGAACTTTCCAATCAGTTAAGGAATGGAAAAGTTGGGGAGTTGTTAGGGTGATGTCAATCCAACTTTTGCCATTTACAGTTTCGAACGTTGGGGGGCAGTCAGGTGAGTTTGTTAACTTTAGATCCTTGGCAGTAATGAACTCGAGTAATGCCTCTCCTCTGGCATTATTCTGTGACCCGCCCCATGTTGTATTAGATGAGTTGAAATCTCCTGCTAGTATTACTGGATCATCGTATTTTATTAATGTTTCAATGGTGTTAAGAGTTATCTCTATTTTTTCTTTTGATGGTGCGTATATATTTATTATAGTGAAACTGTGATTTTTCCATTTAATTTTTGCCATTATGATTGTGTTGGATATGTACATAGGAAAAACTTGAATGTCTGGATTGTGAATAATGATGGCTGTTTTTGGAAATTATCTTTTTCATCTTGGAGTGCTCGGATAAGACATTATCAATTTGTGCCGCCACCTCCTCATAATGACCAGTAGCTGTCGTTATTTTTATAAGAGCCTTCATGATTGCCCTGTCAGCTCTTGCAAGCTTTGTTAGCAAGGAGGGTTTCTCTTGTTGTTTTCCATCCTGCTGGAGAGGAGGGTAGTCATCGGTGAGTTTCTGTTGATGTTGAGGGTCCTCTTCGCCGCGGTGTTCTTCGTCGTCAGAGGGGTCTTCCCAAGAGTCTTTAGGTCCGTGCTGCTCTTCTGCTGTTCGGGCTGCTCTTGTGTTGTCTTTGTCTTTTTCCTCCTCTGTGCAAAACCATGAAATGTTTGCCATGACTGTTGGAATTCTTCGTTTGTTTCCGCTTTGTGAGCTGTCTTCAGAACGCTCTTGCCTATTTTCTTTGGATTTCGTCTTCTTAGCCGTCTTTTCTTTCTTGCGTTCTTCAGTCGGTAGTTTGTGACGAGGAGTTGCCTGCTGGGACGGACAACTTGCCTGTGAATTCGACTGTTCTTCAGTCGGTGGCTTGTGGCGAGGGGTTGGGTGCTGGGTCGAAGTATTTGCCTGTGAATTCGGCATGATTTGGGCTGTTGTGTCCTCAAAGAGGTTCCGATGAGGTTGTTTTTGACTTGCGGAAACTATTTAGCGATAAACAAGCGAGAGAAGGAATTTGAAGGTCTTTTCTCGCTGTAGGCGTGTTTCCGCTAAATGTAGACAGTTGGACGAGTTGTTAAGGGTGCATGGTTTTAGAAAGGCGCGACAAAGAAAACGAAAAGACTAACGAACCACACAAACACAAGCGCCGACTCACGACTGACGTTTATTCAAAATCACAGATCATATATGTACACCCACGTGGCAACACACAATAAAGCAAAATAACCAGCAAATCCAAAAATCAAGAAGTTATCCATTAAGGTACAAGATTTCTTTATCGTGCAGTGTGATTAAAGCAAAGCTGATACATCAATGCTTTCATTACAAGAAGTTATCCATTAAGGTACAAGATTTCTTTATCGTGCAGTGCGATTAAAGCAAAGCTGATACATCAATGCTTTTATTACTGCATGAATGCTTTTGATATATGAATGCTTTAATTCAATAGCCATTTCAAAAGTGTCTTCACCGAAGACAACGGACGCCTGCCAGAATTTGGTATGTCAATACCTCAGATGCCAATATAGAAATCCCTGAACAGGGCATTCTAAATTTATTCTTAAACCTGAATTAAAAATGTCATCTGGACTTGACGGAGTACCTGATGCCTTTTTGAGGCAGAACGGCCCAAATCAAGCCCATTTATAAATCGGGTGATAAAAAATGTATTACAAATTACTGTCCAATATGACTTACATCAGCAGCACGCAGAATTATAGAACATATAGTTGTTGAACACATAACCACTTTTCTTGAAGAACATAACATACTAACAAACGCTCAACACGGTATCCGACGGGGATATTTTACCACTCCCCAATTAGTTGGCATCATACATGATTTCGCACAGGCTTTAAATGAAGGGAAGCAGGTGAACGTAATCTTTATGGAGATTAAAAAATGCATTTGGGAAAGTGTCGCTCGAAATGTATTCATAAACTGAGCTATCGTTGTTCACTAATCAACAACGAAAAAAATATTAAGGCACTCATTTACTTTTTTTTATTCGGAACATTACCCACAACGCCTTTTTTAGCCATTATTTTTTTTTGGGGGGGGGGGTCACATACCTTCATAGAATGAATCTGCAGTCTTGCGGCCAACCAAATCGACTGGTAACATATTTCATTCGGCAATCGCCTGTGGAAAAAGAGAATGCTTAAAAAGATCAGTCCTAGGGCTGTATGGCTGTACCTTAAATTTGTGATCATGACGAGAGGACTGATAATGTGCTGGTTTTAAATAATCTGAAACATTAATCCCCGTTTTCTTGTTATATATTGAGTAAAATAGTTTCAGTCATAGGCTTCGCATTCGGTCTGGCAAATATTGCCAATTAAGGTCTCTCTTCATACTGCCCCGGAACAAATCTTGCTTCGATCGACTGAATGCGCTCAAGTGTTGAATACTGTAACGACGTGGGATCGACGAGTACACGGAGGATCACAAAGAAATACGCTTTTACGCTTTATCAATGACCGAAAACACTGCAACGTCCTCTTCGTCCCGTGCGCTCGGCCAAGAACACTCGCGCTGCTTCGTTGTCGTCGCCACTGGCACATACGCGCGGCATTATTCCCCATTTAAAAAAACATCGCCCCGATGTTGAACGTTCAGAAGGCAAGGTCACTCAAAGTATGGCTTCATCCGTAGCACGTGAACAATTTCTGGCGAATATCTTCGGCGCTTTGAACACTGAGGGCTGTCCGAAACAACCTCGTAGTTGACGTCACTGATGCGTCGCAGAACTGCGGAAGGTCCGAATTGGATTGGATAAAAAGAGAGAGAGAGAG
This sequence comes from Rhipicephalus appendiculatus, assembly GCA_030522465.1. NCBI lineage: Eukaryota > Metazoa > Arthropoda > Arachnida > Ixodida > Ixodidae > Rhipicephalus > Rhipicephalus appendiculatus. The sequence continues at coordinate 180,879 of JALIZH010015831.1, read as the reverse complement.
AACTCTTTGTTGAAAAGCAGAGAATTTAGCCGGCATATGCAATCGCTGACTTGCTACTCTGCGTGGGGAAGGGGATGGGGGGACTGAAAGTAGGAAGAGGGAGAGAGAGGAGGGGAAAAGATATAAGATGTTAAAATAGAATAAAAGATAAAAAAAACAGACTCGTTCTTTGTCTATTAGGCGGGAGCGTGCGTTGATAGTCTCATTGCGTGGTTTCATGGTAGAGCTAAAGTTTCTCGAGCTGACCGATGCTGTCCAAATACGTGAATAAAAGTTTCATCGCACGCCTCTGTAGCGTGAGGCAGGCTAAAGGGCCCAATACACAGTCAAATGAGAAAGTTCTTTGGGTTAATGACTGCATGTAATGTTCATAGAGCGCACGCTCATCGGCATACGCACGACACTCAAATAAAATATGTTCCACAGTTTCGATGGAGCCACAGTTGTTGCAACACGGACTCGCTGCTTGACCGAAGCGGTACCGTAAGCTGTTTCCATAGGCGGTGTTTAGACGAAGACGATGGTATAGGGTTTCCAGATGTCGAGGAATTCTGAATGGGACTCTTGTTCTGAGATGCGGGTCGATTGAGTGGAGGAAGGCATAATGATGTGTCGGAAGGTTCCAGAGCCTCTTATTTTCTTCAAAAGCAAATCTTCTGGCCAGCTGAGAAGCATCCGATTTGGTGAAATATGTTCGCCGATAATTTTGGTGTTGAAGACCTTTGCGTGCTGCTTCATCTGCTTTTTCATTGGCCAGAATACCACAATGAGCCGGTATCCATTGAAACGTGATGAAGTGACCTGTGGTAACAGCCAAGTGGTGTAAGTATGCTATGTCGAATGAAACTGGGTGAGAATTAGTTTTCTTCAGGAGGTTGAACAATATTTGTAGTGCTCCCTTGGAGTCGGTGAAAATTACCCATCGGTCCGGCGGTTGGCGCAGGATATAGAGGACAGCTTCTTTGATGCCATGAAGTTCTGCTGTCGTTGAGGAGGTCCTGCGCTGTAGCCGATAAGATAGTGTTTGTCTTGTAGAGGGGACATATAGGCCATAGGAGGAGGTCTCCTGAGTGGTTGAGGCGTCACTATAAATATGAGAGTGCTCTGCATAGTTCTCGGCTATGTGGAGGAGAGTAGTCTGCAGCAGTGCAGTCTGTGACATGAGTCGCTTTGCTCCATTGATGCCAGGTACAAATTGTTTTATAGTTAGAGGCGAAAGTGTCCAAGGAGGGAATGTTGGAGGCATTAACTTCTGTGGCTGGGTAATATGAGCAAGCGGAAGCATTTGCACAGCTTGGCCGAATGCGGAATTGCCGTTGGTTAGATGGACGCGGTACAGGAAATGTTTCTTCCCTTGTAAGATATGTCGAAGATGAATACGCATGGTTTCTTGGGTAGCGATGACATCTATTGGGAGACATCCTGCTTCTGCTACAGTTCCCGATGCTGATGAGCTCTTTGGGAGTCCTAGGCATATTCGTAGGCAGCTGTTTCGTGCGGTTTCTAAAGTTCTCTTGTTCGCACGTGATAATCGGTGAAGCACCGGTAGGCAATAGCGCAAGGTGCCTTCAATATATGCTTTCTCAAGCAGTACCATTGAACGGCATGCACATCCCCATCGTGTTCCAGCCATGAATTTGAACAATTGCGATGCTGCTACTATTCTATCTCGAAGTTTCTTCACCTGAGGAGACCAGGAAAGATTTCTGTCGATGACGATTCCCAGAAATCTCTGAGACCGTACATAGGTCAGCGGTCGTCCACCGAGGAGGAGCGGATACTTGCTCATTTTCTTTCTCGTGAAAGCTATGGCTGTACTTTTTTCTGATGAAAGGTGCAGACCTCGGGGCGCCAAATACGTGGAGAGGTTCCGTAAAGCTTTTTGAAGTCGCTGTTTGGTGATGTAACGTGAACGTGAAGCGCTCCAAATACAGATGTCATCGGCGTAAATCGTGATGTGTACTCCGCGCGGCAGTGTCCTTGTTATGTGTATCAGGGTGAGGTTGAAAAGGAGTGGACTGAGCACAGCACCCTGGGGTACGCCCTTCTCTACTGCATAGAACTGTGTGGGACCGTTAGGAGTGCTCATATATATTTTCCGCTCTTTTAGATAGCTCTCGCTCCACTTGTATAGCTTTCCTCCGAGGCCAAGATTGTCCATGGCTGCGAGAATGGCATGGTGAAAGACTGAGTCGAAAGCTGCTTTGATGTCAAGGAAGACGGCTATCGGGATGCGACCAGCGAAGAGATCCTCTTCAACTGAAGAGACAAGGGCGATGACATTGTCGATAGCTGACCTGCCTTGACGGAACCCGTTCATTTCTTGGGTAAAACTTGGGATTGGATAAAACTTTATTTGTGCCTGCAGTTGGGCGCTCGCGCGTCCTGACGGGGCCTACGTCGTCTTCGGGGTTGCCGTTACTCGGCGCGGGTCTCCGCTCGCCGTTGCCGGCTCGCTGAGTCCCTGCCTTTCGAGCGCTTCGAGGACCTGCTGGACGGCCCAGAGCTGTTCGTCCTCGTCGTAGCTCTTCGCGGCCGCCTCGAGCCGCGACGGGATCGTTCTTGATCTTGCTTCCTCTGGGTGTTTGATGCAGTCCCACAAGATGTGCGTGTGATCTGCCGTCTCCCTCCGGCAGACCTTGCACTTGTCGGTCGGGTATGTCTCGGAGTACATGCGATGCATCGGTGCCGGGCTCGGAAGCGATCCGGTCTGGAGCTGTCTCTGCAGTACCGCCTCCGCACGACTCAACCGCTTGTGCGGGAGTGGGAAAGTCCTGCGAGCCAGGCGGTAGACCTTCGTTATGTCGTTATAGTCCGTCATGCGGTCCTTGGCTCCGAACCACGTCGGACGGTCTGTCGCAGGGGCGCGGTTAGTTAGCGCTCGCGCCGCTGCATGTGCCGTCTCGTTGTGTGTTGTCATTGCGTTCCGACGCGTCGCCCGCGTGCGCCGGGAACCACTTAATTCTCACTTTTCTGTCTTGTAGTTTGGCCGTACGCAATACGCGCTCGGCTTCTCCACAGATTTGGCCTTTCGAGAAGTTTCGCACCGCCTGTCGAGAGTCACTCAGCACCGTGTGGCCGCCTGGGTCGGCGATGGCCAGGGCGATGGCCACCTCCTCCGCTTGTTCCGCTCCGGAACTTTTCACACTGACTGCCGTCCCCGTTGCGCGGTCGCCGCCTCAATGACAACCGCTGCGAAGGCGTTCCGTTGGTATTCGGCCGCGTCCACGTACCGCGCGTGCTCGTCGTTGGCGTGCAGGTCGATGAGAGCCTTGGCCCTCGCCACTCTTCTTCCCTTGTTGTGCTCGGGATTCATGTTCTTTGGTATGGGGTCGGTTCTGGTCTGGCGTCGGACCTCTTCGGGGACGGGGAGCTTCGTCGCCGCTTCGTTCGAGCTTCCTATACCCAGGTCGTCCAGAATCTTCCTCCCGGCTTTGGTCGTGGACAGCCGCTCCAGTTGAGCGGTTCGTTGTGCTTCGGCTATTTCTTCCAAGCGTGTTGTGTATCCCGAGTTGTAAGAAGCGGCTTGTGCTCGTGGACTCGAACAGGCCCAGCGCCGTCCTGTACGCTCTTCTGATGATCACGTTGGATTTTGTTGCATTCGTGTTGCAGCCACCTGTGGTATGCTGCAACATATGCGACGTGGCTGATGACGAAGGATTGTACGAGCCTGATTAGGCTCTCCTCTCTCATGCCTGCCTTCCGGGACGTACCTCGTTTGAGAAGTCGCGTCGCGTTGGCTGCCTTCGCTGTGAGACGGGCGATGGTGTCGCCATTTCTTCCGTGCTTCTCGATGACCATGCCTAGAATCCTGATTTTACCAACTTCGGGGATCACGTTGCCGGATTTGGTTACGATTCGGATCTTTTCGTATTCGCGTTGTCTGGTCTTGCCTCTGCTGTTGTTGGCAGGTGGGTGTAATAGGAGCTCCGATTTGCTCGGCGAACATCTCAGTCCGGGTGCCTTCCAGATGGTTTTCTATCGCGTCGACGGCGGCTTGCAGCGCGCCCTCGATGTGGGAGTCGCTGCCACCGGTCACCCACAGCGTGATATCGTCCGCGTAGATAGTGTGCCTGACGTGTTCGATATCCGCGAGCTTCTCTGCCACTCCGATCATTACCAGGTTGAACAGCATCGGCGAGATGACCGACCCCTGCGGTGTGCCAGTGCTCCCGAGTTTCTTCTCTTGCGTCTGCAGGTCGCCTGCTCGCAGCTCGGCGGTCCTGTCCGTGAGAAAGTCCTTGATGTAGTTGTAAGATCTTTCACCCATGTTGAGTTTGGAGACTTGACACAGGATCGCCGAGTGTTTCACCTTGTCAAAGGCGCTCTGCAGGTCGAGCCCCAGGATTGCCTTGTTGTCGCGGGCGCTGGCGCCGCCGTCGATAATTTGGTGTTTGAGCTGCAGCATCGCGTCCTGCGTGCTCAGGTGCTGTCTGAAGCCGATCACCGTGGCCGGGTACAGCCCTTCCCGTTCCAGGTAGTCTTGCCACCTGTTGAGCAGGACGTGCTCCAGCACCTTGCCCACATAGGACGTGAGCGAGATCGGCCGGAGGTTGTCCGTGTCTGGTGGCTTCCCCGGCTTGGGAATCAGAATGGTCTTAGCAGGTTTCCACTTCTTCGGCAGCGCGCCCGATCTCCAGCACTTGTTGAAGTATTTTGCGAGGTTCTCAATCGAGCCGTCGTCGAGGTTCTTGAGCACCCTGTTCGTGACCAGGTCCGGGCCGGCCGCCGACCGGCTGTTGAGGTCATGCAGGGCCGCGCGAACCTCCTCGACGTCGATATCACGATCAAGCTTCGCGTTGGGAAGGCCGCCGTACGGCGCGTGTTGTTCGGTGGGTGTCGTTGGCAGGTATTTGTCGTTGATGCGCCTGGTGACTTCATCGGACGCCGTGTACCGAGACCGCACGATGTATGAGCTTGGCGAGTCTGTCCCTTTGGTGCGACTTGGTCTTGGTTTCGTCGAGCAGGTGCCGCAACAGGTTCCACGTCTTCCCATTGTGCAGCTGCCCGTCTGCCGCGTTGCAGATCTCGTTCCAATGTTGCGCGCATAGCGCGCGGCAGTGATCCTCGATCGCTCGGTTGAGCTCCGCCACCTTCTTTCTGAGTCTGCGGTTGAGCCGTTGTTTCTTCCATCGACTCAGTATCGACTGTTTGGCTTCGATGAGATGAACTAGCCGGCTGTCTACTTTGTCGATCTCCGCGTCCGTTTCAATGTCCTTGGTCGCGTCGCGTATGCTCTTGGTGATTCCGGCCGTCCACGCATCGATGTCCTCGATCTCGTCGTCACCGTCTCCCTTCTTGGTTCTGGTATCTCGGAAGGCATCCCAGTCTATCCATCTGTGTGTTCTGTTGCTGGTGTTGTTGTGTTCCGGTATGCCGATTTCCACGATAGTGTGGTCGCTGCCGAGGTCGGCTCTCGTATTTCTCCAGGTGATCGCACCCCGGACGTCGTTCTTGACGAACGTGAGATCCGGAGTGGTGTCGCGGGACACGGAGTTACCGATTCTCGTCGGATGCGTCGGATCCGTGATGAGGGTGAAGTCGAGTTCCGTGGCGTCTTGGTACAGGTCGCGGCCCTTTGCTGTGTACTTGTTGTAGCCCCAGGCTGGGTTCATCGCGTTGAAATCGCCGCACGCAATCAGTGTGTTGCAGCCCGTTGCGGTGCTGGCTCTTTGCAGTAATGTCTTGAATCTCTCTTTTCTCTTCGATGGGTTGCTGTAGACGTTGAGCAGAAACAGGCTTTCCTTTTCTCTTCTTGCTCGGGATGATTTCGGTGAGTGTGTGCTCGATCTTGATAGTGTTGTGTAGCTCGTGTTCAACAAACGTGAGTCCCATCCTGACCAGGGTGCACAGGCCTCTGCCGTCGGGCGGGCCCTTGTGCGCTCTGTAGCCGGGAAGTGACGGTGCGTCGGTGAGTGTCTCTTGTAGTAGTATCACGTCAGGGCTTGTGCGCGGCGCGTGCGATGTGCTGCTGGATGACTGATTTCTTCCTTCCGAAGCCGCGACAGTTCCACTGCCACACTGTTACGCCTGCTGCTGCTGCGTTCGGCGGCCATGAATGCGTTGGCGTGTACGGGGTTCCTTGGTTAGGTGGATGCAGCGCAAAGAGGGGAGCAAACGTCGGGTGGCTCACCATCGGCTGTAGTGTCCTTTCGATGTGGGAAATTCTGTTCATGTTCTCAGCTTGATAGCTATCCACTGTCTGTTTCATTGTTGTTACTGCTGCGATGTTAGCCGTGATTATCTCTTCGAGTTTGGTAAATCTAGCTTCGAAATTGGCTTCGAGGTTGTCGTTGCGTTCGTTTCCTTTTTGTTTGCGCGTGGCCTCGACGGCTCGCTTCTTCAGTACCGGTTCCTCTACTGCTGCCTCCTGGCTGTCCGTGTTAGTTTCCTCGGTCTTGCTTGTGATCGGCGTGGGTCTCTGTGGAGGCTCGGTGTTGCCTTGCAGCAGCTTACGGATCTCGGCGATCTCTCTCGTGAGGTTGTTAATGGTTGTTCGCAGCGCCGCGTTCTCTTGCCTTAGGGTCTCGTTGGCTTCTCGCACCTTGTTCATATCGTCTTTCTTAGTGGCTTCGGTGATTTTTTGCGCGCTCCTTGTACTGTTCTGTTTCGCTGCGTCGACCCAGCCCACTTGCTCACGCGATGGTAACCTTTTCTTGCTGAGGCTTCTCTTGCTGCTGTCTCTGGATTTTGGCGCGCGGTTCTTCGATGGGGTCCTTGACTTTCGCGCAACTGGCAGCTTGTCGAGCGGCGGGAAATCGCTCTCCGACGGCGGCTGCCATTCGGCCTGTCGTCGTACCCATTGTCGCTTGCGAACAACGTACGGCATCTTGTATTTTGCCCTGCACGTTCGGTCTCCGGTCGAGTGTTCGCCCCCCGCACAGCTTACATTTTGGGGTACAGCTATGGTCCTCTTTGGGGTCCCCAAGCCCGCAGGCCAGGCATGTCTTGATTGTAGGGGTCGGGCACACGTCCTTACGGTGTCCCACTCGGCCGCACTGCTGGCAAACGTCGATTTGTTTTTTGTAGAGGCGGCACGGTATCAGGGTGACTCCGTATCGGACGAAGTTCGGTACCTTGGGTCCCTGGAAAACCACGATCGCGGTGGTCGTGCTACCGATTCTCTTTGCGCCCACCGCGAGCGGGTTCCTCTCGTTCACAATATTTCTGTCTAGCTCTTCGGCGTTCGCGTCGGCGGGGAATGCCTCTGATGACGCCCTTTACGGTTTCGTGAGGTGCCGTACGATATGCGCTGACTTCGTAGGGCTTGCCTTGAATAGAGATTTCCTGGATTTTAGCGTACCTTGCCGCGTTGTCTTCGTTCGGTGTACTGACGACCATAATATTCTGTTGTGTGTTGGGGCAGATGGTGTCCGCAGCGCTTTCCTCGCTGGTGATCTTGGCCGCTGCGAGTATGGCCGCGGCCGACGGTGGTCCGAAGTATTTTCGCAACAGCTTTTCGGAGAGCCCACGCCGACGAATAGGTGTCGCCCACGTTGTATGTGACGGGTCTGTGCCGGAGGTTGTAGTGTCTGGCGTCATAGTCTTGTTGCTCGGTGATTCGCAGCCTGGCAAGTTGTCCAGCTTCTTCTGCTCGCTGTGTAAACTCTTCAGCGTCCGTCTCATTCCCATCATTTTTGTGAGGGAGCATCGCGTCTAATGTTGTCGTACCTTCACGGGCCGTAAACGAGACTGAATGGTGTCTTCCGAGTGGTCTCCTGACGAGCCGTGTTGTACGCGAATGTGACGTAGGGCAGGATGTCGTCCCAGTTCTTGTGCTCTACGTCTACGTACATGTTTATCATGTCAACCAGGGTCCTTTTGAGACGTTCAGTCAGCCCGTTGGTCTGGGGATGATACGCCATTTTCTTCCTGTGAGCGGTACCACTTAGCCGAAAAAACGGTGTGCACAAGCTCGGCTATGAACGCAGTACCTGTGTCGGTGAGAACTACTGCGGGAGCACCGTGTCGTAAAACGATGGCTTCGATAAAAAATTGCGCCGCTTCAGCTGCTGCTGCCCGGTCGCAGAGCACCTGTCTCGGCGTATCGGGTGAGGTAATTTGTGGCGACAATTATCCACATATTTCCCGTTGCAGACGTTGGGAAGGGGCCCAGAAAATCCATGCCGATTTGTGCAAATGGTGTTGTCGGCACTTGAACAGGCTGCAACAGGCCGGCTGGCTTGATGGATGGTGGTTTGCGACGCTGGCAATCTAGACGTCTGCACATAAGTTCTCACGAGCACGGCAAGTCTCGGCCAGTAATAGTTGTGCCTAATCATTGCCAATGTTCGGGTGTAGCCCAAGTGACCAGCGGTAGGTTCGTTGTGACAGGCGTGTAGGACCTCACGTCAAAGCGATGAGGGAACGACGAGCAAGTAGCTGTTGCCGGCAGGTGGGAAGTTCTTATAAAGGAAGTGATTGCGCATGCAGTACTACGCCAGCCCCCTTGCGAATCATTTCGGCACGCTGTTGGTTCGTCCTTCTAGGTAATCAATGAGCGGTAGCAGCTCAGCGTCGTCCCGCTGCTGTTGTGAAAAAGCGTCAGTGTCCACGACTCCAAAAAAGGCTGTGTCGTCGTCGTCTTGGGCTGCTATCTCAACAGGAGACCGAGAAAGACATTCGGCATCGGCGTGTCGTTTTCCGGATTTGTAGGCGACAGTGAAATCGAACTCTTGGAGCCGAAGACTCCAGCGTGCGAGACGGCCGGATGGATCTTTCAAGTTGAACCAACCCAACAGAGCGAATGGTGATCGCTGATAACGGTGAACGGGTGACCGTACAAATAAGGAAATTTGAAGACTGCCCATACCATAGCGAGACATTCTTTCTCGGTCGTCGTGTGGTTGGCTTCGGCTCGGGACAGCGTCCTGCTGGCGTAAGCGATCACCTTTTTCGCTGTTGTCCTGCCACTGTACGAGCACTGCTCCAAGACCCATATTACTAGCGTCTGTATGCAATATTGTCGGCGCGTCTTCATCGAAGTGGGCGAGCACGGGAGGTATTTGCATGTGTTGACGAAGCTTGTGAAATGCCTGCTGCTGGTCTTCGCCCCATGCGAAATGGATATCTTCCCTGGTGAGCTAGATCAATGGCCATGCGATGCGCGAAAAATTGGCAATAAATCGTCCGTAATAGGCACAGAGTCCCAAAAAACGTCGCACTGATTTTTTGTCTCATTGCTTAGGGATATTCGCCGCGGCAGCAATTTTGATCCGGATCGGGTCGGATCTCTTGGCTGCTGACGACGTGTCCAAGGAATTGAAGTTCGTGAAAGCCAAAGTGGCACTTTTCAGGTTTCAGTGTAAGAACGGCCAAGCGTATTGCCTTCAAAAACTGCTTCCAGCCTTCCCAAGTGTTCCTCGAACGTTGGCAGAAAAGACAATCACGTCATCGAGGTACACTAGGCAAGTTTGCCACTTATGTCCTGATAGCACAGTGCCCATTAGACGCTGAAATGTTGCTGGCGCCGAACACAAACCGAAAGGGAGCACCTGAAATTCATAAGTCCGCCGGGCGTGACGAAGGCGGTCTTCTCACGGTCTCTCTCATCCACTTCAATTTGCCAGTACCCGCTTTTTAAGTCCATCGACGAAAAGTAGCGTGCGTTTCGTAGCCTATCCAGGGAATCATCGATACGCGGCAGCGGATAAACATCTTTTTTTTGTGATCTGGTTGAGCTTACGGTAGTCGTCGCAGAAGCGCAAGCTGCCGTCATTTTTGACGAGTACTACAGGCGACGCCCAAGGACTGTGAGATGGCCGAATAACGCCATCTTCCAGCATCGTTTTACTTGTTTTTGAATTGGCCTCACGCTCCTTTGGGGCAACGCGATAAGGATTTTGCCGGATGGGTCTGGCGTCGGAATCTATGATGATGCGGTGTTTTGTCAGCGGCGTTTGACCAACTCTTGACGTAGATGAGAAGCAGCCGTGGAACTTGTTGATCAGCGCGAGAAGGCGGTGTCGCTCGACGGTCGATAACGTCGTACTAACGCCAACAGGTGTCGGTGTAGTGATAGTAGATACTGCCACCTCCTCCACTAAATGGCAATCTTCTATTCGAGCAAGTTCGTCGAAATAGGCGATGACCGTGCCTCTAACAATGCGTCGGCGTTCCTTGCTGAAATTAGTCCACAAGAGTTTAGCGCATCCATCAATCACATTGATGACAGCCCTGGCAATAGAAATGCCGCAGGTGAATGTGAGCTCATTGATATGTTCAGCGACGCCTGTCCCGCTCTGCAAGCTGTCGTAGTGCACTCCGTGGCAGGAGTATGACGTCGTCGCCGGCGATACGTAAGCGACGTCGCTGGCTCTCCTCATCATTAACAGTGGCCGATTTCCTAGCGAAAGTTACACTCGTGTCGCGGATGTTAATCACAGCCTCGTATTCGCGCAAGAAGTCCATTTTCAATATAAGCTGTTTACAGCACTCACGAAGAATGACGAGGGTGGCGACGAAGGTGGAACCAGTGATTAAGAGTCGGGCCGTGCACTTTCCAACAGGTGTCATCAACTGACCTCCGGCAGTTCGTATACTGGGTCCGTACCATGGCACCTTTACTTTCTTTAGTCTGTCGGATAGCTGTAGGCTTATTATAGAAAAGTGAGAGCCAGTGTCAACAAGAGCTGTCACTTGATGGCCGTCAATGTGAACGACGAGGTCAGCGCTGACGACGTCGGTTACATCGGCAGTTGTCGTATTCCTCGTTGTTATCGTCGTCTTCGGCGTCGGTGGCTTCGAGTTGTCGTTCATCTGTAATGGAGGCTGTTCGGAATTTCGATTATTGGCAACTCCACCCCCCGAGGTCGCTGCGTCTAGTTTCCCCGTCGCGGGCTAGGGGACCTGCCCCAGGTGACGTCGGCAAAATTGTGACGGTTTGGTGAATTGTACCGAGCAGGAGATGGAGAACGTGATCGGGGCGTGGTTGGATTTAGTGGCGGTATGTTCAGTGGGGCGTCGTTATACGTGCGTCGACCATCTTGTGTAGCGCAATCAGGACAGCAAGGAAATCTCGAGTACTGAGAGTCGCGATAACGGCAAACTCTGTAGACGTGCCCTGCTTCACCGCCATGAAAGCAGATCGGTCGACGGTCAGCGGTACGCCACAAATCGGTTTTCCGGCGCTGGTAGGTCAGCGGGGTTTCTCCATTGAACCACGTTGCGGTGCTCGGACTTTGACCATATGGCACTCCTCGTGACGGCGAGATCGGCGGCGTTGGGAGAGTCAAAGGCGATGAGAGCGGCTGTGTATGCAGGGTTGGTGGTGGCGTCGATGGTGCGATGATAGGGCGTCACACAGCGTCAGCGTAAGTAAGATGCCGAGGCACATCACCATAGCCGGACGAAGAAAGAGCCTGGCAGACCTGTTCCCGGACAACATCAGTGACAAAAGACAAAGCGGGTGTCGATTCGGTTGGTGGAATTAAACCCAGCTGCCGAAGCTCGTCTCGCAGAATCTCCCGGATGACTTCCCGCAGAGGCTTGTCGCTGCTCACAGCCATAACGGAAGTACTCACTACATAGTTGATCATGTTGGCGTGCTCGCGGTATCGTTGCTGTAAGGCCCGTTCAATCGCTGAGGCTTCTTTGGTGAACTCGGCTACTGTTGTCGGTGGATTTCTCGCAAGCCCAGGAAACAGTTGCTCCTTCACTCCTCGCATGAGATACCGTACCTTCCTTTCTTCTGGCATCTCGGGATCTGCTCTGCGGAAAAGACGGGCCATGTCCTCGGCGAACATAGCAACGCTCTCGTTTGGTTTCTGGATGCGAGATTCCAGGAGACGTTGCGCATTATCCCTTCTGTCAACACTCGTAAAGGTGTGTGATGATGTTGTAGGGCTCAGGCCTCTCACACACAAGAATGGCTCGACGAACACATAGAAGGCTTTAATCTTGACACGGGACGGGGCTGACGAACACGTTACACAAGCACAAACACATAAAACACACTCGGGCCTAGCGTCTCTTCCGTAGTGTCCATCGGCGCAGCGACGACACACTCACACCCTCACGGCACGTCGGTCGGCACTACGACGCTGTCACAGACGATCCAGGTGTACGTCAGGTCGAATGCCTGGCGCTCGAATCGTCTGGGCCGTTACCCAGACAGTACCGACCAAGGTCACAGCTCGGCCGCACCGGAACGCGGGGTCGCCGAGGAAGCACTTCACCCAGGAACGTGAGCCTTGGGAAGTCCAGGAACACGAGCACTGCTGACACCGGGGATCTGCCCAGGCAGCTCAGACTAGCGCCATGGCCGACTGCCTAGCGCGAGCCCCGCTCATCAGCGTCTCCTTCATTGTCGTGCCATTCTACACTCGTGCACTTGGCCGCGCACTTTAAATAGGCTAAATTCTTATCACAAGGTGTCAAGCAGCTGGGTGCGGAAATGGTCCCACGTAGCCAAGCTCCTTTCTCGATTTATGTACCACGTCTGATCGTTGTCCTCCAGGTAGAAGTAGACGTTCGAAAGCTTTGCTTCTGAAGTGGCCTACTGGTTGTATTTCGCACAGCGTTCGAACTGGTCCAGCCAGTCTTGGGCGTCTTCATAGGCTTGACCATGGAGGAACTCGGGAATCATAGGATTCTGCAGTGTTACGTGCGATGGAGCTGCAGTGGTCATGACGGTGAGTGAAGGAGGCGAGCGATTGCTGCAACTTTCAGGCAGGGGGGATGAGCTCGGGTGCCAGGCCTAGCAGACGGCGACTGAATTGGTGGACCTGTGTTTCGACGCGCAGTGGCGATTCCGGGCTTGATCGTCTGCTCCGCGAAGGAGTGCCAATCCAATGAAAACACAATATCCGGCGGACATCCGAAACAACTCCGAACGTCCATGGACATTAATTGACTTGCAAGGGATAGCAGATGGACATCCAGTGCATTACGAGTTAATGTCCCACAAGGGATATCCTTAAGATATCCTGTCTCGGACGTCCAGAAAAAACGTAGTTCCGTAAGCGTTTTGTGTTCTCAATCTTCTTTGGTAATGCTGAATGTGTCTGGGCGCCCATTGCTCATAAAGTGAAACTATAGTTACATTTTGCTTCACTCAGATGATGATCAAGTGAAGCAAAATAATGCTCGAAAAATATAAATAAAGTTACAATTAGTGAACAATAATGACAAAGTGTCGTATTTCAGCCTACAAGTTACGAATTTAATTGAAATTTCACGCCTTCAAAACGGAGCTAGAAATTCCCATCAACTTGCTTTTAAACACCACGCCATTTCAAAAGCTTTTTTTAAAAACCTGAAACAGTGCAAAAAAAATAAATGTTACTTGCTTTAAGTCAATAACTTGTATGATTTTGTTCTTATATACAATATACAAGCTTCTTATTTGCTAAATTTTAGCACAATTTTGCCGTAGTTGTGCTGTTTCGCCTTTTATTCTAAGCAGCACATCCCGACTGTGCGCGCGATTCATCCATTTAATGGCCTGAGCTCCGTCGACTGGCAGCGGTACTGGCGGTACTATGGACGTCGAGAACTCTGAACCTGCTAAAACCTCTCAGACCGGCAATAGAGGTAAGTTCGTGGGCTTCAACTTGCGGTACAGCATTTTCGATGCGCAAAAACGGGCTCACTGTCGCCGGTTTGGTAAAGGACTGTTCTACGGCGAGCATTGTAGCGGCCTGCGTCGTAGTTTTGCTGCTGGTGGATCTGCAAGCGCGCAAGTTGCCTAGCTTCTTCCGCCGCGCGTTCCGCGAGCACATCGGCGTCCGGGTCAAAGTCGTCACATTCAAGCGGTAGCATAGCATCCAAGATAGTGCGTACCTCCCGCCCGTGAACGACGCTGAACGGAGTCATGCGAGTCGTTTCCTGCTTGGCCATGTTGTAGGCAAACGCGATATAAGGCAATATTTCGTCCCAATTTTTCTGTTCAACGTATACGTACATCGAAAGCATGTCCTCAATTGTTTTGTTTAAACGCTCTGTTAGCCCGTTCGTTTGCGGGTGGTAGGCGGTGGTCTTACGATGAGTTGTTCCACTCAGCATCAAGACGTGATCCAAAAGAGCTGCCATAAATGCAGTTCCTCTGTTTGTGATCACGACGGTTGGTGCACCGTGCCTCAGCACAACATTCTCGAAAAATCGTGCCACCTCCGCTGCTGTTCCTCTCTGGATAGCCTTTGTTTCGGCATAACGGGAAAGGCAATCAGTCGCGACGATAACCCAGCGGTTCCCTGCAGCAGAAGTAGGAAGTGGACCCAAAATATCCATTCCTATCTGGTCACACGGTGTTCTTGGGACCTGAACGGGTTGCAGGAAGCCAGCTGGTTTAGTCGGGGGTGACTTGCGTCTCTGGCAGTCGAGGCAAGTATGAACGTGGTGCTTCACGGCTGTGTTGAGTCTTGGCCATTAGTATCCCTTTGCCGCACTCTGGCCAATGTTCGCGTGTAACCTAAGTGGCCAGAAGTCACCTCGTTGTGGCATGCTTGAAGTACTTCGGTGCGAAGAGCTGCCGGGATGACGAGCAAATAGGTGGATCCAGTCGACGAAAAGTTTCTTTTGTATAGTACTCTGCCCCGTAAACAAAATGATGACAAAACTCTTGCGAATACCCTTGGCGCCTTCTGAGACTTACCGTCCAAGTAGTCAATTAGGCCAAGCAGCTCAGGGTCGTCACGTTGTTGCTGCGTCACGTTGTTGCTGTTTCCTCCTCATCGGGTAGAGCAGCCGGACTCAACGGGTGAGCGGGACAGACAGTCAGCATCCATATGTCGCTTCCCCGACTTGTGCACGACAGTCATGTCGAACTCTTGCAGCCTCAGACTCCAACGCGCTAATCGCCCGGTAGCATCTTTAAGATTGGTCAACCAACACAGTGAATCGTGGCTCGCTAATAACTTTGAAAGGGGCGGCCATACAAGTACGGGCGAAATTTCGTAACCGCCCATACCACGACGAGGCATTCCTTTTCAGTCGTGGAGTAATTAGCCTTAGCGCGTGTTAGTGTTCTCCTTGCATAGGCGATTACTCTTTCCGTGCCCTCTTGCTACTGCACAAGCACAGCTCCCAGGCCTACATTGCTGGCATCAGTGTGGAGCATCGTAGGAGCATCAGTGTGGAGCATCGCAGTGTCTTCAATGTAATTGAAGACACTGCTGCCTGATAGGTTGTTCTGTGATGGGTTGCTTATCACATAGTAGCGTGCAGTTTTTTCTTTCTGTTGCAACATAAGTTGAGGCAGAACATGTTGCCCATGATTATAACATGCCAGGTTGTTTAGAAATGTGAGTAGACCTTTCAGGCAGTGCAATTTTTTAGCTTAGTATGCATGAATTTGGAGCCGTGTTCGTAATAGAACATGCAGGGGTATGTGATTTGTCCTAAGGCACATCGCATGCCCTTAAATCATTCACAGGCAGTCACGTTTAGCAAACTGCAGTGTTTACCATACTGAATTTCCACAGCTCACATTACGATAGAACGACACATGCATGTGGCTTTTGTCCTGTAAAAACTCACTGCTAAAAATGAACAAGGAACATTCTGTGCTGTTCTTAAATCATGCATGAACACACTGCTTACTGACTGAAATTCTAAATTCAGATATTGGGACTAGTGCAGGCATATATTGATGCAATCATCTGTGTACATGTCATTCAAGAAACAAAAGGTTTGGTCAATATCACATTAGTTTGACCCACTTATTAAGCAGTCTGAAATTGTTACTGTATATAATAATTTCAGCATACGTCCACACTTCACATATTTTCTGCCTGTATTTCTTTAGCAGCAGAATACACACAACCGGAGCCAACCCCAGAAGCAGAATGTTCCACTTCTGAGCCAGCACATCGTGATTTAACCCTCATCAATTCTGTGAATGAGCTAAGGAGCCTTCTGAGGACCAGCGGTGAAGTGACACAAGAAAGGTTGCTTGCACACTTAACAGGAAAGCAAGAGCCATGAAGACATTATCATGATTGAAAGCTTAACACGAGATCAGGCAAAATCTAGTGTCTGGCTACGCCACAGGGTAGGGATGGTCACCGCTTCTATTGCCTATAGCATATTTACCCGTGTAAATACATTAAGGACAAAAATGGGCCCGCATGATCTGAGACCCCTGCTGAGAAAAGTCATGAGGCAGAATAATGCTCGCACAGCGTCAATGCGTCGTGGTATCGCACTGGAATGCAATGCAAGGAAATGTTACATGTATAAGTATTTGTGTTTCCTGAAATAAACTTCAGTTGTTAGTTTGCGCCAGTCTGTTGTAAGTGTTCCTTTTTCGTCCTCGTGTTATTTGCGCAACGTTATTTCTTCCAGTATGCTATGAAAGCCTAGCGTGCCAGCCATGTTAATTTGGTTGTGAGACAGTGTGGCCTTTTCATTATGGAAGGCCGCCCATACATGGGTGCCAGTCCAGATGGCCTCGTAAAGTGTGACTGTTGCCCTGAAAGGGTGTTGGAAATCAAATGGTAGGGATGGTCACTGAAAAATCATCCCTAGTCAATGAAAAAGTTCTTGGAAGAGAATATGGAGAAAAACAAAGAAAAAAAATTGACTCAAAATCTCAAGCGTGCCACCCCATACTTTTGTCAAGTGCAAGTACAAATGGGCATCACAGGAACTCAGCATGCAGATTTGTTTGTGTTTGTCAATGACCAAAATCATACTTGTATTCCAGTGCGATTTGATGAGGAATATTCTAATAATGTATTCGAAAGGTCCTCATTCTTTTTCAAGCAGTACATACTGCCACATGTTCTGTCTATGTGATGTGCTTTGCTTTAGTTAGGCATGCAATTTTTAATGTGCTATGGGTACCAAATGGCAACCTCCCCTTTTTAACCAAAACAAGGTCTGAAGATGGTGCTTAACCTTCAACGTTGACAAAAAGGCTATGAAGAAGCTGTACAGGGCAATATTGCATCAATATTTGGTTGGGTACTCCGCATGATAAGCGCCCAGCTATTTTTCTTCTCGAACATCAAGCAGCTAACCAACCTATAACCTCACGCTCAGACACGAGAAGCGATTGAAATATTTACTTCACCGCATAAATCACACAAAAGAACTTTCATGTGCAATTGGAGATCACATCTAGTCATGCATTTGCTATGGTAGTTTTCAATGTCACTTGATCGACAAAGTTGCAGCCAATTCAGTTATCCATGTGACATTCAGTGCACATTATTTTTTGTGAAGCGCACATTGTGATATGGCTGTGATAAAGAAATAACTGATCTCAGTAACTCATCCCAGGGAAGGATAACATTACTGGTTTATGTTCCACACCAAGCTGTCTGTATGCACATCTAGTCATACTTGCATATGCGTTTTGTTTTGATAGAATAGTATTGAGCGAAGGCACCAAATCAAAAAGATGGTTTCAATTTTTTATCTGTTTGTGCAATCACGTATATAGTAGGTTCATTTATGCTGTGATACTTTGGTACGACCGACTTTTGTTGAGTAATCTTATGTAGTTCTGATTGTTTCATGTCCAGTTGGGGTACGTTTTTTTTGTGCAGTTTGGTGTTGACTGCCATGAGTGTCTTGTGGAGATAAAAAATGTGCCTCATGCAATGTGTTTTTTGGTGAGCTGAACATTTCAGCGTTATTTTGTAATAGATAATTGTTGTTGAATGGCTGTGGGAATTCAGGCCATGCACATTCTGTGAAAATTGAGCTACTATTACTGTAGTAAATAAAGAGTGCAATTTTGAACAGCTCAAAGTTTCTTAGGTTATATATTGTTATTCTCTTTTTTGGTACTGTATTATTAACGATTTGCTGGAAACGCGTTACTCTGATGTAATAACTGTTATGTGCGATACCTGTGTTATGAAGCAACAGAACGGTCATGCATGTAGCAATATTTTGCACATTTCTCATAAAATGTTCGAATTTTTATCTAGATCAAAATAAATTGTTTGTTAACATGCAACAGTTGTTTATTTCTGGTTTTGAGAATAATAAAATTTGATGCTTCTTGACAAGAACTAGAAATCTGTTCTATCATTTTGCCTTACTGCCTGGTGTGTCCTTGCATGCGCATAATATTTTAAAGCACACAGCACAAGTCCTGCATATAAGGGCCCGTGGTTGCAGGTATGGTTCCACAGGATCTTTATAGCAGTGCAGGCATAAAGACAAGACACACTTCAAGGTATTTTACAAAATGCGGTGCTAACTAGTGAAATTCTGTACACACGGATATCAGCTCATGGTTTTAAGAACCTTTGACCATAAATAACTTCTGTCATTTCGACTCGTGTATACTCATCTTTTTGAGAACAGAATAGCAGAGAAGTGCCTCAATGAAGCTGTGGTGTCATACCAGCATCTCATGCACACTGGCTTCGCACAAGCCTTGCGCTTGGCCGAAGCCAGTGTGCAGTGGTGCTCGGCACACTAATTATGTGCTCATGACAGTTGCTGATGGATTGTGTTATAAGACACTGTGCACAAGTACTCGAGCCATTCACTGGCACAAACATGACCAACATAAACGAGAAAAATTCTGTCCTGTATTGGCAATTGGGTTTAAAAGATCTGTGCAAGTGCTGTGACTACAAACTCGCATGGAAGTAGCGACATTTGCTCCCTACATAAAGGGGGGTTTCATATTGTACTTTAAATTGAGAAACATTAACTGCCAACAGAACTGGTGGTACTTAACTATTGTTATGCTTTTGCTTAGTGCGTTGATGGTAAAACAGTAGAAAAAAATCTCCACACCGGGTTATTTCTTGGATAATTTTTATTAAGCTGACCAAATAGTTTACGTTCCTTATGTACACAATATTTTTGCCTGGCAGTTTGCACACCTAACTGCCCATGAACTACTTCCCAGAGGGAAAAGACGCTGACATTAAGAGTCGAAAAGAAAGTTGTTGCTGTTGAACAGTGGCTTTGAGAGGTTCACAGTGCCAGCAATTACTTTGAAGATGTTGTCAATGTATGGCACAAGGTCCAGATCAAAGCTATTTTTCAAAATTCGATACAGCTTAATTCTTTGGATGGCCCTCTCCACATGCACTCGGGCACTTGCTATAGATTGATTTCTCATAGCTTCTTCCGTGGTGAGCTGTTTCTCCATTAAGAAAAGGAGGCCTGATCATTTTTATGTTGTGCTCTTTGCAAAGCTCACTTATGAGGAAACCTTTGTCCACCATCACACTATCGACATGTGGAATACACTTTTCTAGCAGTTTGGACTGCTTAGTGATATAAGTATCCGAGGCTTTCCCTCCGTATTCAGGGTTAATGAAGCTTATTAAGCCACCCGGTGTTTCACTCACCAGCACTTTGGCGGTGTAGGTTCGCTTATAATGGCTGTATGTTAGGAGCCTGGATACGAGGTCTTTTGGGCGCTCAATTTCAATTTCCGTGCAATCAAGCACCATCCTTTGTGTCTCTGTACTGTTTGAAGTACACTGTGAGACAGTTCACTACAGCATTCTTGCTTGGCCAATATACTGCGTGCTTAAGAATGCTCGCTAGTATTACAATTGAGTCCTTGAATATGTTCGAAACAGTGGTTCGGTGAACCCCCCAACAGCACTGACAACAGTGAAAAGGTTAAGCCATGATATAACTTCATGTATGTGAGAAGCACGGCATCGTCATCACTTAGGCAAAAGTTCCGCGCTCCTTGGCGTAGCCGCGCTTGCGTATAAAGTTCTGTCAAGTTATAAAATAACTCAAACGATCCAATGCCTGTGAGGACAAGAAGACCATGCTCATCCGGAACTTTTGAAATAGTGACAAGCTGCTCTCTGGCAAATGGGATGCTTGTAGTGTCCACTTGGATTCCGATCTCTTTGGAGAGCTTCTCAGCTTCAGCAGCAATCTCTGAAGAAAAAACAAAAAAAATATTGAGCTTAAAATTAACGTAAATTAAAACATTAGCAGTAATGCAGCAGTAAAGTTGCTGCAGTGTGAACCAATACCTTGTGAATTTGGAATGAAGTCCCCTGACCTCTCGTCTGGAACATCTGTAGGATGTAAGAACAACACTGAAGCACTCCTCACTTCAAGTATGACATGAAGGCCTACTTGCATATGGACTCTTCATGTTAACAGATAAACATACCATTACATTCCATTTGTTCTTCTGTATCATGCTCCAACGTCGCGTTGCTTGAGCTGTCAGCATCGGTGGGTATGTTTGTCTGGGGCAGCTGGTAAGATAGCACGGGAACATGCCTTTCCCCTGAAATGGTAATCAAGCCATGTCGGAGATTTTTCCTAGCAATAACTTCACACAGGTGGAACGCCGGTGTTACGTGACCACTTGCAATCGTTATCTCCACCGCGGCTGATTTCTATCCGCGGCTAGCATGAGGAAGCCAGTCACGATTGTGAGTTTTCGTCGCGATGCATCAAAGTCGTACGTGCGACGTGTGCTGCCCGTAAATAGGCGCACACAATTGTTTTAAAGCGCCAAGAGCATTGGCTCGCTGCTTCAGTGCATATAAGGATAAAGACTTTGAGCGCGTCAGTGAAGCATACTTGAGAACGGCGAAGCGCAATCACGGAACCAAAAAGACTGCACAAGCACTCTTTCATGAGTGTCGCCTTCGTTTGGTGCCGTTCGTGTTTTGCAGCGTGCACAAATAATGTACGCCGAACTACGTTAAGCAATCAAGAACATGTGAAATAGTTCAGCGGTTAGAATAAACAGCGTTCTGCATCATTTAAGCATGATCAAATGACAAACGAGCTACCGCCATGAGTCGATCGTGTGCGGCACCGTGTAACAACGGCGAGAACAGTTCGTCCGCTGGTGGCTACCGCAGAAGCTATTCAATCGTTAATGCTGTCTGTATACATATGAACGACGCGTGCAAACTAACGACACGCGGAATGTATACCGTTACACTTACGCAGTCTTTTAGCCGCGAGCATGAGCTTCCTCTTCGCATCGTGCGGACGAACAGGTAAGTTGACGGACGGAATTGCTTCCGGAGACACCTTTCGGTACTTGTAGCCTGTTGATACAGAGTGGACACGTTAGCCGAGCACAAAGAAGCCACAAGCAAATGATAAGCCTTACCTAGCGTCTTGTACACGGGATATACAAAATCCATCTTCTTTGAAATGCTTGCTGCAGACGACAGCGTGTTTCGACGGCAGTTTGCCCATCCTAAGCTTCATAATCCACGCTTTCTTCAGCTTGACTGATTTCGGATAGTGATGAAAACTTACGCCATCTACCTTGCGAGATTTGCATTGCGGAACTGAGCAGTAAGTGACCATCGTATCGCAAAAGCGGGAACACTGTGGGCGCAGAATGAGGCGAGCTTCGGCGGCGCGGCGGGAGAGTCCTTGCCGTGACGTCACATCACTGTGATCGCAGCGACGCCAGTGTTCGTTCTCGGGGCTAATAGAGTGATTCCGCGACAGCCGTAACCAGTCGTAGCGGGTACCCTACTGCCTGCAGCCGCGAAGCCTGTTGCTCGAAGCTTTTCTGCATGAAGTAAAAACACGATTTCTTTTAAGGAATTAAAAAGGAACATACGTGCAACAGACCTCTTGACTACTTTTGTATGCGCAGAAGAGAAGGGCAACAATGGCTTCCTGCTCCTGGGCTCATAAAGCCAACAGACGTGGTCATCCTGAAATTTTAATGAAAGGTCAAGGAACCACAGAGTGTTTTCACATGGCATTTCATGTGTAAGTTTTAGAGGCTGGCAAACTGTCTCAAATACCTCAAGGATCAAGTCAGCACAACTTTGAAACTCGTTTGCATCACATTTCAGAATTATCAAATAATCATCTACAAACCTGAAGATTTTTATAACTTTAGTTCCTAACATTTCCGATCAATTATTCGATCCAGGTGGGCCATGAAAATGTCACTGAGTACGGGTGCAATTGCCGAACCAATACAAATACCCTGTTTTTGGATGTAGGTGTTTCCATTCCAATTAACAAATGTAGACGTTAAGTATAAAGCAAATAAGTCCAAAAAACTTCGCACTGACATACCACGAGTGTTCTGAAAGGTCACTGCACCATGTTCAAGTATACACTGTTCGACAAATTCCAGAAGCATATCGTGAGGTAAAGAATACTACAAATCTTTCACATCAATGGACACCGCTTTAACAGCTACATTGGCAATAGATACCAAAACATCTACAATCTGCTCAGAATTCTTTGTGTGAAACGGGTCATTAATATGAAGAGAATTTCAGCTTTTCCTCAAGAACGGAACACAGCGCCTTTCAACCATCTTTAGCAGCACGTTTCCGGCACAATTCACAACGCGCGAGCTGGCTGCCGCGCTAGCGAAACGTCGCGCACCGGCAGTCGTAGACTGTGTCGTCTGCTGCGACGACCTAAACACGGCGGCTTGTACAGTGAAAGCTCGTTAATTTCAACTCGATTAGTTCGAACTAACAGCTAACTGACGCCCTAGTCCCGGCACGGCCCTGTGTTTTTCTATGGGGTGAAACCTCCCGATAATTTGAACACGCCGGCATCCACAACGGTTAATTCGAACTGGGAGCTCCTGGTTTTCATTGCTCCTCGCAGAAGTCGGCACCGAGTGGTTGCAATGTGTTGAAAAACCGAAGAAAACCAAATTTACTACAGATGCAAAACAACGAAACAGCAGCATTTCTCAGCAGATAAGAATTTTGACGCTGCGCTCGAGCTCTTGGGTGAGCTGCTAACGATGCCGATGGAGTCGCGACAGGAAAAACGCAATTTTGATTGCATTAACTCTGCCATGTAAATAAACGTGTTTTGGAGCATAAACAGCAACAAAGATTGGGAAAATCGACGTATTCTTGGAAATTCTACTCGGAAGGTGCGACTGTTGTGATAAACAGAGTTAATTTCCCGTATTTTTGAACGGTTGGCTGTATTTTTGATAAGATTGTCCGCGCGCGGCAGCTGCACGCGAGCGCGAGCCCTGACATCGAGATCGCCGAGGCGCATGCAGGGTGCACGTGTTCCTGTCCTCCTCTTGCCTTTTTCCGCCTCTCCTCTCATCCCACTCTCCCCCCTTCCACAAAAGCGCTGCTTTATCCCGGCCGGGAGCATTGTTCGCTACCGGTGCTGTTCGTACTGTACACGAGCTTTCCGCACAGCCGCATCGCACGGGCGGGGCACCCGCCGCACACAAGCGGAGGGTGAATGAGCCTATCGGCGACGCTCTTTCGCCCCCCCGCTTGCGTGCGGCAGGTGTCCCGCCACGTGCGATGCGGTTGTGCGGATAGCGCGTGTACAGTCTGGAAACTGTAGGGCAACCGAGCGGGTCGAGAGACGCGGGCGACGGCTGACATTGTTGGCGTGCCCGTTTCGGGCGTGTTTGACGTCACCAAACGTCACCTCCTCTAGTTCACGGCGCGTCCGCTAGACGCGGCAGTTTGTGAAAAACGCATCAAGTTCGTTATTTTCCTGTAGTTTCTGCCTGAAATGAAGGTTGTGTCTATCGATTTCAGTACCCAATCTTTCAAATTCACTGAAAATCTTGGCGACAAAAATTTTATTCAGTATACCTTTAAGGCTCACTGCTCACATGAATGCATGTCGGTGCTTGTTTCTGGCGTATCACTGACTGATCAATTAATTCGCTTCGCTGTTAGAGCTCTATGAACTTAATTTACGAAATCACCTGCCAGAAACTTGTAGGCTAGTTCACGATAACGAGTTCATAGGTAGCTTCTTTGGGTTCTGCCCGTGCAGTGCGGTGCGATGTCTGTTCATTCTAGCACCCATCCGCTGATTCGAACTCCGCTTAATTCGAACAATTTTATTGTCTTCCTCGATTTCGAGTCAACGAGCTTTTACTGTAGTAGTTCGTGTGAAAGGCGCAATTGGGGCGCCCTTTTACGAAAAAAGTTGTCCATTGTTTATTAGTGTTACCATAATACCACTCGAGCTTCAAGTAGTGGAATCTGCTTGAAGGTGAACACTCCAGCTTCATTTTCTAGCGGATCATTGCTTTTGTTATGTTTACACCACAACACATGCGGGCGTCAGCATCGGAAACTGTCGCGTTGTGTGAGCATAGATGGCGGGCTGCGTGCTGGCCACGGGTTTGCCAATGCAACTTCGTCACTCCGTCACTACAGGAGCGTCACGAGTTGAGTTGAGGGACCTCGGACGCGCACCAGCATGTCGGCGAGGAGAGAGGGGTTTCGCATGAATTTGTTCGGTTGTCTTTGTTCGCAAAATTCGTAATCTTCCATTTCTTCTTTTCATGGGCTATATTCTGCGGAGATTTTGGTTGAGTTCTTCCGTTTGTTCTTTGCAGTCGTCCACGGGGAAAGAAACCTCCGTCGCATGAAAGGAGGGGGTAGGGGGGACCAGCGAACTTTTCCAGAGGGGGGCGAAGCCCCCCCGTCCCTTCACCGGGAACCGGGAAATTCTAGGGGAAGCGCAGTTGCCCCTTTGCCCCCCCCCCCCCCCTGCCGCTTTTGACGCCTGTGATGGGCACAACAGACTGATTAGAGAAGCGATCACTCATGTTTCTTGCTGAACGTGTCTCATAACGGCACGCGTCACTGCACACGACATCGCTTGCTCGTAATGCGAATTCATTGAAACCTTCGACGTTGCTGTCTGCCAAGGAAGCGCTGTACGCCCTCCGCAGCCCCCCCCCCCCCCTTTTTTTTTGCCAACTGGCTCTAGCGGTGCGTTGCGGTGCGTCCATTGCCACCTGGCAGCAGACCAGGGAGTTAATATGTGGGGCTTTACGTCGCACAACCACGACATGATTATGAGGGACGCCATAATGGAGGGCTCCGGAAAATTTCGACCATCTGGTGTTCTTTAACGTGCACTGACATCGCACAGTACACGGGCCTCTACCATTTCGCCTCCACCGAAATGCGACCGCCGCGGCCGTGATCGAATCCGCGACCTTTGGGTCAGCAGCCGAGCACCGTAACCACTGATCCACCGTGTCGGACACCAGGGAGTTTGCAAAGTGCGGCAGAGAACCACCCTTTCTATGCAATGAGCGAGAGCAGGAGGTATGAAGGTTGCCCTATAGTGGTACCTTAAGTTGAGAGCGTACAAAGAAAGTGCTCATGAGGGAACCTTAGAAGAAGCATTCCGGGATACGTAATGAGGTAAGGAGTATTTAAGAACATGGGCCTTATTAATGTGACATTTTCTTTGGCCTATAAGCAGAAAACTATATTGCCCCCGAATTACAGTGCTCCACAGTCATGTCGAGAACGACGGAGCGTCGCGCCTGAAACTGCACGAGCGACATCTGCAGTCGTTAATAAGCCCCATCTGACCATACGAGGTCAACGATGCGCCTCCCTTGCACTTTCGAACTTTGTTTACTGCGGATGCAACAAGCGCTTTGGCCGTCGAAAGCGCTCTCGACAGCTTAGCGAAAAAAAAAAACGAAAAAAAAAACGAAGCGAACCGTTCTCGGCACCTGATGCAAGCTGTGCTAAATGCTTATTCTCCGTTCGTGGCCTCATTTCCCCAACAGCAGATTTATACCCTTTATCAGCTGAATAAAGTCAACTACAGTTGGGAGCGCTCCTGACGGCCACATCAGTCGTCGCGGCCGCGGCAATAAACAAGGACGGAAACTGCAAGGCAGGCACATCACTGGCGCCGCGCATGCTCAGATGTGGCCCGTTTCAAACTGCAGATGTCGCTTGTGCTGTTCCAACGCGACGCTCCGTCGTTATAGACATGAGTGTTGACCATTGTACATGACACAAATGTTAGCATTTTGCCCTCCCAGTCTCTCTGTGATTCTGTTCTATAAACGTACAAAAGAACTAAAATGTAGCTGCACAGATATTTGATACATGTCTTAGTTCCACGCTGAAATGGTGGCTGAGTGGTTCTATAGGTATAGGGTCACTGAGAGCAGGAATGAATCACTTTGCAGGGTGAAGAACTGCTTACGAATTCAAATGGACTGCTAATGGCTAACTGCTAACGGTTGCTAAACACGAAGCATCCCCTCCTTGTTGATGAAACTGCTATGTTCGTGCAGCAGTTTCATCACAAATGTCAAAGAATTTTTCTCCATGCGTGCCTGCGGTGACGCCGAAAAAGTATGCCATTCTATAAAACATCGGGTAGACCTTCGTTACTACATTAGGTAACCAGAACAAACTATATTCTACGCGAAAATGTGTGAAGCCATGATAGTATGGTGAAAGAAGTTTGGTTGAGACAACTAGTCGTTCAGTCTTGCATCTTTGGGGCACCTTCCTTAATATAAATGTGACCATCGTGCTAGATTGCAAAATCATAGTTCTAACTTCGTATTGCCACGCGCGCTTCTTTTTCTATTTTCATGTAACAGACCGGTTACATATGTAACCACCGCATTGCCCGCGCCGCTCTGGAATGTTGAACATTCACGATTATTTTAGATTGTTCTGATAAGTTTGAGCTTGCAACGCGAAGAGTACAGTTTATTCTGGCATTGACGAGACCGTCAATGATAAGGCTGCTATCTTAGATGGCTCTTGTAAAAATGCCGAAGCACCTTGCCGCTTACCGCCGGTCGGCGACTGTGATTGCCGCTATCAGCGCACAGAGTTGTCAGATACGTACTGCGCACCATTTCAGTATGCGGCTTTTCAGCGCATACGTGCGACATTACCCCAGAGGCCTGGGAGTGCGAGTCATCCTCTGAGCGACGCCTTCGCGCCGGATCCGAGGTGGTTCATGCTCCACGTTCATCGCCCCGGGAGCGATGGCCTCGTCGTGGTGCAATCATTGTGGTGCAATATGGTGCAGGGATGCATTGCCATCTTCAGGTGCGTGGTTGCGCAATAGTGGATCAACACCGCAAGGAATACAGCCCCCCGGCAACACGGCCTTGGGTCTTCCATTTGCCGAAAGTGACGCCACCTATTTGGGACTGCCGATTGGACGAACATGACATCACTCGCTTCCGCTCGTGATCCGCTGGAAGTGACGTGTTTAATGCTTGATAAGTCGGACAACCATCTAAAGAGAGGTCTTCTCTTGGCCGAGGTCCGCAGCGTACGAGTTGCTGCCGACCGAAGTGATGTGTCTTTACGGTCAGCTCACCATATTCTCTTACTCTAATTCTCGAATGTAAATAAAGCAAAGTTTTTCTCCGTATATCCGCATCATTCTCGGCCACCTACCGCACTTCAGCGGCGATATCCAATAGCCTGTATTGCTTCCAATTTGACTGTTTGTTTCCTGGGCACAAGTTCATCCAATAAAGAGTGTCATCTTTAATAGCCCAGCTGTGTTTCCTTTACCGTCACGACCACGAGACATCTGGTGGAGCTGCTTATTCCTTCATGTTACGGACGCCCACGAAAAGCCGGGAACCAAGCCCACAGCGTGAAGACGAAGACACCCAAGACTTCGTGCGGCAACGAGCTAGCCGCAGGCTGCAAAGTTTGCAGCCGGATTACGGACCCCTCCCCAAACCACAGCCGTGCACGGCGACGAAGACACATGCAATGATGAGAACTATTGTGTTCCCGGCTGCAGTCGTGATGCAGCGGCCCAGGGAGCCACCGACTTTCCGCATCGTTTGAAGGCCCAGAAAGCTGGCTGGAGACTTACGAGAGAGTTGCCACCGTCAATAACTGGGACTCCCCCCCCCCCCGCCCCCCCCCCCCCCCCCCAAAAAAAAAAAAGAAAAAAAAAGAAAAGAAAAAAAAAGCTGCATCCCTTCTACTTCTACCTAGAAGACGACGTGAGGACGTGGTTCGAGAACCGAGAATCCGCACTACGAACCTGGGATCTCTTTCGAACGGTGTTGCTAAGCGCAGTCCTCAAGCAACGAGCCGCAGCTATCCTGGAGACACGTGCGCAGCTTCCCAATGAAAACATTGCGATCAACACGGAAGAAACGATGCGCGAGTTTTGATACGCCGACCCCAGTATGCCCGAAGAGAAGAAAGTCAGCTTCCTCATGCGGGGTGTAAAACAAGAATTCTTCGCGGGATTGATAAAGAAGCCACCCAAGACGGTCGCTGAATTTGCTTCGGAGGCTTGAACAACCAAGAAAACGCACGAGTTGCGAACGTGGCAACACAACCGCACTTTCTTTGCTACAAACAACGCCGACGCTCAAGCACTAGGAACCGCCGACCTGCGTGAGACGATCAGAGCGATCATGCAGGAAGAGCTGTGAAAATTCTTACCTCTGTCGCAGCCTCAAGCGGATTCCATTGCTGAAGTCGTGCGCCAGGAGATCCAGCAATCACTGGGCGTTCCTCAGCCAGCAGAGCCGCTGCCGCAAGCTATCAGCTACGTTGCTACAGTTTGCCGTCACGCTCCTCCTCCGCGCCCACGCCAAGACGTTACACCACCGCAGTTAAGTCGCCAGACACCACCGCCGCCACCGATGCCCCTACCGTCATTCAGTTTCGCAGCTTCCCATAGACGCTTGCTCTCCGAAGTGGACGCGACGGCCGACGCAAGAACTAGCGGCGCTGCAGTTCCACCTTGCACATATATATGGCTCTGACCTTGCATAAAGCCCGTATTCG
This sequence comes from Rhipicephalus appendiculatus, assembly GCA_030522465.1. Taxonomy (NCBI): domain Eukaryota; kingdom Metazoa; phylum Arthropoda; class Arachnida; order Ixodida; family Ixodidae; genus Rhipicephalus; species Rhipicephalus appendiculatus. The sequence continues at coordinate 152,431 of JALIZH010015831.1, read as the reverse complement.
CCTCGTGTGCGACCGATGGCGGCGCTGCGAACGGCGCTCCGGTGACGCAAAGGCGGGGATTCGGCTTTTGTCGTCTGCTACGCTCTGGCTAAAACAGCAGCATTTTTATTATAGTTCACTCGTGTCACACGGCGTTCCTCGACTACTAGCTGCATTTTCTTGTAATGATATTTATTGAGATGACTGCTAGCATTACATGAGTTTAAGAAACGTTAACATTTAACATATCTTCTGTATACCGACAGCCATCGCGGTCAGGTTCATGCCCCCGAGTTCGTAGCATCGCTCACTGGGCTGGATGGCGTTGAAATAGCTTACATGAGAGCGCGAACGCCCGCGCCAAGTGAGTTAAAGAGAGTCTCCGCTGCTTTGAAATCGCAGCGCGATCAATTTTGCGGCTTATTCGCAAAAATCAGCGTTGTGTAAACAGACTTGAGATGAACGAAAATTCACGCTCCACTACCAATTGTAGTCATGTGGACTTCTGCAGACACGACAGCCGACAAAATGAAATCGATAAGTTCATCGACCAGCGGGTTATTGCGGACCACTAGCATAGACTGGGCGAGCTGGATGCAAATAAGATCGCTCGGAATGAAAAGCCAGCAGTGGTGCGCGTGGTACAGTTCGCCTCTTATGATTAGAGATAGATACGTTCATGAGCCGCATTCATGTTTTCTATCGCGCAGTGCTGCCTATCTACTCGACTGTGCGAGCCTGCCAATGGTAATGACAGGATGGCGCGCACTATATTTCTAATGCTTGGGCAACGCGATCCACTGCAGTGTTCGCGTTTCACTTGACACCGATAGCACAGCCTCGTAAACATTAGGAAATCGGCGAATGTGTCCAGGAAGAGGAGAAAGAGAGCTCTTTCCCACCATTCTTTTGGCCCCTGTGGCTGATCATTGTGATTCTTTACCGTGCTGTAACAAGATTGAATATTTTAAGGTGGGAGCCTTAGATTCCACATAAATTGCGAAAATTGACCGTCGGCGTTCCGCGTCGCCAGCGTCAACACGAGTGATGCGAAAATTCATCGCATGATCACATGATCACGTCATCATGACATCCCAGACCGACAAAGTTTGTGACGTCATAACGTCATGTCACATGATTACGTCATCACATGACATTGTCGCTATGTATTGCCTCCGTGATTGGTGGGCCGATCTCGGAGGCGATGCAAAACCAGGTGATGTGTAGAAGGCTTCAATGCAAAACCACGTTACGTCCAGAAAGCATTCGGAGGGGGGGGCGGCGAAGGAACAATACATCGACTAAAGAAAAAGATGGCTTTCGCCTTCGAGTCAACTTGGGCAAATGCATAAGGAACTCGAGTCTCTTTAGTACAGTGATCGCACCAAGCCACATCAGGAGTCGACCGTTGAGACTGATTTACAGTATTTTATTGCAAATACATCTTTCGATGCGAAAGCTTTATATTTATCAACGTTAGTATGATTACACTAATTCTGTTCAGCATATTTTCAGACCACCGTGAACGAGTGAACAAACGTCGATTTATTAACGTAAGGATCAAAAAAAATGTTGCAAAAAAAAATAGAACAAAAACAAAAGAAAATCACTCCGGACAACCTACCGATATTTCATATCCCCGTCGTGCATCCCCTTTAGACTCACCCTGTTTATTTCGAGTTTCAATTTAAAGTACTTACGACGCGCTTACAGAGCAGCTGCTAAAAATGTGTATTTAATCAAACGTTGTTGCCGGTAACGCCACTTAATTTATTTGAATGACATCACACGTCGTTTGTCATGCGCTTAAAACTCCGAAAAGAATTGAACCGAAGGCACAGGCTTGGCAACCGAACACGCGCAGCACGCGGTATACATTTATTGCGCTTTAGCGCAGACATGGAAGCTGAAGCCCGAACGCTAAATTCAGTTATCGAAAGCGGGCAGGAAAGTCATTTTGAGTGCGCCACGGCCATAGAACAGTCGCGAAAAGAAAAATTCACCATAGAAGCAGATGTACACATGGATGGCTAGCAGACGACAACAGTAGCAATCGACACAGAACGCTCTCCTGACGGCAACTCCACTCGATTTCGCTGTGCATTTTGCTTGAACATTTAGTACAAATTGCTTTATCAACTCGCCCACCAATGTTTCAATAACGCGAGCGCGATAGACAGGCCGGCAGCGTCGAGCAGCTTTCACGTAGCGAACGCGCGCGCGAAGAGCTGCATCCGAGTCCTCTCCCTGACGTCACACGCGAGAGGGCGCCACTCCAAGATCTCGAGGCGAATAAGTAGCGACATATGTGGGGAAAAGCGCGCCTCCTCTCTTTTCTCCCTCCTCCGACCTCTCCGAGGCTGACGCCGCGTCAGTATTGGCCAGATGCCGTCACGTGGGACCCCGCGCAGCGTTCGTTTGTTTATAGTCGCTCTCGACTACCATCTTAGCTCTCGAAGCATGCTCGGCATGCTCGAGAGTGGACTCGTTGGTGTATGGCGCATCTGTTTTACGGATACGCACTTGTCCTTCCGTGCGCGTTGTGTTGTGAAATACTTTTCACCCAAGACTGACGTCGCTGTTGGTTGCCATGGGCGGCTGTTGCGCCTTCTGATACCAGAACAAGTCTCCAAAAGATCTTCCTGATACCGTCCGTTAAGCGTAACGAGTTGCGACCTAATACGTGGTTGCATTGAATAGGAAGTGAGAACTTCAGGCCGACATTTTTGACTCGACTTTGCGGGGTAAGTTGCGAGTTTCTCACTATGAACATGCATCGAGTTTCGCATAATTCGATGCCCGCTCCAACGCCGTAGACATGTCGCAGTTACGTGTGCAGTATACGTCGCCATCTCTCACTCACGTTTCATCACCGCTTCTGCGGGGTCTATTTCGTTGTCGACAATACATGGCTACGTTTTCTCCTTGACCTGATGCGCCAACTGGTTCGAGTTCGCGGTATTGGTTTGTGGGCCTAGCATCATGCACGCGGACGGACGATCTAAAATGGGAATGCGAAACTTCAGACATTCGGCGCTGCTGTTTCGAATTAACATAAGTGGACTGCGAAAACTCGCATTAAGATTGCTTCTCTCCGTTGCCTTTTGTTGCGTGCTCATTTATCTCAGAACAAATATCTTTCTCTGGCTCTTTTACGTAGACCGATCAGCCGATCAACTTGCGATGGAAAGGTAGCAAAGCAAAGCGTGCATGACCTACCGAGTCGTAGGGTGCGCTCATCGTTTAGGAACCTCACGTATACGCGACATTTCGCGCTACGGTTTACGTGCTATTTCATGTGAATGCATAGCCCTACATTCGTGAGTGGAGCTCTCGCGAAGGAATAGCTTACGGTGGCACGCTAGTTCATACATTCGCTTGCTCGTTCTTTCAGCGATATAGTTCGTATGCCAGATACGTTCACAAGGTGCACTTGCGAAATATGGTTGGTGCGTCTAGGCACTTAACGAAACAACCACAGCTGTTCTAATATATCTACTACGTATTACGTGTGTACTATGTATTAATATTATTTAGCATATAACAGTTATAGTGTAGTTATGTACTATTGTTATTATAGATGCAGGTGTTCCTAATAATACTGTAAAACAGTACTCACAGTGTGTAGCATGCGTTATCGCTTTTTCTGTCTAGTATGTATACGTATTCCTTCAACTTTGTATCCCCATTCCTGCTTACAGCCTTCTTAGGCTAGCAGCACTTTACAAATATAATAATAATAATAATAATAATAATCATAATAATAATAATAATAATAATAATAATAATAATAATAATAATAATATCAGGGGTTTTACTTGTCAAAACCACGATATGATCATGAGGCACGCCGTAGTGGACGGCTCCGGAAATTTAGACAATCTGGGGCTCTTTTAACGTGCACCTACATCGTACAGTACACGGGCCTCTACCATCTCGCCTCCACCGAAATACGACCGCCGGGGCCGGGATCGAAGCCGCGACCTTCGGGTCAGCAGTCGAGCGCCGCAGAAACCCGTACACCGTGGCTGACTTCACGCTATTTGCATGACACCAACTGTGTTACACCCTTTGTCACATGGACACCCGCGAACACCGTTTCACTCGCTCGTCTTTACGTCGAGGTTGATGCGCTCCGTGTCACACCGTACGCAGTGGGAGTTCGGCAGTCTCTATTAGCGGCGGAATGCAGTACTCTCGTCCCCAGTAATCCGTAGCTGAGAAAAAAAAAAAAAACTGCGACCCCTATATTGCCGCAGTCTAAAGATTAGCGCACTATAGCAATATTCGCAAGAATATACGAAGTTCTTTTCGTGTTTTAGCGCGCATTCCCGTCCGTTTTATGTCGTCCGGGGACCGTCGTAGATCGTTGTGGGATTTACCTACAGAGAGTGAGTAAATCCCACCACGGATATGTGCCACTCCTCCTAGCACTCCCACTTCATTCACCAACTACATGCCACTTCATTCATGCCACTTCATTGAGCGCCACTGCACCAGGCCACCAGCTTCGCTGTTTCATCAGTGTCCGCCAAACGAAGCTGGCTCAATTTCTTTTCACTTGACATCTCGCTAAGGCGTTCGTCTGTGAACCTGCGAATCTAACCAACCTTGCACGGTGCTAATCGAACCAGCTCAACTCCAAATCTCGAACCAATTCTTTAACCCATGAGAAATGTGTCAAAATCGGGGATAACGACAAACTGGAAATTGCATAATGCTACGCGGGAGTTGTGTACGAGCTACCATTAACGTGTGGAGGCAGCCACAGATAGACCAAACGGGACGTTGTTTAGGGGAGCACAATGACGACTTAGCAAATGGAAGCACTTAGTTATGCGTTGTAAATACTGCCGCTGCCAATCTCAGTTTCAAGCTGGGTGCGTGTTGTACCGCCATCAATGCAGGAATTTGCCGAGGCTTATTAGGTCAACAAATATGGTGACATATGCGCTATTCAGCCTTCAGCTGCCTGTTTTGAAAAGAGATTCGCGCTCTTGCATGTACTTCACTCTTTTAGCTGTTGTTTTTCCTCGTTTGTTTTTATGAATTGATTTGCCGATATGCGGTGACTTTGTACTATCTCTAAGTGGTTATGAAAGGGAAAAGAAGAGAAAAGTGCCGACCCGTAACTGTCTCTCCTTACGAGGACAACTCAACAGGTCGGCACAGGAGTGGGGTGTGGGGAATGAAAGATAGCGAAGACGTAAAAAGGATAGGAGGAGAAAACAAAATAAAAATCACGCCATATCCGCGAAGTTAATGATGATGAGTGGGCGAAGCTCGATCGTTTTCATCCATGGCAGAAAGAGAATGTGTGGTCTGGAACGCGCTTATACTTCATGGTCATCAGCGTCATCGTCATCGTTATCACGTGTAGTGGGTACATTCCACTATTCTGGAACGCGCTTATACTTCATCGTTATCACGTGTAGTGGGTACATTCCACTATGCTGCGTCATCGTCATCTTTATCGCTGAACGGGCGGACGAATGAACCCACAGTTTTCTCGCTGAGTCATCGTCATCGTTATCACGTGTAGTGGCTACATTCCACTATACTGGAACGCGCTTATACTTCATCGTTATCACGTGTAGTGGTACATTCCACTATACTGCGTCATCGTCATCTTTATCACGTGGAGTGGGTACATTCCACTATACGTGGCTGGCTACCTACCTACCTACCTACCTACCTACCGACCGACCGACCGACCGACCGACCGACCGACCGACCGACCGACCGACCTACCTACCTACCTACCTACCTACCTACCTACCTACCTACCTACCTACCTACCTACCTACTACTACTACTACTACTACTACTACTACTACTACTACTACTACTACTACTACTACTACTGCTACAGAGAAGAGACAGACCCCCCACCCTAAGGAGCTTCGCCCCTAAAAGGCGAGATTTAGTCTGCCGCCCGAAAGCACGAGCTATCGCGCGAAGCGCAGCCGTCAGGAAAGGCCCCTAGGGAAGCCGGGACAAAATATCGCCGGAGAAGAAGAAAAAAATGGCGTAGAAATGGTTTTAGCGCATGAAGCGCTAACACCATTTCGACGCCAAACGGAGCACTGGCACTGTAGAAAATGCGGTCAGACGAACTCACATGTTGGAAGTTCGGCTGACCACGATGTGGGTGTCCTTGGGAAGATTATCCTCAAGGCAGGGCGTGCGCTGCAAGAGCCGCGGCACACAATCCTCGCGCTGGGGAATCGGCTGGTAGGAGCACAAGAACTGCACGTAAAGCCGCCGCGAGTGCGGCCATCTGCGTCCTTGGGATCATCAGCTGGGGCTGGGGGACTCGTCGGAGCGGTCCGGGAGGCTGCCGTGTCCGTCCCGATGTTGCCGTCAAGGGCGTCCCGAAACGAGCGACCCTTCTCGACTACCGCACTGCCCCGCTTGTTGGTGGTGGTAACAATGGTCCTGGCGTGTTCCGGCGCCTGGCGGCGCGTCAAGAGGCCATCCGAAGAGGCAAGGATGACGGCGGCCTTGCGTTGGATCTGCCAGGAAGGGCAGCGCGGCTCGTTCGCAGCGTGGTTGCCGCTGCAGTTAATGCAGCGCGGGCGCTCTGATGAGCATGTTCCCCTGGGGTGGCTGCCGCCGCATCGGAGACAGCGCTCGTCGAGCGAGCACGTCGCTGTGGCGTGCCCGAAGCGACCACAGCGAGCACACTGAAGGGGCCGCGGCAGACGAGGACGGACCGGCTCCGGAGCTTGAAGAGGGACACCTCCGATGGAATGGTCGTGCCCTCGAAGGTGATTGTGAGATACTTGCCTCGGCGGGCGAACGACACAACCGGTACGGATGAGAGGAGGTTCGCTGCAATGTCATCGGCGTGAATGTCCGCGTCCACACCGTAGATGGTTCCCACGCAGGTGTTGTCCAATAAAATCTTGGACTTTACGTGGACCTCGCAGATCCTGTGCACTTGGAGGAGTGTTGAGGGATCTGCGGAGGGTCGGACATCCACTGCCACAAGGTTGCGTCGGCGGTTGACACGGACGCGCCGAGTGGCCGGGTATCCGGAAAGGAAGGCCACGATGGCATCGCGGGACAGGGCGAGGAAGCTGGCCTTTTTCCCCTCCGGGCGAAAGATGATAGTGCCGCCATGGTTCCCCAGTGTTGTAGGTGAGGGAGGGGTCTTGGGTTCGGGCGCCGAGGTCTTGTTGACATCGACGGCCGGGTGGGAAGGGAGAGGAGGAGGATAGGTGGAGATGCGGAATGAAGCCGTTCCAGATTTCTCCCACGGCGAACTCACTCATGAGTTTGACTCACTCGGACTCACTCAGACTCAGATCGAGCCGTGAGTCTAAGTCTGAGTGAGTAATATTTTGGTGAGTTTGAGTCCGAGTGAGTCCGGTTGAAGAAAATTTTCGTGAGTGTGAGTCCGAGTGAGTCCGGCTCAGGAAACTTTTGGTGAGTGTGAGTCCGAGTGAGTCCAAAGCGCAAGATATATTTCTTGAGTGAGTCTGAGTGAGTTCCACTTTTGTTTGCCGACCTACTCATCTTCAGCATTACTATGAGCCTTACCCAGATTCACATTTATACTCACGTCTACTCACACGTATTCCAAAGCAGTATCGTTCATACACCATTTCAATATTTATTGATGAGAGGCGTGAATTACGTGGGGAGGTGGGGTGCGCTGAACCTCACCCTCCTGCCAACTCTTCCAGGGAAGTGCTTGATAAATATATTAGATGCGAAGCAGCTCTTTGACTCACGTGTGTAACGCCGTATATTACGTGCGTCCGTACGAATGCGCCGCAACGCGCTCCCCTCGCCGTAGGTGTTGGAGCGTTGCCAAGTAGGTCACGCCACAGCTGCGCGTTGACGTCACGCTCCCCTCGCACGCTTCCCTCGCAGGTGCGCGCTGACGTCACTCTCTCCCTCACCCGCAGCATGCTCGTGGCAGCGCCCGCAGCTGCCGGCTGCTCCGCCCGCTCGCAACACCTCTGACCCGCCTCCCGTGTCTTTGCGTTTCAAACAAACGCAGGGGTGGAACAGCTGCGCCATTTGCGCCATTATGCGCCAAACTCTTTTACCTGCGCCATCCTGCGCCGAACCGCCCCTGTAGCGCCAAACTTGTTTATCAGCGCCGTACTGCGCCGTAGCACCCGAATTTAGCCGCAAGGTACGACAGCCATCAAGCCCCGTGCCCGAAAACGTGGCCGAAACGTCGTGTTTTCGGTTTCATCGAAATGGAGATAGTTTCGGTTTCGTCAAGGCAGTGATCTCTCGAACAGGAGCTGTGAACCTTGATTGTAAGGTTTCGGTCACGATCGCTGGAGCGCGCGCTGTCTCGGCACGCATCAACGCGTATAGCTCGTAAACCCTTCTACATGCTGTTCTCAACGCGAAGAGACTGTGCGAAAAGAGCACCTCTCCCTGGCGCGGCAGTATTCTCTTACACCAGCGTTTTGTAGAGTTACGCAATATCGGATCCAAGAGAGCTGCCAGCATTACTTCGCATGACATTACAATCTTTGCTATCGCATTCATTGCTTCACTCTTGCGGTGAAACCGTGATTTCTTTTTATAACTTCATGGCAGCGTTCAGAAAAGAAACGAAGGATGACGCTAACAGTGCTCAAAAGAAGTGGGGTGGTGTCCGGTTCCGCCAACAGCCTAGCAAAGACAGGTGCACAGGACTGCTCATCGAGGCTCCGAGCACATGCGCGTATTCTCATTCATTTCGCCGCTGTGCTTCGTTATACGGCGCTTATCAATTAGGTGGTTGACGCTTTCGCGTTCAGGTTAAAGAAATGGGCGGCTGTACATAGCTAAAGAAGTCACAGTTGCACCGTCAGGGGTAAGAAATGAACGCGATAGCAAGAAATTGTAATGTTATACGAAGTGAGGCTGGCAGCAAATTCTTTTGGATCCGATCTCACGTAACTCTACAAAACGCTGGTGTAAGAGGATACGGCCACGACAGGGAGAGCAACACTTTTCGGACAGTCTTTCCGCGATGAGAGCGCAGCTCGTCGAAGTATATGCGAGCTGCCCGCTGAAGGCTGCCGAGCCAGCATGCACGCCAGCGCCTTTAAAAGAAAAGTTCACAGTTGCTGCCCGAGCAACACCGCCCCCCCCCCCCTCCCCTCGCGTAGTCTCGTGCTCGTCCAAGACGGACGGGGTGTTTCCTCTTTGCTTAGACGGCAAGCCTCCCGAGCGGGATGATGTTATTGCATGCGCCCTCCGAGCGACGTAGATGGGCCGGCTCGTTATATCTCTGCTTCAGCCGCGTTCGTTGCACCGCTCGTGCGCATTTACCCGCCTGTAGAACATAGGATGGGCGAGGGCATGTTATCAATTTGGACTTTATACGGGACATGACGGCGACGGCAAAAAGCCGTCAAGAGTGTCCATATTGCTAGCGCAATAATAAGGCTATTGCACAATTTAGCTTATAGTGTTTGAAAAAATGCAGCATTGGACAATTGTTGCTTCTCGTGCTGTGAAAAAGGGGCTACATATGCTCTGAACGTTCTCTCTGACTGCTCCAAACTTGCTCCAAAAGGCATTTCCGGCTGCTCCAAGCCTCCTCCAAAATGTCTTTCTGGCTGCTCCAAGCCTGCTACAAAGAGCATTTTTGCCTGCTCCCAGGACTGCTCCCAAACCCATGTACCCTGTTCCACCCCTGCAAACGTTTACTCGAGTAAACGCTACACCGAGTTTCGCTTCAAACCGTTCTTCCAGCACCCGCGTCGACGCCCGTTTCAACCGGGTCAACGCCGTGCGCACCGCTGCTGCTTCGCATCCCATCAGGGTTCCCTTCGGGGAGATGGTCCAAGTTTCTTATGTGTAGTCATCTCTTTCAAGAAAAATGCCATTACTGGTTTCCAACCACTCATAACTCGCATTCTTAAGTACTATATGAAAAGGCGCCAAGAATAGCGCCGATTACGTGATATATTGGTGTTAAAGAGCATTGACACCATGGCCGAAAAACATAACTCGAGACTAACGGACTCATGAGTCGACTCACTCAGACTCACTCAGATTCAGATCGAGCCTGAGTCTGAGTCTGAGTGGGTCAGGGTGAGTAATATTTTGGTGAGTTTGAGTCCGTGTGAGTTCGATTGAAGAAAATTTTCGTGAGTGTGAGTCCGAGTGAGTCCGGCTCAGGAAAATTCTGGCGAGTCTGAGTCCGAGTGAGCCCTGAGCGCAGAATTTATTTCATGAGTGAGTCTGAGTGATCTCCACAATTTTTGCCGACCTATGCTCCCACGTTGCTGCCGAAGTGGCGGGTGACGAGGGAGGTGCGTGATGTTCCCAGGAGGAACAGGATACCGATGTGTTGGTGTCCTCTGTTAGGGGCGAAGCTCCTTAGAGTGTGGGTCGTTCCCTCCTCTGTAATAGTATGTTGTAGTAGCCACTTCTAGTTAGTTTTAAGAATTGCTCACTAGATGGCGTTGTATGTATATGTCCTTGGAAATAATATCACTAGATGGCGTTAGTGGTTTTCGTATAGTTGACGATTAAAGAGGATAGATATGGCGCTGTTATAATTGGGATCGTCGGGCCGACGCGGTACTCGGAGTCGAGCACCGGAGGTGGACTCCATCGTGATCAACGGTGAGGTGAACTTCACCAGAGAGGAGGTAGTCAGCTCCACAGTGCTCTCGTGTGAGTCGCATGCAAAAACCAAGGCAGCCGGTGTCTGCGAAGCATGCGGCGGCTCCGGTACTCACGGCGGCACAACCCATAGCCAAGGACGCGTGGCTTTCACAACTCACAGCAGCGTTCTGTGGCGATGCATGCGGAGGCGAGGCGTTGCGTCGAGCACTGGTGTGGACTTCGGCGTCTGAGTAGGGGGCATCGTCTTCCTCTGTCGTGGAACGCGAACTGGCGTTGTCGCTGAGGCTGGGAACGCCCGGAACACAATTCGGCGACGCTCGTGCCCAGCTCACGATCGAACACCCAGGATCATGCAAAGACGTGACACGTGTACATTGCCCACTCGATCATGCAAAGACGTGACACGTGTTGTCACGTCATGCATGATCGAGTGGGCAATGTACGGGGGGGGATTCACGGTTACCCGAATGATCCCTCCGAGCTTCGCCCACTCATCATCATCATCATCATCAGCCTGTCTACGCCCACTGCAGGACAAAGGCCTCTCCCATGTTCCGCCAATCAACCCGGTCCTGTGCTTTCTGCTGCCACGTTATACCTGCAAACTTCTTAATCTCATCTACCCACATAATTTTCTGTCTCCCCCTCACGCGTTTGCCATCTCTTGGAATCCAGTCAGTTACCCTTAATGACCAGCGGTTATCCTGCCGACGTGCTACGTGCCCGGCCCATATCCATTTCTTCTTGATTTCAATTATGATATCCTTAACCCCCGTTTGTTCCCTGACCCACTCTGCTCTCTTCCTGTCTCTTAAGGTTACACCTATCATTTTCCTTTCCATCGCTCGCTGCGTCGTCCTCAGTTTAAGTTGAACCCTCTTTGTAAGTCTCCAGGTTTCTGCTCCGTAGGTAAGTACCGGTAAGATGCAGCTGTTATATACCTTCCTCTTGAGGGATAGTGGTAGACTACCATTCATGATTGGATAATGCTTGCCGAATGAGCCCCATCCCATCCCTATTCTTCTAGTTATTTCACTCCATCATTCGATTCGGGGATATGCTGTGATTTTTTTCTGCTTCAGAAGGGGTGTTGTAAGGTCTGGGGTTCGGCGGGTCTCGTTACGGTAGCTGGCCCCCGCCGTCAACCACATAGCCGATGTTTTCCAGTGAGGAGGACGCGTTATTACTAGAAGGAACGTAGGTTTATTTACATGATGGAAGGATGAGTGAACGAGTTCAACTCAAGGAATGAACTGATTTTGTACGAAATGTCTGCCGCTTTTATGGCCCCTGGTCTGCCAACACTGGGGTCCTCAGGAGGCGGTGACAGCAGCTCCCGCGAATCAGCTGTCTGGACGTCTGAGCGTTCCGCCCACAAGCACGGCAGAAATTGGGCCGCACGTTGATGAAGAGCATGGCCAAGGTGTCCAATGGGGTGCGCAAGCGCACCACACAATAAACTTGTGTCCGGCCCACGCCTCGTAGACTCGATCCTGTGACGCCAGGCGAGGAGGTTGAAGTCCGAAGGAGCGTGGGGGAAAGGAGGATGACCCCGGAGGGGAAGATGACCGCTGACCGGGGCACCTACAGGTGCCAAGGCGGCGTCGCCCAAGCTCTGCCACCCCGTTCCAGGAAGGGGTGCTGGAACCATGAGAACGTCAACAGCGGCGTTGTCCCACGCTGTGCCACCAGTCTCTCAGAAAAGGTGTGTCCGTGATCCCTCTGTCTGGTTCCTCATAACCCGACCACAGCGAGCTGCCTAGCCCACCCGACAAGTGTGCACAACACGTGCTGGTCAATGCGGGGCTCCGTGCCTCCGCGACTAAGCGCCGATACTGGGGGAGAAAGCAGTCCGGCAGGCAGGTTCACGCGCAATGGCGTCTGGTTCGAAGAACTCCAGGGCCAAACGTAACAGTGTCCTGAGCGGAGCTCTCCTTTTTTTTGCGCGCCCAGGGCGATCTTTGCTTTTCGGTAGGGGCCGGGGGCTCCTGCTGCTGTACTAGTTGCCTCGACGAAGACGCCGAAGCAGCCGCCTCCTGGGTAAGGCGTTTCCCCCGGCGTGGAGAATGATTACCAGTGAGGGACTGGTTGGCTTTCGCCCGGTACCTTAGGATCGGGGTCCCATCTGCCTTAGAAGCCCTTAGAAGGGCTGCGCGCGCGGAGACTCGGCACGATAAAGGGGAGGCGTAAAAAAAATACGGGGACGCGAAAAAGGTGCGTCCCGCTTGTTTCGTGTCTCACTCGGCTGCCGACGCTGTACTTGGTTACGTTTGTACTATTTAACTTTTGGGATTTTACGTCCCGAAACCACGATACAATTATCAGGGACACCGTAGTGGAGAGCTCCGGACATACGAACCATCTGGTGCCTCAAGCATTTAGCCTCCATCGAAATGCGGCCGCCACAGCCGGGATTCCAATAGCGCGACCTTCGGGTCAGCATTCGAGCACTATAACCACTAGACAGTTGTGGCGGATGATAACGTTTTCACTTGTGCGTATTTATATATGTACATGTGTGTGGTGACCAATAAATCGAGTTGGTATAGCGAGCGCTCGCATGCGTCCCGCTTTGCCTTCCTTTACTGCGCTATCTCTCCTACAATATTGAGGCGCTTGCGCTGCAGATTCTATTAAACGTACACCGGTGAACAAAAGTATACGCGCCACGTGAGCGCGTGCCGAAATGGCCATCGGCACCGTATTGTGGCGAGCCGTCTCCTGTCAAGAGGCTCTGACCGGATTTCGTCAGAGAAATGCTCTCGACAGCAGACGGCTCGCCACTAGACGGCACAGACGGCAAAGGTATACGGGTGGCAATGGTCCATATACTTTTGCTCACGGGTGTACGTATACGAAGACACACTCGTAGCCGTTCTTCTGTGATTGCTTACTGTCATGGTGCTTACTGTCTTCATTCAACACATACACGTGCGTATCCATGACCACTGACTTGCTCCGCTTTTTCAAATCGTGACTCGCCTGCCGTTAAGAACTGCTTGGGGGAGCTGCGTATATGGGGCACTGTCCTTTGTTGAGAGGTCGTCCCTCAAGATGAGGGAGCATCCACCCAACGAGACCGTGGGCCCCAGCCGTTTGCCTAATGATGGACCGAAGGCGGGGGGACCACGTCGATTCCACCCACAGCTCATCAGCAGTGGAAGAGATGGAATCGCAAGGCGATTTCACGATATTCACCGTCCGCCGGTTGAAAAGAAAGCTTCGCAGGACGTCATCTTCCGCGGACTCGCAACCAGCGATGGACAACGGCAAGAAGTGTTTCACAATCCAGTATGAGCCCACCTCTACATCAGACAACTTGAACTCACTCAACAGGCAGTCATTTACTGAACATTTCGAGCGAGTTGCACCTTCTCAAGTGAATGAAATTCGCTTAAATAGCAGGAAAACCATATTGTCAGTGGATGTGACGAACAAGACCATTCTTGAGAGACTAAAGGCCGTAACGTAGCTGGAAATATATCAGTTCGCACGTTCCTTGCTCACGGCAATGGAACAACGACCAACGTCATAAACCACGTGGACATTTATTTATTTATTTATTTATTTATTTATTTATTTATTTATTTATTTATTAAGGACGCTGGCCTCTTGAGGCTGACCTCCAGTCGACAGTCAGAATCGTGACCATCCGTCGGTTCGGGCAGTCTCGCTGCTCCAAGCTAGTATTTGATTCTGGGACTTTGCCTGCATCAAGGTTGGATACGTGAGACATCCTGTGCGCCATTACGAGCGTGCCACGGCCTTTGCAGTGTCACAAGTGCTGCAAGCTGGATCACGTAAGCGCAGTGTGCAAGAGTGAGACGACTTGCCGGTGGTGCGGTGGACCTCATAAGTTTGACAGCTGCGATGCTGCTGCTCCTTTGAAATGCCCGAACTGCTCTGGTGCACATGAAGCGACATCGAAGGACTGCCCGAGGATAAAAGAATAAATTCGCATCCTGCGGAAGATGGTAAGAGACTACTCGACACACATTGAGGCTGTCTCGTCCATCCGCCGACGTAGACGTCGTTGAACACGCAGGCGACAGCGGAACCGCAGCGCGCATAGAGCTGATCCATCACCCGCAGCTCATGATGAACAGATGCGTGCGCATCGTGAGGCCGCTACAACCATCTCGAGTGCCCCAAGTCCCAGGGGTGCAGAAAGTGGGCTAGGGCCAGCGTTGCCCACCGATACTGCAGATGTTGAGTGGCCTTTGCTACCGTCCTGAGCAATAAAAAAGATCACATCACGGGCTGCAATTTCAAGGATGGCGGGAAATGATAGGAAAGACTCTGAGAAGACCAGGACTGCGCGGAAGAACCTGCTAAAGTCTATTCGTGCGAGCTACAGACGTCAGGTGTGAAGACAGCAGTGCAGATCCTAAACGTGCTGGAACCGCTACTGGTAGCCTTTCCATAAAACAATATGGCGAACTTATTCAATGAACATGTGCGCACATCTGCTATACTGCAGTGTAATGCAAAATGCTTGCGAAGCCGGTTGTCTGAATTTCAACAACGGATGTTTAAATATCAGTTTTCGGTGATTGTTATGTGTGCCGAATATGATGTCGTTTCGGAATTCCGGATACGTCACACTATGGTCTCGCGACGACTGAAGTACGAGCAAAGTGATTATGTGTATTAGTCGGGATTTAACGTACGTGAGGTATGACGTGGCTTCTCATGCTTCAAATGAATATATCTTCCTAACTATGAAGTACAAGCGACTTTCATTATCTCTCATAGGGGGGACATATCCCTCCCAAATGTCGCGTGGACTGTCCTCACCTCTTGTCTGTGATCCAAGCTTGCCCAGAGCCACATATATTAGTTTGGGATCATAATGCACACCAGCTCATGTGGGGCTCTGCTTCAATAAACATCCCGCAGTAGGGACATTGCTGATTGTGTGCTCAGTCAGGGTCTGATGTCCATCAACGATGGATGACCTGCTTTCCTTCGCGGCGCATCGTACAGCAGCTGCCTGGACGTTTGTTTTGTGAGTAGAAGTCTCTTGTTTACCACCTGTTGGTGCAGAGACGTAGAAACACACGGAAGTGAACATCTCTCTACATAGATACAGCTAGAAAGACCCCGCCGATCGGCTCCCCTTCCTGTGCGAAGCGTGGGCTGGCAAGGATTTCAAACATCTTTAAATACTCAGTGCAGGACCATTCAATCCATTTCCGAAACAGAAAGTGTTATAGCATCAGCCTTAACTGCAAATTCAAGACTTGTGAATGTACCAAAAGCCAGATCGCAGCTTGACGCACAATATGAATACTTCGTACAATGCGGCGCCGCGCAGGGCGAAAATACAGGAGGGCGAGATCACCGTCCGACCTGTGTACACCTCGCCAAGCACAACTACATGTACTACGACACCTCGACAAGCTCGACAGGCAACGGTGGAGGATGTCTTGTGGTTAATCGCAGGCAACCCATATCGAATATTGTCACGTGGTTGTGACGTGAGCGAAGGCAGCAGGCGGCGTGTCGAAGAAGAAACTCTTTATTTGGCCGAACTCGTGGCCGGGAAACGGAAAGTCAGATTACAACAAAACACACTGTAGAATGATAGCGGCGAACGGAGGGTCAGCTGTCGATAATCTGATCCGCGGTAACGCGCATCGGCATTTATACACGCGGCGTCGAACATTCGAGCGTTATTTTTGGTGGCCGAGTTTGTTCCAGAAAAAACTCAGCTGTTCGCCTTTGCGCGCTCGAGCCGAACAGATGATCCGAAAACTATCTAGAATGATCTCAGACATTCTGGCGAGGATTGCGCATGGCAGTATGTACACGTGCGATATGCCGAGAACATAAACCATAGAAAGGAGCGCGTGTGGCATTGCCCCCCCCCCCCTCTGAAAAGACATCGTCCCGATGCGTTAACAGCAGGTGGAAGTACAATAATAAAGCAAAAAAGTACAATGATCAATAAATAGAAGCAAGAATGCACACTAATAAAGTAAAAAGTACAGGCCTCAGATTTGCTAACATGCGTAGTACTGCTTGAAGCGCACGACATGGACAAGTTCAGGTCGTGCACGGCGCCGCTGCGCGTTCGTAATGCCATCAGGGACGACCTCATAGTCGAGTGCTCCGAGGCGTTGAAGTACCCTGCATGGTCCGAAGTATCGTCGAAGAAGCTTCTGGCTGCGTCCCCGTCGGCGTACTGGCGTCCAGACCCATACACGGTCACCGGGTTGGTATTTCATGCGGCGTCGTCGAAGGTTGTACCGACGGCTGTCGGTCTTTTGCTGGCTTTGGATGCGCAGACGGGCGAGTTGTCTGGCTTCTTTGGTGCTCTGAAGGTACGCGGTGACGTCCATCTTTTCTTCGCCGGAGACATTGAGCAACATGGCGTCGTGTGCCGTTGTCGGGGTCCCTCCATAGACCAACCTATACGGCGTCATCTGCGTCGTTTCTTGTACGGCCGTGTTGTATGCAAAGGTCACCTACGGAAGAATGGCATCTAATGTCTTGTGCTCGACGTCGACGTACATGGCCAGCATATCGGCGATGGTCTTATTTACACACTCGGTGAGGCCATTGGTCTGTGGGTGGTAGGCGGTGGTCCAGCGGTGACTTGTCTGGCTGTACCTCAGGATCGCCTGAGTTAGGTCCGCAGTAAAGGCCGTACCGCTGTCGGTAATGAGGACCTGTGGGGCGCCATGACGCATTACGATGTTCTCGACGAAGAACTTTGCTACCTCGGCGGCACAGCCTTTGGGCAGGGCCCTTGTCTCAGCGTAGCGGGTCAGGTAGTCAGTAGTTACGACGGTCCATTTGTTTCTGGAATTTGACATCGGGAACGGCCCCGGTAAATCCGTGCCGATTTGCTGGAACGGCCGGCAAGGTGGCTCGATGGGCTGCAGAAGACCGGCTGGCCTTCTCGGCAAGTCTTCACGCAGTGGGTGACGTCGGCAGTGAGGCGAGGCCAGTAGTGCTTTTCTTGTACCCTCGCGAGCGTTCGGGAAAATCCAAGGTGTCCAGCCGTCGGGTCGTCATGCAAAGAATCCAGAACTTATGGACGTAATGCTGAAGGTACTACGAGGATGTAGTTGGCCCGAAGTGGCGAGAAAATTTTCTTTAGGAGAACGCCGTTCCGCAAGAAAAACGATTCCAGTCCTCGTCTGAATACCTTTCGAACAACGGTGGCCTTGACCTCGAGGTATTCGACAAGGTACTAGAGTTCTGGATCGGCTCGCTGTCGTTCGGCGAAGTCATCGGCGCTTGAGGTTCCCAAGAAGTAGTCACCGTCCTCGTCGTCCTGTGGCGGTGGGTCAACGGGGGCGAGGGACAGGCACTCGGCGTCGAGTGCTTTCCTCCGGACTTGTAAACGACGGTAATGCCAAATTCTTGAAGTCTCAGACTCCATCGCGCGAGACGACCTGAAGGTTCCTTCATGTTAGCTAGCCAGCACAAGGTGTGGTGGTCGCTCTCAACTTTGAAGAGCCCTCCATAAAGGTGCGGGCGAAACTTTGACGTAGCTCAGATGATGGCAAGGCACTCTTTTTCTGTTGTGGAATAGTTGCCTTCTGCCTTGAATAGCGACCGGCTAGCATAACTGATAACCCTTTCTTTTCCGTTAGTATTCTGCACGAGAACGGCCCCGAGTCCTACGCTGCTTGCGTCGGTGTGGATTTCCGTATCGACGTATTCGTCGAAATGCGCAAGTATCGGAGGCGTTGCAGGCGTCGTTTCAGTTCCTGAAATGCTTCAACTTGCGCTGTTTCCCACCTGAATTCGACGTCGGTCTTCGTGAGCTGCGTTAGTGGCTCGGCGATTCGTGAAAAGTCCTTGACGAAGCGTCTGTAATAGGCGCACAAGCCGAGAAATCGGCGCACGGCCTTCTTATCGGTGGTTGGCGGCAAAGCTGCGATGGCAGCTGTTTTCTGCGGGTCTGGGCGAACTCCGGACTTCCTGATCAGTCACGTGACCCAAAAACATGAGGTCCTTGCACACGAAGCGGCACTATTCTGGCTTCAAGGTGAGTCCGGAGCTCTTGATTGCTTGAAGTACGGACACAAGGTGCTGGAGGTGTTCGTCGAAGTTCGAGGAAAACACAACAACGTCATCCAAGTAAACGAGGCAAGTTTGCCACTTCAAGCCAGCCAATACTGTATCCATGACTCGGGAAAGTCGCAGGTGCCGAGCATAGACCAAAGGGCATGACCTTGAACTCGAACAAGCCGTCTGGTGTTATGAAGGCAATCTTTTCTCGGTCTCTCTCGTCGACTTCGATTTGCCAGTAGCTGGTCTTGAGGTCCATTGAAGAAAATTACTTCGCGTTGCGGAGCCTGATCTAGGGCGTCATCTATTCGTGGGAGAGGGTACACGTCCTTCTTCGTGATTTTGTTCAGACGACGCTAGTCGACGCAGGAACGTCGGGTCCCATCCTTATTCTTCACTAACACCACGGGTGACGCCCACGGACTCTTTGAAGGCTGGATGATGTCGCGTAGCATTTCGTCGACTTGTTTCGTTAAGGCCTGACCACACGTGCCCGTTGCAGCGCGTCAGCGCGTGGCTTTTTGACGCGGCGCCGCGCCCTCTCCCTGTGGGGAGACAGGGCGCGTGGCTACTGGAAGCTGCACGCCCCCCTCTCTCCATAGGGAGAGGGCGCGACGCCGCGTCAAAAAGCCACGCGCTGACGCGCTGCAACGGGCACGTGTGGTCAGGCCTTAATGGCGTCGCGTTTTCGCGTCGAAACTCTGTGCGTACTCTGACGAAGTGGCCAGGCACTTTCTTCTGTGACGATGCGATGTTTTGCGACTGGGGTCTGCCGAATTCTTGACGACGATGAAAAGCAGTCCTTGTATTGCAAGAGCATGGTTGTGAGATTATCTTGCTTATGCGTCGGAAGGCTACGTTAACGTCGAAAGCTAGTTGATGAGCTTGGTTCGTCGTAGCAGGATCGGTAGACTCGGCGAGGGCGAAAGCTTTGCTGGCGTCCATAATTTCTTCGATGGAAGCAACCGTTGTGCCTTTGCTCGCGGGCTTATACTCGTTGCTAAAGTTCGTGAGCATCACTGTTCCTTTCCCTCCTCGAAGCTCGGCTATTCCTCTGGCGACGCAAATCTCGCGGTTGATCATCAGGTGCTCGTCGCCTTCAACGACGCCGTGATGGTATGTTGATTTCTAAGTGCCGACGGAAAAGGTGACGCTGCAGCGAGGGGGAAATGGTGACTTGGTCTTCTAGCACACTCAAGGCGTGCTTTCTTGGTGGCGTGTACGGCGGTAGAGCTTTTTCTGCGGATAGACGTCAGACTCTGCCCAGGCGGCGCTGCGAAAAACGCCGCCACCAGCGCTCTCATCGCCGCCCTGGCCATAACTGGGTAGTGCAATGAGAGCCGTCCGCAAGCGAATGTGCATAGGCCACTATAGAACCCCCCCTCTTTCGCTCGTGTTGAGGGCTGTTTCCTAATAATCAAGGACCTGGAAAGCTTCTTCCGTCAATCCACCCTAGCTTCATAAAAGTAGGAAGCTCATCAAAGTGAACTGCGGCTACAATGCAAAAGATGTTTCAGTTATTTCGGCGTGCTGCGCTCGCAAGCGCAAACGAGCATCGCATGACATCAAGTTCGAGGCACTCCGACGTGCGTTCTGTAACCCCTAATTGCGTTAAATTTGGGCATATACATACTGTCAAAGCGATGACGTACGTACACGAGCAATGTTTCTTACGATCAGTGATCGCTTTATCAGGCACGAATGGTCGCGGCGATTTTCACCTTGCAGTTGCATTCTCCATCCATCTCTCGCAATTCCAGTGCGTCGAACTGTTTTATTACGGATCCTCGAATGTACTTGACGGTTGTCTTCCGTCTGTATATACTGCAAATGGGGACACGTGCGTGTCCACTTTCTCGTTGTACAACGAAAGGCGTAACCGTGGCCTCCGAGATAGCTCCGGCAATCGCGGAGACCACGGGCAAGAAAAACCTGGCGGTGGTCACGAAGAACATTCTGCGATTTGCTTGTATGACGCACGTGTTAGCATTTGCTAGTTAAAGCCGGAACTCTGAACCTTCAATGCGTACGTGCGCGATGCTGTGTGATGACGACCAGTTCAGATTATGGGTGGTCGCGGAGTGCACGATGTCTATCGCGCGCTTCACCAGTCTGCATTTAACTGCTGCACGGCGCGCACCGCGGTCTCTGCTGAGCTTCATAGTCAAGGTTACCACGGTTCTACGTCAAGGCTACTCAAAACACTAACATGAGACCCACATATTATCACACTTTCCATTCGACCGGCTGTGGAGAACACGAGTAATTCGCTCACCCAACACGTTCGCAACGGCCCGTATCCAGAGCTCTTGCCGTTCTGCTTCGTGCAACAGCTACGGAAATCGGTAAAACTGAAGTCCTTTACGTCCGTGGCAATTCACAACGCAACAGTAGCGTCGACTGAAGCCTTTCTGGCATTTCTTCGTAGCGCGCGGAGCTGTTGCGTCTGCTCTTGCTTTCGCCGTCGTTCTGGCACGCACATCATGGCGGTTCGGTTGCGCGTCCGACTAGCGGAGAGAAATTCGTAGCTCTTTTTCTGAGTGCTCAACGCGCCAACACACCAAATATTTAGGTTAATCATTGTTTCCAACTCGCTAGTGCACCTGGTTGCACAGCAAACTTTGCAAGGGAGCCGGCCTTTGCACTACCCAAAACTGCTCCGACAGGTGGCGCTAAGTGTCTGCAAAACTCCAGAGTCTGACATCTATAGCGTTATCGACTTGGATCGCAGATCGATGACTGCCCCATGAAGGCCTAAGAAGTCCGTACCTAGGATGACATCTCTCGAGCACCGCTGTAGCACTACGAAGCTTGCGGGATAAATCCGGTGGTTAATGGAGACTCTCGCTGTGCAGGTTCCCTCCGGCGTTACTAGGTGACCTCCATCTGTCCAGATTTCGGGGCCTCCCCATGCAGTCTTGACTTTCTTCAACTGTGTGGCGAACGACCCACTGATGACGGAGTAGTCGGCTCCGGTGTCGACGAGAGCTGTGACGCTGTGGCCGTCGATGAGAACGTCGAGGTCGCAAGTTCGTCGTCTTGCGTTGCGGTTGGGTCGCGGCGTCGGATCACGGCTACGTCGGTTTGTTCCGCTGCTTCCACATGGCGTCCTCAGGTCTTTTTTCGGCCACGAAGTTCCTACTTCAGGGCTTCGTCCTGTTTCCTGCGTGTTCATCAGATATCGTCGCGGCGTCGTCGGCGTCGGGGAAGGACCTTCGGAAGTTCGTCGTACAGCAACCGCACCTCCATCGGTTGCTGCCCTTAGTTTTCCGAGTAAGGGCTAGGAGATCGGCCCCCAGCAGGGCCGGCGTGCTGCCTTCGGTGCGGTGAGTTGCAGCGGCCTGGCGACGGCGAACGAGAAGGTTCGGGGTGTCACGTGGCTGTTCCCCTGGCTGTGGACGCGGCGCTTGACTCCTGCTTGACTACTCGCATAAGAAAGCGGCCTTTCTTGTCTTCGGGCATGACAGGGTCTGTATGACGGAACAGCCTGGTCATCTCTACCGTGAAGAGCGCCACGTTTTCGTTCGGCGCATGCACGTGGGTCTCGAGCACAGTCTCAGCCCTCTCTTTGCGGATAACGCTCGTGAACGTAGCGAGGGACCTGGTGCGAAATGTGTCCCACGTTGTCAGGGTTCGCTCTTGGTTCTTGAACCAGGTACGAGCGGTGTCTTCCAAGGCAAAGTACACATGACGAAGCTAGTCTTCGCTGGTCTAGGCATTGAAAACGGCGACTCGGTCGTATGCTTCGAGCCAGCTTTCCGGGTCTTCAAGTGTCGAACCGCGGAAGGTCGGTGGCTCCTTGGGTTGCCGGAGCAGAAGGGGTGCAGACGGCGCATGGGCTGTCATCGTCACTGCGGTAGAGGTCAGGGTCTTGGTCTGCCGGGACTGCTCAGGTCTACCGCCCGTACTGTGGCGGTAGACCTTGTTCGCCTGCGGCTTGCTCGCTGCTCAGGGTTGGCGTCGATGTATTCCCTGCAACTTGGGCTGGGTTCACGGCTTGACGGTGACGTCCGGAACATGAACGCACAGCACCTCAACCAGATGTCACGTACGTGAACAAAGGCAGCAGGCGGCGTGTCCAAGATGAAACTCTTTATTTGGACGAACTTGTGGCCGGGAATGAATGCTAGTATACCACTATGCCTCAAGAGGAAGGTATATAAAAGCTGCATCTTACGGGTACTTACCTACGGAGCAGAAACCTGGAGACTTACAAAGAGGGTTCAACTTGAACTGAGGACGACGCAGCGAGCGATGGAAAGGAAAATGATAGGTGTAACCTTAAGAGACAGGAAGAGAGCAGAGTGGGTCAGGGAACAAACGGGGTTTAAGGATATCATAGTTGAAATCAAGAAGAAGAAATGGATATGGGCCGGGCACGTAGCACGTCGGCAGGATAACCGCTGGTCTGAGTGGATTCCAAGAGATGGCAAACGCGTGAGGGGGAGACAGAAAATTAGGTGGGTAGATGAGATTAAGAAGTTTGCAGGTATAACGTGGCAGCAGAAAGCACAGGACCGGGTTGATTGGCGAAACATGGGAGAGGCCTTTGCCCTGCAGTGGGCGTAGACAGGCTGATGATGATAATGATGATGATGTGGCCGGGAAACAGAAAGTCAGATTGCAGCAAAACACACTGTAGCGGTGAACGGAGCTACAGCCGTCTATAATGTGATCCGCAGGTAACGCGCGCCGTCATTTATATACGCGCGGCATCAAACATTTGAGCGTTTTCGCTGGTGGCCGAGTTTGTTCCAGATTAAACTCAGCTGTTCGCATTTGCGCGCTCAAGCCGCACAGATGATCCGAAAACTATCTAGAATGATCTCAGACATTCTGGCGCGGATAGCGCAAGGCAGTATTTACACGTGCGATACGCCGGGAACATAAAACATAGAAAGGAGCTTGTGTGGCAATATGGCCTATTGTCCGAAGCCTTCAGACGGCTACGCAGCAGTTGTTCCCCTTCCGAGCTATGACTTTAAAACAAGGTCGGCCGTGAAGTAGGGGTTTCAGAAGATTATTGCCACTTACTAGTAGGCATGTCCTCCTCGCCGATAGCCATAGGCGTGCGCACGGCGGGGGGGGGGGGGGGCAGGGGTATCACCCGAATCACCTAAGAGGGGGGGGACGCAAAGTAAGCCCCATATATTGACATAATGGAGAAGGGGGGGCGCTTCGACTCGGCGGGGGGGCACAAGGTCATCCCCATACATTGACTTAATAGGGTGGGGGGGGGGGGGGCGCTGCGACGAACCTTCGCTGCCCCCCCCCCCCCCCCCACCCTGAAGGTGAACCCTGCGCACGCCTATGCCGATATCACCTTCATCTTCTGCCTCACTGCCATCTTGCGACGATCGCCTCGACACACCGTTCACAATGCACGAACTCGACGCTGCGATTTCTGCCTCACGACGTTCGTCCGCACCAGGCCCTGATGGGATCACCTAATCGGCTCTCTGTCACCTCAGCCAGGAAGCGAGGCAAACTCATGACCCCTTGTCTCAGACCCTTACGAATAAAGGAGGAGGAAGGGAAACAAGCGGAAGGACAGGGAGGTTAGCCAGTTCTTGGACCGGCTGGCTACCCTGTGCTGGGGAAGGGGGTAAGGGGAGTAAAAGATGATAGAAAAGAGATGTCACTAGAAAAAAAGAAAGAAAGAAAAAAAGACAGGAAGAGAATGAAAAATAAAGGAAGAAAGAGTCTTAAAGTCTGTCGCTCAGACCAGTTGCACGAAGTTTCATGTTCTTATGTTCTCTTGTTCTATAATTCTACGTGGGAGACGGCAACAGTCCCGGACACTCCGTTGTCCCGGATAGCTGGAAGTGCAGCCGCATAGTGGCCTTACTGAAGCCAGGCAAGTGTTCACACGAGCTGTCTTCCCATAGGCATATGCCCTAGCCAGTTGCATCGGCAAGGCAATGGAACGCATGGTACTGACAACTCGACTTGCTGCGCAAGAAGGAAAGAAGAAGGGAGACAGGAAAGAGCGCAGTGGAACCTGCGCTCTTTCCTGTCTCCCTTCTTCTTTCCTTCTGCTTGCGCAGCAAGTCGAGTTTTCAAGTATGATCCAACTAGTCTGCAAAGAAGTATTGCTGGTACTGTCAAAATTGAAATGGCTGCTGAAGAACAATGTCGCCTTACCAGATTTTATGAATGGCTTCCGCAGGGGTCGATCATATATAGACGGTGTTGTAGACCTAGCCTCTTCTGTAGAAAAGGAAAGACAACGTCTGGAGATTAGCAGGTACAATTTTCTTGGATATAAAAGGCGCCTATGTTAGCTTCCTTCCTGTGATGTTCTACAAGCGACGCACTGCCGCTCCGGGCAAATAGGCGTACCGCCGCTCCTCGGGTCGCAAGCACCGGCTTCCGGTCACTCCGCCGCGCGGCCCGAGCGCAAGGGATATTGGGTTACCTTTTCCCCTTCAAGAAGGACGCAGCGCACGGATCGCGCATTCCGCGAACAGGCGCCGTTTTGGAAAAATAAAGCAGTTCGTACCCAGCAGCCGAGCGGTGTGGTTCTTCCCGAGAAACGCCACGCAAACCCCGCAACGTAACACTTCATAAGGCCATTCTTGACGCGCTTGAAGTTATCGGCGTAGGAGGCCGACTCCACGCATGGATGGTGAGCTACTTTAGCGGACGTACCATTTTTATGCCGACATCTGATGGCGACACGGGCCGGCACCTCGTTAGCCGTGGAGATTCCTCAAGACGCGGTCCTCAGCCCTTACTTTTCAACATAGCACTCATTGGCCTTGAAGCTGAGCTCTGCGACGTTGTAAAAATCAGTGCGTACGCGGACGATATATGCATATGGGCATCTGGAGCAACGCGACCACAACTGCGGGCAAGGCTACAGCAGGACACATCGGTAACATCAAAGCACTTGCGTCGTCAGGGCATTCAACTTTCAATAGCAAAATGTGCTGCATTTGCATTTACGAAGAAATCAATGACGCGGTACCCAATCTTCGCTGATGGAGCGGTGATTCCTGCTGTCACGCTCTACCGATATTTAGGGGTCGTCATTGAACGCAACCTATCTTGGTCGAAGTGGGATTCTTGTCCGGAAGAAGGATGGTACATGGCAATTCTGCGTGGAAAACAGACGCTACGGAACAAACTAATTCATTTTGCAGATGTTCTTCGTGTTATAGCAGGACTAAGATGGGGTCCTTCAGAGAAAGTTCTTCTGCAGTTGTACGAGGCTTTGTTTGGGAGCTATGTATGGTACATCTCAGCTGTACTCTCGAGGATGCGTGTAACGTGCCGTCGCACCTTGGAATCTTCAGGCACGAGTACCGAGAGCATGCCTAGGCCTGCCACGGTGCCCTTCAACCTCTGACACAATAGAAGAGTCCCGCACCTCCCCTATATGCAGGTTTACACGTACTCTGTGCCTCTTCGGGTGCGCCTTCGACTGCTGACCAGACATGCACAGCATCCATGGCCTTCGGTGTGGACGGACCGACCAGGCTGCACCTTATCACGCTGTCTCGATACGCATTGACATATGATCCCTTCATTGTTTGCATCTTCCGTCATCTCTGAAGTGCCTCCGTGGACACTGATCAAACCACTGATGTGCCTTCACATACGTTGTATTTCGAAGAAGTTGCGTGTTCCTTATGCTGCCTTCAAGCAACTCACCTTGGCACATTTGGCTGACCGATACAGCGGCTCTGTGCATATATGTACCGATGGATCGGTAACATCATCCACCTCATCTGCGGCCTTCGTGATCCCTCAACTTGGTATTTCCCAGCAGTAGTAATTAGATCACAAGTCATATTTGACAACCTGGGAACTTGTTGATGTACGGGAAGCTATCCAATTTGTGAACGGCCAAGCACCACGTAAACGGGCGATAGTGTCTGATGCAAAATCGGCCCTGCAAGCCATCAATTCTTGCTCTAAAAGAGGCCAATATTATGCATTAGCTTTAGGAATTATCCAAGCATTCTACCTTACACGGAGACGTGATCACTTGATTGCAGTCCAGTGGGTTCCAGGACACTGTGACTTGGCTAGCCGACAGTGAAGCAAGAGCGGCAGTATACGACACCCAAATACACGTCAAAATACCGTATTCAAGAAATGACGTTAGCACATTGTTGAGATCGCTCATGCGCGAGTGCTAAGCAACTTACTGGTCTCAACCAGGCCATCGGAAAAAAGCGTCTGAGGGAAACAGACCCCGTTATGACTTTTTGCCTCCCTGCTAAATAAACCGAGGACATGCTAGTGTGCTGCACCGGATTCTCCTGGGCGAAGCCTTCACTCGACACTACGCGCACCTAATCGGCCGTGCAAACCGCCCGAACTGCGAATTGCCAAGTGCGCGAAACTTTAGCCCATATATTTTGTGACTGTCCACTCTACGTGACTCACAGAAAGGGGCTAACTTCAACGCTGGCAGGCACTGGAGTAACAAAGCTAGTGAAAGTTGCATTTTATCCGTAACGTACGGCCAGATACTGTCAAAACCTGCTACAAGGACTGTTCTAAGTTTTCTCAAAAGCACTGGACTGGATACTATGTGGCAGGGTATTCACCGTGCTAAGTGGCTACTGTACATACGCGCCACCTCTTCATTTCCCCATCATCACCCTTCATACCTATTTTCCCCTTTCTCTTATCCCCTGTGTAGAGTAGAGGGCTGGAGCACATTATCTCAGGTTGAGCTCTTTGCCTTCCAAGAAATTCTCTCTCTGCCTCTTGTGTTTCCAAATAATCTCAAGAAATTCGCTGGTAGAATGAACAGAGTTGACAGCGTAAACGCCACACAGTTATCGAAGTGAGGGATAAAAGGAAAAAAAAATGGTATTACTGGAATGAGGCATGAAAATTGACTACGAACTAAATAGCAGAATGTATAAGACGTAGATATTATCATAAAAGACATGTTAATCGTGTTAATATTCATTGAATGTAACCACCTAGTACAATTGCGTAAAACTCACAAAACACCCTGTAAAACGATTGGTTGCATTTCGTGGCACTGATAATCAATCAATCGATTTTTTTTCGTCTGATATACAAGAAGAGAAAGAGGCGGTGTCATTTGGCAGTTTGATGAGCCCACTGCCCCAATTACGAAGGTTCACTGCTCCACAAGGATACTTATATACTGTAATGCCGGTTCCGCGAGGTCAATCGGTACCGATTAGACTGACGATGACATGCTGGACATAAGTGAAAGTCACCGAGCTGCGCTGATGGACCTCGTGGCGCCTGGCTCTGGAAGATCTCCTATTTGGAGATGCAGCTGCCGTGGAAAGGACAAGCCTGCGCGCGCCAGTAATTGGCCGATTGCGCTTTGTCGCTCAGATTTGTCGAACGATCGGAGATGTTGCAAATGTTCTCAAGAGGGCCACAAAAAGGCTGCTGCAGTGGCGGTGCAAGGCCGCGGCCCCGTTAGCAGTGTTGACACACGTCTGGCGAGCGGGAAGAAAGCGCAGCCCAGTTGCCTCCTTCTGCGCGTGCTCTGATTTGCGGCGGCGGCCACCCTTTCCACGGCGACGTTTCGCTTTCGAGGGACCAGCACCGGTTTCACTTGCAAGCGGGCCTCCTTCGCCG
Organism: Rhipicephalus appendiculatus; assembly: GCA_030522465.1. Lineage (NCBI taxonomy): Eukaryota > Metazoa > Arthropoda > Arachnida > Ixodida > Ixodidae > Rhipicephalus > Rhipicephalus appendiculatus. Next base: position 124,243 of record JALIZH010015831.1, on the reverse strand, counting down.
CCGCCGCCGCTGCCTACTCGACGACCAGCCGCCGCTGCAACCATCGGGACAGCAGCGTGCGTGAGTGTGTGTGTGGTGTGTGAGTGTGGGATACCATGGCCTGGATTACTACTGCCCAACTCCTTGTGCTGCTCCTGGCATGCGCAACGGTGCCCCAACACGCTGGTGAGTTGCATCCGGGAACTCGCCCGCTCGGCTTGTTCCCGTTAACAGGTGGAAGGATTGTGCGGAACTTCCTTCCAGTGTTGTCCACACCGAGCGTCCCTCGGGCGTCTTCGTGTCGATGGATATCTCACACTGCGCGTTTGCGTCGGGAAGGGCTGCGTCTCACCCGAAGCTCAGCTCGAAGGACGCGCTCGTCTGGTGCTCATAAATTCTTTGGACAACAAGCTCGCTGCACGGAATCTTTCTTCGGAATGTTTAGAAAAGCTGCGTGAGATTTACGATACCTTTTCTGCAACGAACTTGGACCTAGCCAAGTTGGGGAGATGGTGAGTAATGGTGAAATCCATGTAGAGAAGTCATTTTTCTAGGCCAATGTTGTTGTGTTTGTAATTTTTTATTATTAAAAAATGTTTATTCAGCTCCATTTGTTTAATGGGCGACCAAAAAAAAAAAGAGCGTTCAAAGACACAAAGGCTGATACCAGCTGAACCATCAGAGACAGCCAAGCTTGACTTGTTCAGTAAACATCAAACTTCTCAAGGTTGAATGAATCGAACTTGTTTGCCGGGTGTAGCTTCATGCTTAAAAGAAAATAGTATTTTCACAAGAACATGGTGCATTTTTATTTCACTACTGATACAGTGAAAAAGGAAAAGCGATAGCACTGAACGCCAATTGTCTTCCACGCTTCTAAGCATCCGAAGAATCCTGAAGAAATGTGAAATACTGCGTGGGTAGTCGGTTCCAAGCGGCTGGGCCGTGTAACGCGTTGTGCATATCGTAACTATAGTGAACGAAAGTTTACTGAACAAGCACGACGGGCTCTCCCAGCAATGAATGGTTGTCCTGGAAATTGCGCGGAGGGAGAAATCTTCGGGAAACTACTATGTCAAACACTGACTGAATCTTCTTGCCTAGTTGCGCTCTTTGTTACTGTCCCACATCTTGCCACAACTATTCTGAGGTCGCGCTGCTGCAATTTCTCAAAATACACCTTACGCTGCAAACGAGCTACGTTGGTTTATATTACGTGGCATGCGTATTGCTGCATTGAAGAACAAAGAGATTCAAGGGCTGCTACAGAGCTGTATTTTCTAGTTCAAAAGCAAGTCGACGTCGGTGTGTAATTCCACCCACAGTCGTTCATTCTTCAACAATCGCATGACCCACAGCACCTCGAACTCCGCTGCGACATTTAAACTATAATCTTACGAAACCCATCAGGATCACGTTGACAGAGAAAACGGCGACTTCAGTGAATATGCGCATCAAAGGAATGTGATTTAGGAGGCGTACGAAATCGTTCTTAACAAAGACGCGACGACTCCGCTGACAAGGACGTGAACGCAATAGCCGACTAAGAATAAGCTGCCTCGCAACCAACACCTGCAATAACTGAACGCACGAACTTCGACAATGCGTGATGCCACCTCCTTATCATGGCACAAATAAGTGGCTTCTGCATTAGCTGCCGTGTGATATAAACTGTTGCGCTAGTGGTCTTTAACAACTTTCACTAGAGCTGTAACAACTGCGCGATTATATACGATTTAGGAACATATCCCGTTAAGCAATTATTGCACCTTTGGTTGTATCGCAGGAAATTATTAAAGTATGTGACATTGCGAAGGGTTTGTTGAAAAAGGAAATGGTAGCGCTGTCTCCAGCGGCCATTGTGGAAGCAATTAAAAATAGTCAAGTATGAGACAGGAGCTCCTCTGAGCGTTTCCTCTGTTTCATTTTCGCTGCTCATTCCGAGTGGCGCCGGTGTCAAGGAAGCGTCGTCGTGCGAAACTAACTCGCCCAAACACTTGTAGACGAAAGAGAAAGTCTGTGGAAATGTGAACAGAGTCGTACAAGGATACAGCGAAATGTGCGCGAGTTGGCGCCGAGGTCAGGAAGCGCTTCGCGGAAGTAGGCGGCCCGGAAACAGGGTGAAGGAAAAAGCGAGATGATGTCGCGTCAAGACGCACGACTCTGAATGGCACAACTTGACAGCGCACAAAGGGAACGAGTAGGCGACACACACCCGTGCGCGTCGCTTGCCTGTTTTGTCGTTCCTCTTTGTGAAACATTCACCGCGCTACAGAGCAGACCAGCAAGGACGTTTGTGATGCAAGGTTCTTGACTGGTTTTTCATCCGGACATCCCCGAGGAAGGAATGCAGGCAACGCGCGTGAAGATGTGCCAGAACTTTGTAGCACCAGAACCGGTCCCTGTTGGGTCGCTCGACATTCACCGAAGCAGCACGGGTTCATACTGGCTCTATTGGAGATCAGGTTCTCACGCTAAGAGTGCGACAGCATTGGCAGAGGGCGAGAAGGAAACGAAAGCTCCGGTTGAATGACAGCGGCACCGCTAATACATCCTAACAGTGCGTTTACAGCTGAGGCTATTGATGCTCTAAAATCAATGTTTTCTGTTGGTCGTTTGATTCAGCGCCCACAAACTTGCTTCGGTGGCCGAGAAATCGTAGGGTGGACGATAGGTAATAGTGGCTTCATTTGCTAGACATTGTAAGACTTCAACGTCTGTTTGTCTACACAAGGCAATTATTTTCGTCTACAGAATGCGTTTATACAGCGATATAGTATCATGTCAGTGTAGGTATGTCAGAAATGTAGGCCAAATATGAGGGCATCTTCCCTCACTCGAGGTTATTGTTTGCGTTTTTCCTTCTATTGTTTTGTAATAATAAAATACAGATAGTTATTCAGTAACACTTTCCAAACATAAAATTGAATAGGGTGCGGCACATATGCACAGAATTATAGAGACGTCACAGATCGGATTGTCATTTGGTAGGTGCTCATTCTTAAAGAAATATTTTGCAGGCGCAGTCAGGGTGTGGTGCTCGGATAACGTGCGTCTGAGCGCAGATTACATATAATGTCACAAATAAAGAGCAAGGCTACGTATAGGGACGCAGCCTTACCGTATTTCAGGCAGTGAAAACCTGCTGCACGGACAGTTCCGTGCTTCGTGATGTCACAAGGAGGATTTCAAGCGGCCTGTTTTGACGCCGTTTGAGCCCGTCACGTTTATAACTGCATGCATGAAACAACGGATAATAGCAGAGCTTGTCCTATAAGAAAAATATCTTGGCTGAGTTAGCAAGATAAATAGTGCTTAACAGCGCAAACAACAGGATGGGGATAGAAGAGAAGAGACAGCGCTCTGTCCCTTTTCTTCTATCCCCTCCTGTCGTTTGCGCTGTTAAGCACTCTTTATCATGTTGTACTAACACGCCCAATCCTACTGTCTCTTGAGTTAGCAAGAATGAAGTATGCAGGAGAGCACTCGAGAGAAACTCGGAAAGTGTGAGAGCACACCGCCTGGGCGCAGGGACGACAGGCATTTCGCGTTCAAAACGTCATAATTTATGAACCACGTTCCACGCAATCAAACCGCCTCGTGCACGCGATGTACACAACGGTGCGGTAGCCTCATCAAGCTAAACATAGGTCGTTGCAACGGGTAGCACGAAAGGAGACATACAAGACGCGCGCTGAGCTATGGAAGCATTTTCTTCGAGCAAGTTAATTTACTTGAAAACGAACAAAGCAACCTGCTACGTGCCAATAAGCTAGGCAAGCTATGTGCCGCCGTGCAGAAAAAGAATGAGCGGGTGATAGACAAGAAGTGGACCTATATTTGTTTCGTAGAACACACTAACAAATTCACTGATTGCCGTACAAGTGTAGTCTATAAGGTTCCTTTCAGCTGCGGCCGCTTCTACGTAGGACAGACGGGCCGCTGCATTAACCAGAGATTATTGGAACACAGGAGATCTTTAACCGGCTGATCACATTCTAATCTATCTTTCCATTGTTGAAAGTGTAAGTGCACTCCAAGCCGGCACTAATCAGCAATTACATGAACCAAGGAACCGCCTACAGTCCTCTAGTGTACGACATAATGAATATGTTAACTGAGGCGTCTCAATCCGGACATACCGTTGCATTACAATGGATTCCCACTCACTGTGGCATAGCTGGGAATGAACAAGCTGACGCAGAAACGAAAATGGCGCACACTAGCGGAGAAGTCACATCGATTCACTTTTCCCGATATGACATCAACTCCTTGCTGTCTAAGGCTATGAAAACATGTATGACACGACTATGGCATGACCCTGATTATCGCCACGAGCGCCTTTACAGACTTGACTCTGGTCCTGCTTTTCGTCTTCCGTGCCGACTAAGGAGAGACCAGGAAACACTACTACATAGACTGCGGCTGGGTGTTGCATATGCATGACGATACCTTTGCAAGATTGAACAGGAACAAAACCCTAACTGCAGTGTGTGTCACACGTCAGAGACTTCATCACATCCTGTGCATGTGCCCTCAATAGGCGACCGAAAGACAGTCACTAAAGCGCCTCATAGATTGTCTGGACTGCCGACCCTTTTCGGAGGAGAAGCTGTTGGGTGCTTGGGAGCGTATAGACCACGCCCAACGCAGCTTCAAGTGCTTTTCTGAGTGAGACAGGCTTAGATGCTCGTCTTTAGAGCATGTGCTAATGCAACTAATGTATAGAGACTTTCGTGCGTCTCCTACTCCGCACAGGACAGTGTAGTGACTCATTGTGCCATACCATAGTCACCTCTCATCATGCCTCCCCCTTTCTCATTCTTTCCCTTTTCCCCTTACCCCCCGTGAGGAGTAGCAGGCCGGAAACCCGCTTTCCAGGCCGACCTCTCTTCCTTCTTCTCGTTAAACATCTTCTTCTTCTTCGATGAATGCGTAGTTTTGTACAAACACAGGAACGAGGAAACGCGTCTAACGGTTGAGGCATGGCATATTGATAATAGTGCTAGCGCATGCGTAAGCCAACTGTCGATTAACTTGCACAAAGAAGAAATCGAATGTCTGAACAGTTATCTCTCACGTATGACCCCCCACGCCCGCCGGATTGACACCTCACGAGCAGATTTTTTGTGTCTACTTAACTTTCCGACGCTGTGACCTTTTTGCAGTCAGCGTTTGTGGCGTCTTGACTTCTGTCTTGTGTCCGTGTTTGCACACCCTGTCTTTAACAAAAACAAAGCACGCAATCTCAGCTATCGCAGTGCATGGTTACTGAAAAAAAAAAAGAAGTGTACCGACAAGGAATAACGAATCAGAAGTGTCATATGTGCAATACCGTGGTGAAACGCTGCTTTCAAACCGATTATGCAATGAATGACTACAGTGAATGATTATCTACTTGTTCAATACGTTTTCTTGAGTAAAGTGGAGGATAGATTGGAGTGGATGTTGTCAATAGGATAGAGGCGGTCATAATTAAGAAGAAATTGAGGTGTGTTCGGAATAAAAAGTCACAGTTTCGCCACAAGGCGAAGCAATGAATGCGATAGCAACAAATTGGAATGTCAAGCGACGCACGGCAAGCAGGTCGAAACGCGCAGCGCGCTGCTCACGCACACATGACGCACGAAAATAACACGCACAGGACGAGAGAGAACTAACAACGTTCACAGCTTGACACTTAACGCGCTGCGCAAACAAAAACGACGCACGAAACGTATTCACAGGTACAGACGAGCGCGAACTGTCACAGTTGTTACTTCGCTGTGTTTGAAAAGCGTGTTCTTTTCGCAAACGGTGGGACTGCCGTGAGTGAAGTGACCTTCGTGCGCTCGGTAACTACAACGCAATCGTTCCGGCGAAAGCTCAATTCTCCCCCCACCGCGAGATAAGCGCGCGCGCGCGCACGGGTGTCTAACTTCCACGGGGCGAAGTGCGCGAGGCAGCGCGAGAAAGATGAGCGCATGAGCGCGGGCGTCGCGGCGAGGGGGGGGGGGGCGAGCTAAGCCCCGCCGAGCGCGGCCCTTGCGTCATCTCGCTGGTAATGCTGAAAACACGCTGAAAACTCGCTGTGTATAAACAGCTCGCCGTTTGAACGGTGAAGGACGTGCGCTTTCGTGGCTCAGCGGTTAGCATCGCGCTGCAGAGCGAGATGTCCCTCGTTCGATGCCGCGCGTCGGAAGCATTTTTCTGAATTATTTTTCTTTGGGGCTTTTACAAATATATAGATACATATACATATACGGGATATGACCGGTGACGACAACGGCGACGCCGACGGCGAAAACCAGCCGAGAGTGTCCATATAATTGCTATCGCAATAAAATTCCCCAGCGTTCACGATACTGCCTAATGCTAATTCTGAGCGCAGTTTGTGATGGGGCAACGCCAACTGTGTTTGAAGTTTTCGCATCCCCTTAGTTGTAGCAATGTAATATTCGTTACATATTGCCACAGAAACTGCCAGCGCTTGAGTGCTACGCAAACCACGCTGTGCGCTGCAGGCGTCGCGAACTAAGCGAAACGCCGCCAGCCCCGTTACGCAAGCGAAGCCAGCCGCAGTGCACGTGCCAGCCCTGCATGCGCACGAGCTCCGACCGAGGGGCCAGCGCGCATGAAGGAGGAAGAAAGCGAGGTCAGTTGCCAGTAGCTCGTGACAAACTCTGCGTTCGTTCTCTTTCGTCCTCGTTCGCTCTATCGATTACGCCGACGTCAGCGGCGACGCCGCTCATAGCAGGAACGGACGCCCTAGAGCTGCGCTCTAAAGCGCGAGGCTTGTGCAGAACGCGCAGCACAATCCCAGCGAAAGCTGGAAGAGCGGCCGCTCTGGAGTCCGTTCTAAACTCTCTTGGGGCAACTAATACAAGTACACATGCTAGGTATCCACTATGTCATAAATCATAATTTTTCTATTGTAGGGAGCCACCCTCTACACCATTATTTGTCTTTCTGCGGATAAGCGAGGTGCCCGCTAAGTTAGTGTGTGCCCTTTGTTGACACTGCATGTGGCTGATGAATTATGGATGAGCACTTTGCAGTGGGTGGGAATCTATAGTATTGAAAGTTGGGCTATTAGGTGAGGCAGCATGTTCGGGTACAGCGCGAGAACGACGAAGATGGAAGAGTACAGAAGGGACACAGACGAGCGCTGTCTATGTTCCTTCTGTACTCTTCCGTCTTCGTCGTTCTAGCGCTGTACTGAAATATGGTGGGAAGCTTTAAAACGCGCAATCGTTGCGTTGCACTGCGTGACATAGACTTTCCTAAACTTAACTAGAGGGGACTCTGGCGCTGCGATCGTTCAGCCATAATGCGAATGATGGGTAGTACACAAAGTTGTCTAGTCTTCGTGCTTGCGGCTTCGAACTGACTTGTGGCTTTGTTTATTGTTGTGTTTTGGTTCTGTTTCGGATAAAAGAATGGACCGTGGTGAACTTCGTGAGCCGATTTGAATTCGTGAGCCTAAAAAGCCGGCAGATCCCACGCACTGTGGGAATCGATGTAATGCGAAGCAGATAGGAAGGAGCGAATCATGCTTTAAATAATTTGCATGTCATGTTTTACATGTTAGGACCTGTCATTTATGTTCGTCATACAGTCACGTCGCCCAATACCAATTTTGGTGTATATCAAGCTAGCGAACTGGACGCAAGCGCACCATGAGCGTGGCATGTAAATGGCGTTGTAGATCACATGCACGCCAAGATTATCATGTTACCACCTACCACTTATATTCGTTATACAGTCATGTCACTCAGTACCAAATTTGGTGTATATCAAGCTAACGAAACGGCCGCGAGCGCGCCATGAGCGTGCGATGCAAGTCATGTCGCACATGACAAGTCATGATTTCCATATTACCATTTGTCATTTATGTTCGTCATACAGTCACGTCACTCAATCCCAAATTTGGTGTATATCAAGCGAACTAAATGGCCGCGAGCGCGCCTTGAGCGTGGAATGCAAGTCATGTCGCACATGACAAGTCTTGATTTCCATATTACTATTTGTCATTTATGTTCGTCATACAGTCACGTCACTCAATCCCAAATTTGGTGTATATCAAGCGAACTAAATGGCCGCGAGCGCGCCTTGAGCGTGGAATGCAAGTCATGTCGCACATGACAAGTCTTGATTTCCATATTACTATTTGTCATTTATGTTCGTCATACAGTCACGTCACTCAATCCCAAATTTGGTGTATATCAAGCGAACTAAATGGCCTTGAGCGCGCCTTGAGCGTGGAATGCAAGTCATGTCGCACATGACAAGTCTTGATTTCCACATTACTATTTGTCATTTATGTTCGTCATACAGTCACGTCACTCAATCCCAAATTTGGTGTATATCAAGCGAACTAAATGGCCTTGAGCGCGCCTTGAGCGTGGAATGCAAGTCATGTCGCACATGACAAGTCTTGATTTCCATATTACTATTTGTCATTTATGTTCGTCATACAGTCACGTCACTCAATCCCAAATTTGGTGTATATCAAGCGAACTAAATGGCCGCGAGCGCGCCTTGAGCGTGGAATGCAAGTCATGTCGCACATGACAAGTCTTGATTTCCATATTACTATTTGTCATTTATGTTGGTCATACAGTCACGTCACTCAATCCCAAATTTGGTGTATATCAAGCGAACTAAATGGCCTTGAGCGCGCCTTGAGCGTGGAATGCAAGTCATGTCGCACATGACAAGTCTTGATTTCCATATTACTATTTGTCATTTATGTTCGTCATACAGTCACGTCACTCAATCCCAAATTTGGTGTATATCAAGCGAACTAAATGGCCTTGAGCGCGCCTTGAGCGTGGAATGCAAGTCATGTCGCACATGACAAGTCTTGATTTCCATATTACTATTTGTCATTTATGTTCGTCATACAGTCACGTCACTCAATCCCAAATTTGGTGTATATCAAGCGAACTAAATGGCCTTGAGCGCGCCTTGAGGGTGGAATGCAAGTCATGTTGCACATGACAAGTCTTGATTTCCATATTACTATTTGTCATTTATGTTCGTCATACAGTCACGTCACTCAATCCCAAATTTGGTGTATATCAAGCGAACTAAATGGCCTTGAGCGCGCCTTGAGCGCGCCTTGAGCGTGGAATGCAAGTCATGTCGCACATGACAAGTCTTGATTTCCATATTACTATTTGTCATTTATGTTCGTCATACAGTCACGTCACTCAATCCCAAATTTGGTGTATATCAAGCGAACTAAATGGCCTTGAGCGCGCCTTGAGCGTGGAATGCAAGTCATGTCGCACATGACAAGTCTTGATTTCCATATTACTATTTGTCATTTATGTTCGTCATACAGTCACGTCACTCAATCCCAAATTTGGTGTATATCAAGCGAACTAAATGGCCTTGAGCGCGCCTTGAGCGTGGAATGCAAGTCATGTCGCACATGACAAGTCTTGATTTCCATATTACTATTTGTCATTTATGTTCGTCATACAGTCACGTCACTCAATCCCAAATTTGGTGTATATCAAGCGAACTAAGTGGCCGCGAGCGCGTCTTGAGCGTGGAATGCAAGTCATGTCACGCATGACAAGTCTTGATTTCCATATTACCACCTGTCATTTATGTTCGTCATACAGTCACGTCACTGAATACCAAGTTTGGTGTATATCAAGCTAACGAAACGGTAGCGAGCGCGCCATGAGCGTGGCATGTAAATCATACTTTTCATGACAAGTTAGTCGTGATTTTCATGATATGACCAGCCATTTATGTTCGTCATACGGTCATGTTATGCCATACCAAATTTGGTATAAATCCCATTAACGATACGGCCAGGAGAGCACGAAGTCGTAGGCGGCTAGATAGATAGATGGCTAGATAGATACGCTTAATGTCGCCGAAGTTCGCTAAGAAATGCTTGGCATTTAAGGGGGGTATGGTAGGGTAAACCCCCCCCAAAAAATCGAATTTGCAATTTTGACAGCGAAAAATCCACTGCACTCTGAGGAACAAACTTGTGGAAGCCCGACGTTGAGCGACCGCTCCAAACGGTTTAAATGCCGCGCCAAAGTGCGCCGCGCTCCCTGGCGCAAGCAGTACGCGCACATAAAACTTCGTTTTTCTCAAATCGCGGTTTTTATAAATTTCTCAACTTCAATGTACCTCTTCTCATAAAGTATTGAATCGATTACGAGGAAACTTTGCCTGCATGTGCTACAATAAGTTGGAAATAATATGAACTAAAAAAATTGTCGATTTTCTAAAAAGTAAAGCTGTAAAAAAAATTACGCAGCAATGCGCACCCTCTATGGCTTTGTGCGTGCAGTAATTTTATTTATTTTTTTTTACAAAAACTCCATAAAGGATGTCTTATTTTTTTAGTTCAGATATAACGTACAGGTCTCAAGAATAACACGGCTTAATATCATTACATTCTTTCTGGTGGTTGCAGAGAAAAGGTACATTGAATTGTTGAACCACTTTAAAATTTGGAAGTGGGCCACAGGAACGCTAAGCAACCCAGGCATACAAAAATGATGTCACGGGATAGTCAGTGGTGTTCTTTGTGAGCACATGAACTTTTATGTGAATACTTGCAGCCGTTTCTAAAATATTACGTTAAAACTGACATATACCATTTGCCCTACCATGTCGATGAAGTGGATGCGCTTGAAAGACGAGGACGAAGAAGAGACGGGACACACACTGCGCAACTTACAACTTGTTTATTGGAAAAAAAGAGAGTAGCGTCACTTATATACACTGAAGCATGTGACCCAGGGCCTGCGCATTACACATTACTGAGCACTCAAAAATTCTATCTCTTTCTTAGATAATGTCAATGAAGCTATGCTGACACATGATTCTGCGCGTTCTAAAATTGATTTGGCTTCAACTACAAGCCTCGCCGATTGATTACGATTGCGGAATATGACAGTACACTGCTCAAATTTCGGGGTGCAGGAACACCTTTGGCAGTGAGTTGCGAGAAAACCGTTGTTGCCGTTCCTGACATTATTGCTGTGTTCCCTTAGACGCTCGTTAAGGCAGCGCCCAGTTTGCCCTATATATACCTTTCCACATGAAAGTGGAATGTTGTGGAATGTTCCTGCACCCCGAAATTTGAGCAGTGTACTGTCATATTCCGCAATCGTAATCAATCGGCGAGGCTTGTAGTTGAAGCCAAATCAATTTTAGAACGCGCAGAATCATGTGTCAGCATAGCTTCATTGACATTATCTAAGAAAGAGATAGAATTTTTGAGTGCTCAGTAATGTGTAATGCGCAGGCCCTGGGTCACATGCTTCAGTGTATATAAGTGACGCTACTCTCTTTTTTCCAATAAACAAGTTGTAAGTTGCGCAGTGTGTGTCCCGTCTCTTCTTCGTCCTCGTCTTTCAAGCGCATCCACTTCATCGACATGCAGAACCAACTGGCCCAACTAAGTGCATTGCCCTACCATACCCCCTTAAAAGGTCAAGGTAGTGAAGCGTAACTGGTAAACATTTGCTCAACTTGGTATTGCGCCAAAGTGGATTCAGGCCACACGGAGCCAGAAGAACGAAGACTAGACAATACTAGGCAAATTTGTGTACTACCCATGATTCCCATGCTGACTGAAACGCCGTGCTTTGTAGCTGCCATAGACACTAGCACCACAGTTCCCTCTAGTGTATTTACAGGAAACTCTATGCAGCGTGATACTTCGTTGTTATTTTACTCTTCTGCCACGCTCTATTACACAGGTTATCGCGATTACTTGCCCGATATGACGCCTGTGTCTCTTTCCGAATGAGTTTCCAGCAACAGCGTGGCTATGTGTTACTCGACTGCCTCGCACAGGGCCCGGAGTCAGATACCATTCGGTCCCGGATATTTCTAGCTCATTTTATTTTTTCATGTCTATCGGTTATGCGCCGACGGCAACGGCGACGCCGCTCAACGCAGGCGCCCGAGACTAAAGAGATGGCGGACCTGAGTGGGTTAATTATTATCGTTTCTTGGGGCCCCTGCCGCCCGAGGCGCGGACGCATGTCGATACAGTAACAAGCGCCACGGAAGAGACGGCAAAGACGCAAGCGTCGGATCGCGTCAGCTGGCGCCGCCTGCGCGTCGTCGCGTCGCGGCCGACCCAGATCGAGCGGCGAGCTGCCACGCGTCGCCTCGTGTTTTCTCGTGGAGGCGCAGTGTTGCTAGTTCGTCGTGTTCAAGATATGCCAAACGTAGAGTTTCCTATAAATACTCTAGAGGGAACTCTGACGCTAGTGTCTATGGGAGCTGCAACGCACGGCGCTTCAGCCAGCACGGGAATCATGGGTAGTACACAAATTTGTCTAATCTTCGTTCTTTCGGCTCCGTTTGGCTTCGCGTGGCCTGGAGCCGCTTTGTCGCGAGACGAAGTTCAGCAAAGGTTTAGCAGTTACGCTTCACCGCCTTGACCTTATTAGGCTCGCCGATTCAAATAGGGTCACGGAGTTCACAACGGTCCGTTCTCTTATTCGAAACAAAACCAAAACGCAGCAATAAACGAAGCCACAAGTACGTTCGAAGCCGCAGGCATGAAGACTAGGCAAATTTGTGTACTACCCATCGTTCCCATGGTGGCTGAACGGTCGCAGCGCCAGAGTTCCCTGTAGTTAATTTTAGGAAACTCTATGATGCCAACGGGCATGCCGCGAAGGCGTCGGTCGATCAAAACAATTTTAATGCTTAAGTGCGCTGGGGGCCCGACAAAATCAACCCGTTCCATGACTTCTTACATTGCAAAATAAATGCGCATTTGGTAAAGTTAACGAATGTATTCGTTATAGTTATGTATTATAGCACAATTATTATTGTTTTGGTTGGGGGGGGGGGGGGGTACTTAATTGGGGATGGGTCAGCTTTTAAAAAAAAAGGAGGGGGAGACTATTGGAAATTGAGGCCTACTTGAAATTAGCGGTGGGCTAATTGTAAAAAATTAAGGCAGCTTCGCACTAGGGGTGCCAAGCCTGAAGAAAGTGCGAAGCTGGGCAGCCTTATTTGTTTCCCTTCGGTTTTCTTTTTCCTTACTGCTCTCTTGCTTTTTTCTAACTTTCCGTTTTTTTTCTGTCTTCTTTTCTCTATTTATTTCTTCCTCTCCCTTTACCTATTTCTTTCTCTTTCTTGGTCTTTCTATTTTTCTTCCTATTTTTTTCCTTCCTCTCAATTTTTATTTCGCTCTTTCTTCCTTTTGTTTTTCTATTTTTATACATGGTTTTGCCTGCGTTACGCCAAGCGCACTAGTTGTTTTTTTTTTTTTGCTGATGATGATAAGTGATCATCATCAAGGCGCTCGAAGAACAAAAGGAAGGAGAGTTATATGCTACACATGGAGCGTTACGCCAAGAGACGACGAGATACGACAGCCCGGCCCCCTAAAGTGCTCCGCACTTAAAAGAAAGTGCGCAGCTTGCACTAATTGCGCAAGGCTGGAACCATCAGCGGAGCTAGTGTTCGACCCTGCTAAGATTTGCTAGTTTTGCCAGCACTTTGCTGGTAATGCTAAGTTTTTGCTAGTAGAACTAAGTATGGCTACACTTGGCTACGCATGTCGCGTGAGTGAGTGATTGAGTGAATCAACATTTATTGGGTCCAGCAAAACGCGATAAAACGCGCACCTGGCTAATCCCACGATGGGACCGACAGGTCTAGCTTGCCGGCCCGATCACGGGCACGCTGGACGGCCAGGATTTGGTCCTCATACATGGGACTTCGCAGGAGTGCGTCCCACTCTTCCTTGGTGAACTTCGGGCCCAACGACCGGCACTCCCAGAGCATATGAGGCAAAGTAGCAGCCTCGCCACAGGCTGCGCAAGAGCTGTTCGGGTAAATGCCCGGATATAAGTTATTGAGGGTCACCGGATTTGGGTAGGAGTTTGTTTGCAGGAGCCTGAGCGTGACCGCCTGCGGCCTGCTTAGCTTGGAATGAGGCGGGGGGGAAGACCCTTCTCTCTAAATAAAAGAATTTAGTAATTTCGTTGTGAGTGCTAGGAGCGTCCCTGTGTCCGGGGGGGAAAGTCGTCCGATCCGAGGGTAGCGCGGTCGGTAAAGCCACGCGCAGCCTCGTGGGCCGACTCGTTGAGGTTCAGAGGAACCCCCTCGATCGCCCCGACGTGGGCAGGGAACCAAAAGATGGAGTGTGTGGAGCTGCCACTATTTTTGGCGACTTTCATAATATTAACCACCTGACGGGCTACCCGGCCTTTTTGGAATTCCCTAACGGCCACCTTCGAGTCGCTATACACTCTGTCTCTCCGACCATCTTGCATGGCGAGTGCAATGGCCACTTGCTCGGCCACCTCGGGATCTGTCGTCCGAATCGAGGCACAGTTGGTGATTTTGCCCACTGAATCCACGACGGAAACCGCAAAAGCCTTGCCGTCTCGGTACGCGGCGGCGTCCACGAAGCTTACGTCGATGTTATCCATGGTGAGTTCCGTCAATATCTTCGAAGCTCTTGCCTTGCGACGACCTGCGTTGTGCACGGGATGTACGTTGCGGGGCAGCGGAGCGACGATGAGCTTCTCCCTTATTTCTCTGGGGATTTGGGTGCTGCTAGACGAGTTCTTGTTTGGGGCGAGTCCGATCTCCTCTAGAATCCGCCTACCGGCCGACGTGGTGGAAAGCCGAGTTAGCTGGGCCCGTTCTTGAACCTGTTGCGGGATTTTACTGATGGTGTGATTTTAGTCACGCTGTTACGTGGTTTGTGGCGGGAACACGTCACGTGGCTACCTATTACGCTATGCTCCGTAACTTTAGTCACGTGACTAAATGTTATGTGACGTTTAGTCGCGTGAGTGTTACGTGATTTTTAGTCACGTGACTAGTTACCGCGTGCTTTTCATGCGTCATCGCGTAACCGCGAAAACTAATGGCGTCAAAATGGTTTTTACGCACTAAACGCCGAGTAAATATGTCGAACCGCAGTTCTCGGTAATCTGGACAGTGTCTCCTTCCGAACGGATTGCATGATGGCAGTTGGGCGATCACTTTGACACCGCCTATATAGGCATATCAGCTGGCAATAATTGATTTTATTTACTTATCATAACTATTTGGAATAGTAGTGTATATGTGACACTGTGAATCCGTTTGTGCGCGTAGGCGACAACGATCTGCGAACTCTGCTGAGGAAGCGTTTTCTCCCCTTTAAAGCGCAGTTGTAAGACAGCCTGGTCTTTGCGAAGCATGACAACGAAGGAGGAGGCCGAACGGAGCCCCCCGTTGTTTCGCTTTGCGAGGAGTTCGGCCCAACTGAAACATTCGACGGTTATGTGCGCTCCTCAACTCAAAGCAGCCGGGGTAAGCCAGGCTATTCGCAATCGAAGAAGGCAAAACGAATTTCCCGTAAACAGAAAGGTTGCTCGATTAGGGTAATCGTAAAATGTTACTGATACCCCGCCCGTGCCTGATATCGGATGGAAAGGAGAAAATGCAGGATGGAGCAGTTATAGAGTCCCAGCTGAAAGAGTCGCATTGTCAGCTTGTGTAGCAGAGAAAGCGCCGTGTCCTCTTGTCTTCTCTCTCGTCTTCGTGCTGCTTGCGCTGAAACGTAAGAAAGAGAAAGTATGTGTCTCGCAATATTTGGTCACGGAATATTTACTGCAGAAGGAGATGATACATATCCATTACCTAATTATGTGAGTTCCATATTCGACTGTAACTCTAGGTCAGTCGGTTTGCCAGTGGACTGCCGGTAAACGCGCCTACAACGACACCTCGCTCGTGTGGATAAGAAGCTCCTTGTCCCGTGGTGCAACAGCGGCTATGCGAGCGGAAAAGGCGCACGAAAGGGTCCACGTGACGAAGGACGGAGACCATTTGCAAGTGCCTCTAATGTGATTGATCGAATCGATCGTAGCCTGCATGCAGCCACGAACGACGCTTTGTCGCTGCTTTCGTGAATAAGAACCGCGGTGCACGGCGGTGCTGCTCTCGCCAGCATATCTCTCATTAGCTAAGGATGCGGTTCATTTCACTCGGCCTAGACAGCTGGCCAGTTGGGTTTGATGTAACATAATCCTGGTGAACAAGGAGACGCACGAGTAGAAAGAAAGAAATCAACAGTTCCAGACTTGAGCCAAATTTCATTACACGCAAACACAATCGTTTTATATACTCCACAAGGTGTCAAGGCAATAGAGGCCCGGCTGATTACCTATTATTTATTTTTTGACACTCGTCTATCCAGGCACTGGGCTATCCACTTGGCTATCCAAGCACGCCTTTGCAGTAGTGGCTCGATCGTGAAGTGTAAAGACTGCTTCTGTGCGCAAAAATATTTAGTTGAAGTCTGGCGTTGTTGGTTTCTTTCTGCTCGACCGTGTTCGCCAGTGTGAGCTCATTTGTCTGCCGCTCGAGTTTGGCATCGTGCGTCTGCTGCATCCGCTGAAATTCGTGCGCCAAACAGTGAAGCTGCGTCAAGGCGAGGCAGAAGAAAAAAGAAAACGTGCAATTTTTTTACGTGGAAGCTGCGTCTCGAGAAGTGGAATAACTAAGAATAAACGGCGCCAGAAGCGCTGCAGATTCTAATTAAACAAATGAAGCGAAGAGCAAATGACCAAGTAGTCTATTCAAAAATGAAATCGTGACTCGAATATCCAAGCGTCAACACACCGAAGTGCTAGAGGCACAACCGATACGCCTTCAAGTGAGAACCACTAACTCCAGCAAGTTTTTCATGAAAATATATGCAACGAGCAAAAATATACTAGTCAATAAACAGGGTATGAACTCCTCCGTACGAAAACAATTTCTTGCCGAGGCGGGATTCGAACCCGTGTACCCAGGATCCGAAGCCGAGCATCGTAGCCACTCAGCTATCCATGCACGCTAGCAGCGCATAACACGCAGAGTTCCTGCTAGGAACTAACGCATTAAAAAGACGTAATCTCAACGAGACGGATGTCATCCGCCATTTTATTCTCACAATTCCTCCCCACTTCTCTCCCTATTCCACCTCTTCGTCTTCTTTCATGCGCTCAGAGCAGACCGCTCCATAACATACATAGCCTTGGTTGGTTGGGCAGATTTTATTAATATTTCAGAGAGACGCGCCTAGCGCGCAGTGGGCTCCTCCGACGTTATGACGGGCAGACTAAGCCTGAACGCCGCGTCGTG
This sequence comes from Rhipicephalus appendiculatus, assembly GCA_030522465.1. Lineage (NCBI taxonomy): Eukaryota > Metazoa > Arthropoda > Arachnida > Ixodida > Ixodidae > Rhipicephalus > Rhipicephalus appendiculatus. The sequence goes on along the minus strand of JALIZH010015831.1, from coordinate 107,146 downwards.
GGCTCTCAGGACGGCGCAAAGCTGATCCCCGTTGTTGGCGCTTCTTGTATAGTATAGTATGCAGACTATATACTGTATAACAGAGCATAGCATAGCCTTGTGTAGTATAGTATACCAAGAGAAGTGAGGGTGACGAGGAGGAAAGGAGGAGAGAGTAAAGCTTAGCTCAGAAAGAGAGGGAAAAGGAGAAATAGAGAGAACCAAAGAAAGAGAAATATATATAGAGAAAAAGAAAGACACAGAAAAAAAGAGGAAGCTAGAAATAAAAAGAGAGACAGAGAATGGCAAAGAAAGATATAAGGAGGGAGAAATAGAAAGAAATATATGTACATAGAAAGAAAGAAATAGAACTACACACAGAAACAAGACGTGCAAAAAATAGAGAGAAGATAGAGAGCAACAGATGTAGAAAGAAGTATAAAAAGTAAGGAGAAACAAAGAAAGCCGCCCAGCTCCACTCTGCGTTCAGGCTTGGCACCATATTTAACTTTTACGCTGTGTCGCGATGCGAATGTGGCTGTTCTACAAATTTAAAGGAGTTCCCTTTGACCAACCGCGGAACGGGAGGAAGCTATCTGGTGCTGCAAGTTTATTCTAGGAGAATAATTACGTTTCTGTATGTTGCACTGAGTCCACTGTCTGGATGCGCAGTTCTTCCTTTCCGTCTGCCTCAGATAATCTCACGTGACGTATTTACTTTGCAAGTGTCGTGAAAGGATGAGAAACGTCAGCACCGGTTGACAAAAAAAAAAGAAGTCCACAAAGAACAGGTCATTTATGTTAAATGTTCACAGCGCTGGTATATTTTAGCTTTATTTCTGAAATGAAAGCAGCTACAATGCTCAGAAAGTTATGGTTGAACAAGGTTTGTTTTTTATGTGTAAACAAAAAATCACCGCCCAAGCACTCCGTACAGATGGTTAACCAACGAAGCTGAAACTTGCGGCCGCAGGCAGTTGCAGACGTCGCAGCTGAAGCCGTTCGAGAAACTCCCGCCGAAAGCGGGCGTCGGCCCCGGCAAACGCGTTTCCATCATTGCCTCGTTGACGCTGCTCTGCTTACAACGCCGCTTCCTCGTCTCGCCGTTGTCGCTTGCACGCTTGCATTCGGCTCGGACGGCTGCCGGACCCTCGGTGCGCAGTTGCTGCTTGCACTTCGCCACTCGGGCCTGTTCTTGTGCCCGGTCCGCTGCATGGGCCCCGCGAACAAGAATCCTCTCACGGATCAGCTGTCGGCGCTGTTCTTGGGAAGTTGTCTGCTGTTCGGGCGTTTGTACGATCCGTGCCCTCCCCATGTGGAAGTGGGAAGTTGTAAGTTGAAACTACTGCGCGTGGTCTCGGCGGCACGGCTGCGAAGGGATGAACGATGTCACTGATGGCGCTGCCAATGGTGCGCGCGCTTGGGCGTGACGTAGAGAACGACGTAACTGACGGCGCAGCCAATGGAGACAGTTATCGAAACTTGTGGCGAACGGTCTTTCGTTTCGCCTAGCCGTATACAGTTTTCGCTGTAAAAATGAAAGTAAAGCTACCTTAGTGCATGTATTAGGGGTGTCAGAGTGGCACTCGAACTGACTGTTCGTAAACTTGTGAGCCGTGTGCTTTTTCGTCTCAGTCTATATATTTATCGTAGCACCCCTCCCCGAAAGCTTTCTGAGCCTAACGTGGTTTTGCACTGCCTCCGACATTTGACTATGCGACGATTTCGTGTGATGACATCATTACGTGACGTCATCATATTCGTGATGACGTCACCTCTGGGGATCTGTGACGTCGTGCTCACTTCCCATGACGGTGTCATCAAGTCGTAATTATTGATCACGTGACTTTCTGCATCGTTCGTGTGGACGCCGACGGTCGCTTTCTCGTTTGCTGAGACATGTAAGGCTTTATTTCCTTACGCTGTTCACTTGAAACAAAGGTATCGAACCAGCTTACGAAGCGCTTATACTAATTGCTGTTTATACTAATGTCTACTAATCATATGACTCATTTTAACTTACGTTCGCTTCGGTGGATCAGTGGCTATGGTGCTCGGCTGCTGACCCGAAGGTCGCGGGTTCGATCCCGGCCGCTGCGGTCGCATTTCGATGGAGGCGAAATGGTAGAGGCCCGTGTATACTGTGCGATGTCAGTGCTCGTTAAAGAACACCAGATGGTCAAAATTTCCGGAGCCCTCCACTACGGCGTCCCTTAAAATCATATGGTGGTTTTGGGACGTAAAACCCCCCATATTATTATTATTTATCATTTTAACTTACCGCACATCTTAATGTCCACTCCATCATGTACAATCCTTAGGCCTTATTCTATCCCTTATATATATATATATATATATATATATATACATTTATTCTTATGGAAGTTTTTGGACGACTCGCACCGGTGCTTGACAGGGTGACAAGAACTGAAATCTGGGCGAGTTTGTAAGACTGCATACTGGAGCGGGTAACGCAAAAAACAGACACAAGCAAGAAACAGAGACGAACACTAGCTGTAAACTAAACGTTATTTTCAGAATCCACGCGTATTTATCACTCAGCAGGGACCGGAAGACCACATCGTCACCCAAGAACGCCTCATCCCGCTCCCACAACGATAATGCATAACAACACGCCACGGTATCTCAATCGGCCCCTGAACGAAAACCAGGGTGGTCTGGAAGACAGCAAAGGGTGTCCCTTGGTACTCGTTCCACTGGAAGGAAAGAAAATATCAAGATGTCGGAAGGTAGACGTCATAGTTGTCCAAATCGTGAAAGGCTTACTGCTGCGCCATGTGGTTTGTCGTGGCTTGCAAATGGCACCATAAAGCACGGTGGATGAATTTGGATACATCGAGTTATTCACTTTTTTTTTTTCTGTTTTTCTTGTTTTTTTTTCTAGCTTTTTTTCTTTCTTTTTTTTTTTGCGGGTGTTACGTACTTGGCTCACGCAACCGATGAAGCTGCCGTCGCTGTTGTCAAGTGACACGGAGCATGTCGGGTCAAGTGAGTGTATAAGTGTTCCCCAACTGTCCACCAAGGACACCAGTTCAAACAAGGTAGCCATAAGCATTTACTCCGAGAGTACTATTTCGATCATTCGAAATTTCCGCTCGTCGGCTTCCCTCGTGGTTGGTGATGTGCTGTGGATTTTAACGTGAAACTGTGCGATATCTCGGGTGCGTTCTGTCATGCAGTCTTTTACATCGTGTTCCTGCCATTCGGTTTCAACGGAGGAAGTCCCAAGCATATATTGTGATTATTCTGAATGCTGTTCTTCCGAAATTTCAGAATTTCCGATATGCGAGGCTTCTTCAGCGCTATAGGAGACCCGTTCTCCTCAAGTCCTGTAAAACTAGAACTTAGACGATGCGGACAGAACCAAGTCACCCATGCCGATTGTGAGCCGCTTAACTAAAATCAAGTTCGTGTTGCGACAGGCCGAAACACATACGCTATCTATGCTCACAAGGTATGCTTAATACATTTGCACGAAAATGATATCCCCAAGGACACACGTTACGGGATCGCCAGGGCGGACTAGCCCTTTTCTCGAAAAGGCGCCGCGACCCGCTGGTCGATCTGTGCAGAAGCTGACCAAGGCTCACCGCGACACGGGAGGCCGACCACGCTCACTCAGTAGCGCACGATAGTCTGTCACAAATTATTGTGTTCGTGGCTCCTACTGTTCTAAAGGGGCCCAAATTTTATCCATGTAGCTTTACCTTGCAACGAGTTCCTTTTATTGCAGGAGATGAATACAAAAATAATTTGTAGATTGACGCATGCAAGCAGAACTTCCGAATTCAGAATAAAAGCAGACGTCAGAAATTGGCGCGCCCTTTCGTATTTCACGCACCTGTGTCAGGCTAGTTTTGTCTGCTTCCGATCAAAACGCGGCTTAATTTTTTCTGTACCGCAACTCTGACATCGGAACGCTGCAACACATGGTGGCCTTCATGCAATACGCGGGCGCCGCACTTTCTGACGGATCCGGTGTCGCGCAACTTATCAGGCGGCTCCATGTTGGCAAATGAGAGACGCGTCAGAAAAGTTGAGCTTCTCCGACTGGACGGACTTCAAGCGTGAGGCCCCCCCACGAGGAAGCGACGCGCAATGCGTTGTTACGTAAGAAGACGCGCCGCTATAAAAAGTTCCAGGGACGCCACCGTGACCGATGATCGACGAGGGCCATGCAGGAATGGAACGCGGTGGAATGAGGAACACGCACACGCTCAAGCCGACTGGAAAGAGTAGCAGGTGAAAACTATTAAACGCCAGCGGTAGACAGGGCAGGGAAATGCTGCGTTTTGCCATGTAGGAACGAATGGTTTTGCCCTGATGCAAAAACGCGAAGCACTGTGCACTGATGAAAGCTGCGCTTTGCATAGACCATTGGACAGCGCTATCGTTTTCACAGATTGACAGAAATTGAAATTGACACATAAATTGGTGTTTGCCTTTTTTTTTTTTTTTTTTCAGCTGTAAGAAGTACTAAACGCGAAACAAGCGCTAAATTCCTCACAGTGGGTACATCGCGAACGCGCGCAGTACATTCTTTACTTCAAAGCGATCAAAATAAACAGCACAAGCTATGCGATACTTCATTCTCTGTTGCAGAAATTGTCGATGTAGAACGCTGCAGTCGGTGCGCAAACCCACTTCGGCAACAAAGTGAAATATCAAACGCTTTGCTCTCGCCGGTGCCACAGCGGCATCGGGACCCATAACGAGCGAACGGCCGATAATAACGACATGCGTGGGGTGCACGGCCGCTCGAAGTGCATGTTGCAGGGTGGTGGACGACTGCAGACTATATCTTGAACCGGACTACCACAGAAGAATCGCGCGCATGTACGCGCAAAAATTCCCGGGTTCCCTCACGCGTCTCTGATGACTGGAAGGCGAGAGCGTGTTTGGCCTTTCAAAGGCAGCTCTCCTGCTCGCGCGAACGCCTCAAAGACAACGTGAACGTGCCTCGAGCCTTAGATGTTACATCAACCGACCGTCGGTGTCAACACGAGAGATGCAACGATCATCATCATCATGTGATGACGTCGCAAATCGCCGGAATCTCTGACGTCATCGCGATGACGTCACGTAGTGTGACGCCACACGACGACGTCATCAGTGGCATCTTCGCTCGATTAAAGGCGGGCCGATCACGGAGGCTGCACGAATTCCTGTGATGCCACCGATCCTCGTGGCAGCGCGAAACCACGTTAGGTACAGAGAGCTTTCGCAGGTGGCCGGGTGAGGATAAAAAAGCACAAGGCGCCTTTCGCCATCGAGCCGTCTTAGCATAACAAACTTGGGCTTTTTGGTTTGCCATTACTCTGTTGCGCGTTAGACAAGAGCACAGCGACACGGACACAGCGCACAGTATCAACATTTTTATTAGCAGAACGACGCGACGTTCCATACGTAGATACAGAACTACATTGCGCATGACAGCAAGTACATATCAACAAGAACCAATCAATAAACACGTGCCGTGCCCCTCAGATACGCGTGCGTCTCTGTGCTCTTGTCTACCTCTTTGGCGCGCACAAGAAACGCTGCGAGTTTCTGTTACACGCCAGCGCTTGAAGCTGTTCAAGAAAAAGACCGAAGCAGTTTCGAGCTTTGACAATGCAGGAAGTGAAAAGTCGCGTGAAGAACGTAACATTTCGTGGCAGAAGCGTAGAATGACACCACGCGTCACACCAGGCGAATTGCACAAACTGTCGGAGCTTCAAAGCGGCCCTCGGATTACAAAGGGCTCATCCATAATTAATCACCATCGCCATCATCCACAGCATAAATAAAGTGTGCAGCTACGTAAGTACGCGTACTGCTTTAAAGACGCATGGTGGGTACGTCACCACTTCGCGGAACGGTGAATTACAGTGTAATGGGCTCTTCGCAAGTGTGCTTGCAGTAGGCACCCCAGGGAGAGTTAATCACAGACGTTCTTTCCCTTCGCGGTACGCTTGAGGCAGATCTTGCGGTAACGCGTTACGAGTAACGGCGTTAGCGGTAACGCGTTACTTTTTTCAGAAACTTGGTAACGTACTCATTACCATTTCGGAACTGTAACGGGTAACAGGCTTATGTTAACATTTTCTTCGGTAATGTGGGGTGTCGCCTTACTCGTTACCTTTCATTCCAATTATCCCGGTAGTCTTAGACAAAACTCCTTCGTCTCGTGAGAGCCACTTTCCTAGAGGCCGCACCGACGTTGTTTAGGCTCGGCTTGCCTCGGTGAAGCCTCCGTGATCGGCCCGCCTTCGCGAAGACTATCATCATCATCATGGCGACGCGCGCTCTCTTCGTCCTCATCTTCTGCTTCGCTCCCCGAGCATGTGTGTCTCCAGCTGCGCCGATTAGTCCGGCGTCGGGATGCAAACACGGATGGGTGAGACAACCAGCACAGTAAGAGAGAGAAATGAAGAGATTGAAAGAAAAAGAAATACAGACACAAAGAAAGAGAAAAAAAGACAGAAAGACAGGGATAGAAATCTACAAAAAGAGAACAAGATAGAAACAGACACAAAAGATAGAGAAAAAACAGAGGTCAATACAGTAAGAGAAAGAGAGAGAATCAAAGAAAGAAAGAGAAAGAAATAGAGAAAGAGGAAGAGGAGGGGAGCGTGGCGTAAGATGACGTAACATTAGTCACATGGCCTGTTCCTGCCAAATCGATGTCGTTTAATCGGGCAGAGACACGGGATTGGGAGGGCAGCTCGGACGCCCGAAGGCTAGCTCCGCTGTTGGTTCCAGCCTTGCACCACTAGTGCAAGCTGCGCTATCTTTTTTGATTTATTTTATTTGTTTATTTTAATTTTTTTTTTTTTTTTGCCGCAGCGGCGGACAGCAGTCGACCAACCAAGAGTCGAAAAAGCGACCTCACGTGGGGTCCTTCGCTGCGCGCGGCAAAATTGCAATGGGGCGAAAATTGCCGAAATTTCTTAAATAGTTCTGCTAGCTTCGGCTACCTTGCTATTGACGTTCAAATTTTCGTGAGCTGTCGATGAAGCGAACCGAAATGCGGCCCTGGAAACCGTCAAGATCGATCTGTCGAGGTTTGCTCGGCTTGCAGACACCAAGACTCGGGGCTTTCCTTCCCTCAGTGACTCGGAGCATACAGTGACCCGCCAGAGCTGCACGGAGGCTGACTTCATCGGAGATCATCGCCAACTGAAGATGAGCGACTGTCTCGGTGCCGCATGAAGCCGCGCTGAGTGGGCTCACGGAAAAATTTCCGCGTGTTCACCAGCTCTTCCGGACACGGAAGCACCGCATAGAGCGGCCTTCGAGCACCTATTTAGCGTACGTGCGGGGGGCATTCACACAGAATCGACGCAAGCTGCCCCATGGCAGCTCTGAATTGCCGCTGTTTGTATCCAGCAAGTTAGGAGCGTCAAAATGTAGTACATTGCAGGTGAATATGCAGGAGGAGGTCCCAAGGTTACAAACCGCAGGCGGGACCTCCTATGTTAATACAATGGAAAAACTAAATTATGAACAAGGAATAAGAGCGTATTTAAGTGTTACAAGTAACAAGGACATTACCGAATGTTCAGGTTAGCACTTAGCGAATTATATACATACAAAGCAACTCCACGAAAAAACGAAATGCAGAAGTTATACATTGAATAAGCTCTGTTTTAATTTTCCCTTAAAAACATGTATGTGCATTATGTTTTTCAAATCACGTGATAGCGAATTCCACAATGAAACTGATGAAAAAACAATGCTCATTTTTCCATAATTAGTGCGAACTTTAGGTAACAAAAGGTTATTAGAGATCGCGAATCTGGTTTTATTGGGATTACACAACAAAACAGCAGGAAATATGTCGATGATGAGGGTGCGGTTAAAAACCTTAAAAAACAAAACACACACATTATAAACATACAATTCGGAGACAGGTAGTATATTCAGCTGAAAAAAAATAGGATTTGATGGCGTCTGACGTGAAGCGAAAGTTATGAGTCGCATTGCTTGCTTTTGCAGCACCTTTAATGGCCAAATATGCACTGAATATGAATTACCCCATGATGTAATGCAATAACTGAGATGGCTGTGTATGAATGCATAATACAATGCCTTCAGAGTGTCGATGTTAAAACACATTCTTGACTTGACCAATGCCCTAATACCATATGAAACCTTTTTACAAACAGAACTAATATGTTGGTGAAATTTCAAATGTGTGTCAACTATGACTCCTAAAAATGATGTATGATCACTCAAAGGAATGACTACTGAGTTGACAAAGAGATGGGGAATGAATGGTAATTTTTTGTTCGGTGAATGAAAAAGCATAAAACAAGTTTTGGAAGGATTAATCAGTAATCTATTATTGTCGCACCACTCAATAAGTGAATTAAGGTCAGCTTGAAGTCTGGACACGAGAGTCGCAGAATCCGAGTGATTAGAAAAAGTTGTAGTTACATTTGGAAGTTGTCCCTGCAATACTCTAGCATTGCTTGCAAACTTCGTTTTCAGTATTACTTTTGCGTCCTGCTATCTGCAACTACGACTACATGTCTGGTTATTCAACTCCTGCCTATTGAATTTTTGGTTGTTGAATTTCGCTCGGCTCGCCTTGAGCACCTTTAAAGAGATGCACTCGCGATTCTCGCGGTCATTGCACAGGTTAAAGTGACCCGCCACGGTGGTCTGGTGGTTATGGTGCTCGACTTTCTTTGAGCCATTGTCGCCAAAATACGAAAAAAAAAGAAAATCGACCTTGCCTTGAAATCCGTGGTGTCACCTTTGAAGACGTCGGCGGGAAATTTAGGAGCGATACCTTTAAAATCGATTGTCTCGTCTATTAATAAACCTATGATGGTAAAATTAACGACGCTGAAGTTTTCAGTGTATAATTTATCAATCTAAATTTATTTATTGTTTCGCTCTAGTGTCCCTCTAAAGGCGAAGCTCAAGCATCCTCCAATTTTTTTTCTTTTTTTTTTCTTTTTGTCTACCACTGCGTCGTGCCTTGAAAACCCATTCAATGTCGTGGGCAGCAGTCGTGACAGCCTTCGCTCGTGGTGGCGCCTGTGTCTCAGCGATCAGCTGTTTACAGAGTAGTGTCAACGAACTAAGATTGAACGAGCTCTCAAAGAATTGTATTTTTGGCGTAAACGTGTCGAACTCGATGTACCTAACTGCGCACTGTGATATACCTGATTGCGCACCCAAAGCACTCCTTTCGGTCGGTGCTTTGGGTGGCGGATTCGTTGGCGCGTGAGTGGAGTCGCCTAGGCTACGACGTGAATTACTGCGCCTCGGCCGCTCACACCGTTCCTAAAACAGGAATACTACCACCGAGGAGTGAACTAAAAAAAGGCGGTGTTTCTGACTTCTGAGCAAATACCTGACCGGCCAGTCCCAACAATCAGCGTCGCTTTTGCTGTCTGTCCGCCGTCCTCTCCCCCTCCAACTTGACACTGCGTCCGGTGGGTGTTCTTGGCAGATCGGTGGGCAGATAGCTCGAGCCGGTCAGATCAGCATAACCGGCCGTCCTTTGAAGCAGAGGTCGTGCCCTCCTGGCACACCAAGCATGTGCGTCACAGTTGCTGTGAGGACCGGCTTTCAATCCAGTCGCTGCTCCAGTGTAGGTTGCTCACCGGCGGTGCCGATAAGCTCGGCAATCTCTCCAACTGTGCTGCCTTCTTCGCGACTATATCGTTGACTCCACGAAGCCCGCATGTGACACGGTCAGAAAACCAGCGCTGGGCAATTTACAAACAAACACCTTATTATCACTCCTATCGACACCCGTGTGTTGCACAATATGTTTTTTTTTTTCAGAATCGCTGTGTGTCACTCGATTTGTTTCCCTTCTGGCTTCGTGCAATCAATGTTCGAGCGCACGCATCTTTTTTGCATAACTGTCAACATGCACAGGCGACGGTGTTTATTCTTGCTTTCAATGAACCCATGATTTCCGCATTCTTCGAGTGAGAATTGCATTAGCGATCTTTCACTCGGAATCGAAAAAGGAAGGTCTTCTTCGAATAATGAAAGCGATACGAAGGAAAGTTGGTCCTGAGATCACAATTTCACTCACGCATGCACGCCGGGAGCTTCCGCAGAACAGTGTTTTTTTTTCCCCCAGCAGCGAAGCTGTTTAGCAAATCGTTCCTTGTCAGTCGATCGCGGAAAACTATCACCATCTCAACGGGCCACTGTGCGGCCTACCAGAAAAGTATCATCATCATAAACGGGTATGTGCCACAGATCAGTCCCACTACGCAACAGAATGCAACAGTTAGCCCAACAAGCGGCTGCGCAGCGACGGCGGCGAGCCGAAGACCCCGCGTACGTACAACGAGAGAACACGGGAACGGGAAACGCAATGGCAGCTGAGAGAAGATCCCCGAAGCGATGGAAGGCCTACGCCAACGACGACGTGCTCGTGTCGTGTCTGTGACTGTCTCTGGTTTAACTCGAACCTCTATGCGCGGAGAATCAGTGTCGAAACAACCTAGCATCATCTAGCTAAAGCCTAGCAGCAACCTAGAAGCAACCTAGAAACAGCCTGCATCGCCTAGCTAAGGCCTAGAAACATCCTAGAAGCAATCAGGTTATTCTTCAGAATGGGCCAGTTACGCTGTTTCAAGCCTTTCGCAGCTTAGTGCAAGCTTCGTCAAGTTTTTTTGTCGTTCACGTTATTGGGCCATTGGCAAGGGTCGCTACATCCATTCCACAAGACGGTCATAAAACGAAATGATGTGAGCACTGTAATCTGATGGAGCGAAGTCGACTGTAGAAAGGCATGCAACCACGATTCGCTCGAACGCCCTCCTATTATTAAACTAATGTATCTCTTCTCGAGAAGACTAGCGCAACTTTCAAATGCGGAAGCATTCCTGCGGCGACTCCTCGTGAAAATAATCCATACTTCACCCACGTAGGGCTAACTGCCACGAAAAAGTACCTGTCTAAGACAAAAAAAAAAAAAAAAAAAAAAAAAAAAAAAAAAAAAAAAAAAAAAAACGCTATGGCGGAGTTGGAATTCGAACCTAGGGCCCCACCCTCAGAATCCTAGTGTCTTACCCACTGAGAAGAACAGCCACGCATGCAAAATGTAATTTTATTTATTTATTTATTTATTTATTTATTTATTTATTTATTTATTTATTTACAGAATAACTGCATTGCTTCGAAGGCATTATAGCGGGGGGAGACAGTTTGAGTGCCTGGTGTTAATTTCTTTTTTTTTTTTACAATAGGAAGGAATAAAATACACAAAACATGGTTAACATGAAGGCAAAGAAGATGAAACAGGCAATATGTTTACATTCTGAAAGGTAATAGAAAGTTCAAGGACGCTTGGTTTGATGAACATACAAAGACTTCACTATTATATCAAATAGATCCGTCTCCGATTTAAACCCAATCAAAAGATCGATCGACCATTTGACTCGCTCCTGCACCGTCTACGATTAGGTGTTGCATACACACCTCACTTCTTACGCCACGTCAAAAGAAGAATGTCCCCGCGCTGCGACCACTGTGATCATGCCGATGCGTCAGTGGAGAATATTATTATAGAATGTCCGCAATATGATGAACAACGCGCTCAATTGAGTTATCGACTGAACTGCCTCGACGGACGACCACTTACATTTGGCAAAGTGCTTAGACCACGGCCACATCCTGATAAACAAAGACGCGCAGTGAGCGCTCTTCGTGATTTTTTAATGGACACAAATTTAGTGAACTGCCTATAGTTTCTATTGCTCCTTGCGATAGCGTTGATACATTGCTGAGCATATCATAGTCAAGATGTAAGTTCATAATCATAGTGCATAAGTGCATAACTCTTTGTCAAGATTTAAGTGCATAAAATTATCTGTACGGACTCTATCAGCGATGCTAACATGCTGTATGAACTGGACTATGCCCATAGACTGTGCTCATGCGTTATACGCCCTATATTGTATATATTTACATAGTGCTTCCGATAACTTTTCTTCTTTTATTGTTTTTTTATTTTTCTTATCTTTGTGTGTATCTTGAATATTACTACCATGTAGTTGGGATAGCCGGCTCTTACGTAACCTACCTTCCCATATTTTTTCATATATAAATAAAAAAGAAGTTCAAACAAAACTGGGACAACAATACATTATCATAAACACAGTCGAGAATCAAAACCATGATTGTCCGATACAGAAACGTAGCCTCACAGCAACAAGTTCCAGTCTCCTACAGTTGATGGGAAGAAAGATTCGGAAAAACTGTTTGTATTAAAGCGGTGTTGGTGCACCTCCTTCGAGTGGTCGTGCCGAGTCGAGACATCGGTTGCCTGTTTGTTTGTAGAAGTTACGATGGAAGAATTTTTGACTCTTCTTGTGGTCGTCGTTTCCCAGCCCAGCAAGGCTCTCAGTGACTGTTAGGGAAAAGTTGTCATTATTGGAGACGAATCGTGCAGCTGATTATGAAGTTTTTATTATTGTTCTCATTATCAAATAGTGTTGATAAGTATCCCAAATCATGGATTCAGGAGAGATCTAGGACGGATCGACGACCTAACCTGGATCAGTTTAGGACAGATGTGACATTCAAAAAGTTGAGCGTTTTTTTTAACATCTTCGGATGCTGACTTCAATTTTCGGAATCTTTTGAATTCGTTGTGTTCGCAATAATAATAATAATAATAATAATAATAATAATAATAATAATAATAATAATAATAATAATAATAATAATAATAATAATAATAATAATAATAATAATGACAACAACAATAATAAAACGCCAGGCCTGCGCCGAAAGTGCAGCACAGACACAGCGAAAGCTGGAAGAGCGGCATTTCTATAGAGCCCGTTGCAAGCTCTCTTGGGGACACTAATACAAGTACGCCTGCAAGGTACCCACTACGCCATAAATCATAATTTTTGTCAAATTGGGAAACACCCCCAACGCAGTTATTCGTCATTCTGCGGAGAAGCGAGGTACCCGCCACGCAGTTGCAAAGCGTTATATGCACTTCGTTGATGCGGTGGCTGATCACGATGAAGAATTATGGCTGCGCCTTGTAAGTTTTGTAAATTTTCTCTTTCTTTTTATATCTTCTTTTATATCTTCTCTCCGTTTTTTGTGTATGTCCTTTTTGTCTCGGTTTATTTCCATTTCTTTCTTTTTCTCGGTCTTTCTATCTTTTTTATCTTCTCTCTTTGTATTTCTCGGTTCCCGTTTCATTCTCTCTCCTTCTTTCTGCCTTTCGTTCTCTTTCTTTCTATGCTATGAGTTGCCCTCTTCCTCACATCGGTCCTCCTCACCCTGAATTCCAGGCCTTGCTATACTATACTGTACACGGCTATGCTACGCTCTGCAAGAGTGCCTAGATAGCCGATTGGCCTTCGGATATGGGTACGAGGGTTCGAATCTCGCCTCGCGAAGAAATTTTTTGCCCTAGAATTTCTCCCTCTCTCAATATCTCCTTCTTTCTCGTTCCCTCCACGCGTTCTCTCGTCGACCAGAGTTATCGCATCGAGAGTGCCGGAATATCGGCGCACGTGTTCTGGGAGCAAAGCAGCGGTTGAAGCTGACGACGAAGAGAGAGCGCGCCGCGAGGCGCTCCTCGGCGGTTTTCTGCGGACACCAAAGCTTTTACGGCCGACGTAAATAGCTCCGCTGTTAGAATGTAATATGGGGAGCGATTTCCGTGAAGGTTTCGTTGAAATATTTTCCTGATGGTGGAATAAACACCATCGCTAGGACAAGATGCCAAGGCTATTGGATTGTACGCATCAGGAAAAATCCATTTTGCGCAAATTTAGGGCCCGGCATGCGTTTCAGTCGTTCCAGGAGGCGCCGTAGCGTTAGTACTTTCCAGATGTTGACACAACCGCTAAAGGCCTCAGCCAAAGTGTTCTCTGATACCCGCTAAAATACTAGACAGAATACCGTTTCTACTATGTAAAAGCAGCAAATATATTTTTGCAGTCACTGTAGGCGGTTACTGCCTAGAGAATAGCCAAACCGTCCCTAATTCTGACGCCTTTCTTACCTAGCCAGCTCATTAATCTAAAGAATTTGAAAACGTTCGCAGGTACTTGACAGATGTACAAGAAATTCTGCTGGTGTGTTCAGGAAGGAAAAATCTAGAATGGCAAATCGTCACAAGATCGCTTGACACAGCACGCACGAATATTATGTCATTTGAACAATAACAGCGGAAACCATAGGCACAGACTGATGTCAAACGTGATTAAGTTTCTTCTATCGTCACCGGATAATAGAAAGATCGTAAAATATTAACTCGGTCCAAAAGGGTGTGATACGAAACGACGATAATTTGTCGTATGTCTTCACGCGATGCAATCACGGGTCTGCGCAGTTGCCGACGAGGTAATTCTAAAAAAGAGAGAGAGAAAAAAAAAACAAACAAACAAACGTTGAGTTCGCCAGCGGTTTCACGAGGGAAACATCACACTCGCTTCCTACGACAGTATCATGAAGGTCAGTGTCGCAGTCGTCGACCATTTCAGACTAAGCCTATTGAGAAGGATTTTGCTGACGTGGTAACAATTCAGCTCACCCGGAGTCGTGTAATTTAGAGTCGACTTACGAGGTTCTTGAGATATGCCAGCCTTCTTAGTGCGAGGTGAAAGACCACGTAGAGCGCGCAAATGTAATGCAAAACGAACTCGACTCAGTGATTGTGTGAACTCGCCTTACACGCATCCTTACCACCCTTAACTCGAACAATGCCTCGTTTTTTCTCCACCGTGCTCGCCGTTACATTAAAATAACATTGCCAAATGTTTACTCGGAGATAGGTTCGTCTATGATAAGCCTACGCTGCGTCATGCATAACGGCGCAGCAATAGCTAGCGGGACCCCCTTTCCCGCCACTCAGTGCCGCGACAAGCTGGAAGGCGAAAGCCATCGTCTCTCAAGTTTGTTGTGTTGGTCCCGCCCCGTCACCCCCCTGAAAGCTTTCTGCACCTCCAGGATCGCGGGCAGCTCGGCTTGTTTTGCATAGCCTCCGCGATCGGCCCACCTTTGACCGAGCAAGGATGCCCCCCACGTGACGTCACGTTATGTGATGTCACAATGACGTCATGTGGATAGCGTCATCCCGTGATGATGATTTCTTGCATCACTCGTGAGGACGACCGGTGAATTTTCGCGTTTGACGAGGCCTCCGAGGCTTTCTCTTTAATAATTATCGCTGGAGTTTGGCGCGCCAAAACCACGATGTGGCTACGATACCCACCGCAGTGGGAGACCCCGGGTTAATTATGATTTCTGGGGACTTAACCCGCAGCTTTAACCGCAGCTTTAACCTGCAGCTCAATCTGAGCGGTGTTTGCACTTCGCGCCCATCGGAAATGCCTGCAGTCGCCATTGGTCAGGAATCGAACCCGCGCCCTCGAGCTTTTCCGTGAACGTCAGGATAAGAACCGTAATTACTAAATAGTTAATTCATCGAATTCCGTCAGTTGTTGTTTAAAGCATTCGTTTAGGAGCGTGAGGGGCCGAGCGGGCGTCGTCAGAGTAATTCCGAGATTACCAATCGGCGTTTCCACGCTGCCCAACGCTACTCGAATGTGGCGCGCACCCGTCGGAGCCCGGGTCCCGTAAACGCTCCGGGCGACCTTGCCTGCAACCAGTTTGTTCGCGCTGCCTAGTAACGGGACTGGACCGCATTCCTGGCGGCCGTCGGGAGAGGAGGCGCTCGCAAATAGGCCAGCAGCGGCGATCGCGCGCTTACGCCGTTTTATCCGCCGGGAAGCGTCGCGCTTATTTCCGCCAGCGGTGCGCGGGTCTCACTTTTGGCGCGCAATATCACTCCGCCTTCGCCCGTTACCATACGGGCCTCTTGGGCGCGATGTGAAAGGGGCAGGAAGATGAGAGAGCCAATGGGGATGCTTAACGCAACGTTACGAGGAAAGATGGCGTCCGACGCGCCACGTAATCCGCAGGGAAGGTCTGTAACGGAATGAAAGGAAGCCAAGCGCCGTCCAAGGTGATGTGAACGAAAACTGGAGAGTCCGCTGGCTTGAGACGATACACGTTCGCGCTAAACGGGAGGGTCACTGGCCTTCGCAGAGAGCAGCAAACATTAGAAGAGGTTCAGGGTGGTCGTCGTACAACGAAGGTATGTTAAGACGTGGCATGAACTTTAAAGATTATGAAAAATTGCGCTTTGCATATATTCGTGGTTTGGAGAGAAGAGGAGAAACAAAAGAAAACGAAAGTATTTATACCTGTCACAAGAGGGCGGTTGTAGTGACGCGGAATCGCAAGAAACTCTCGTTGTGGGATGTTACTGGGAACTTTTTTATTTCTCGTTCGTGCCGTAGTTTTGTGATGTACTGCGTAGATTCATGCGATGTATGCTTGTCTACTTGTCACGCATTTTTAGAATTTTTACTTGCGTACTTGAAAGGACTTGGAAGGCCACCTATTTCTAGGCGAGTTGGTTTTGCGTAGCAGAACGCTTAAACGCGCGCAAACAAGGATATCATGTGATTTCAGCTACATCGGCCAGACCGGTGGGTGTTTGAACCAAAGACTAATGGAGCACAAGAGGAATTCGGGGAACTATCGGGACGGCAATCTTTCTGTACATTGTCGTGAGTGCGGGTTAAAGAACTGCAATCCTTGTAAACCGTTGTATGATTTGTGCAAGGTGTTAGCGATAAATAAGAGCCAAAGTGTTCGGGAGATAATAGAAGCTGATTTGATGAGAACAAAGGTGGGGCAGTCATGCGTCAGCGCACGTACCATTATTTTAGCATCTACAGGAACACTATTTCGGACCATGTTCACCTGATCCCGGCATTACAGTCTTGTGACGTCACGAAAGGAAGTGTTCACATCACGCAGTTTTGCGAATAAATGATAGTTAAGTAAACGGTTGTGTTGTCATCCCCTCCATCTGTCCTTGTTTGCGCGCGCTTAAGCGTTCGGTGGGGACTCGAAGTCTCTTTCTCCGCCCAAATCGAACCGAAGGGCATACACGGCGGACAAGAGGAAGGGTGCGCATGCGCAGGGCCCTTCGGTGCCAAGTGAACGGCCGCGGAAGTGCGACGACCGCGCCCTGCCCTGGAGCAGTGCAAGGACGACGCCCTGTCGCGCCCCAATTAACCCGCTCGGCCGCCGGATTGCTGGCGACGCTTAGCGTACGACAAAGGCCGACTCGCGGAGGAGGAGGCCAGAGTGGACGACGGCCCACTTCCTCCGGAAATTCGGGTTATGTCGCATAAGTAGAGGGCCAATACAAAAAGCGCTCAATAACGCCACCTCAAGACCCCAATTAAGGTTTAGGCCTAAAGCTGTAAGCGCAATAAAACGGTAATCCTAGACCTTTTCGAGTATACCTATAGGGCGTTTACTTTCAAAAGCATCTGAAAATGAAGCATGCAGAATGTTTATCCTGAGAAATCGAACTGACGTGTTCGAAGACTTCACTTCTGCCGCAGTCCACCGCGGTGGAGCAGTGGCTATGGCAGAAGGGTTGTAAGGCGGGCTAGTTGGTATAGATTCATATTGAAATATTGGCAGCGCAAACTGACGGGACACAGAAAGAGGACACAAACAAGCGCAGACTGAAACTTGGATTTATTCACAGAAGATTCACAGATGTGGTGTTAAACATGCAATTGTTTCACTAAGTGTCGGTCGTAACGTGGTTTATTGCATCCCATTGTCTTGTGACAGGGTGTATATCGGGCAGACTGGGCGCTGCCTGAATGTGCGCCTGCGAGAACACAATGCGCTAAAGTCTGCCCCAGGTTTACATTTGTCTGCCCATTGCTCAAAGTGTGGTTGCGTACCTGAATTTTCGCTCACGTCTGTTTTATACACCCATCGCGACACTAAAACAAGGGAGATTGCGGAAGCCTTTTTCATTAAAAAAGAATGCCGATAAGTGCGTCAGCTCTGCTTCCATATCGCTATTAGATTGTGAAATCTCGTTTCTAGACGACACTTGATTATGGTTGGAACCTTCCGTCTTGTATTTCCCCTTTCCCTTCGTGTTTTCCTGGTATATTGTCTTCTGTGAATAAATCGAAGTTTCAGTCTGCGCTTGTTTGTGTCCTCTTTCTGTGTCCCGTCAGTTTGCGCTGCCAATATTTCAATATGAGTGGCTATGGTGCTCGGCTGTTGCCCCGAAGGCCGCGGTTTCCATAGAGGCAAAATGGTAGAGGCCCGTGTACTGCGCGATGTCAGTGCACGCTTAAAGAACAACAGATGGTCAAAATTTCCGGAGCCCTCCACTACGGCATCCCTCATAATTATATCGTGGTTTTGGGACGTGAAACTCCAGATATTACTATTTGGGACGTGAAACTCCAGATATTACTATTATGTCATTTCTGCCGCGTATCTTGGTATTCTATAGTATATATATACACATCTTTATGGAACAATATACAGGCTGTTTCACGTAACTAGAACCAAATACGGAAAAAAAGGTGGTTAACCGCAACTGAATAAAACCAAAGACATATGCTTAGCCGGTACGTGGCGCTCGTCCAGAGTATTTTTATATCCCGCTTAATTAGTTAATTGAGATCAAATTATGCGAAAAATGTTGATATTCACTTTAGGGTCAAGTACGTGTCGTTAAGATGCAGAGGGGATTCTAAAACGAGCCGATCCAATGTTTTGCGGTGCTTTTTTTTCCAGCATTTATAAGGAAAGCCCGCGAAATACGCAAGAAATTCAGCCAGCTCCGCTTCGCGGACCCCGATGACACGGCGAAGCAGGTGGCGTTCCCTTCGTCAGGCATTTCCAGGTTTTGCAAGCCTTTGAGATACGTTGCATCGCTGCTTTTTATTAAACACTGTTTGTTAAGCTTTGAGGTGGTAGTACAGCCACCACCTTTTATAAGCACAAAGTGTCACGAGTGTGACAATGGTAACGCGCACGCCATTTGTTGGGCGACCTGTTGCCTTCCTTCTTTTTTAGTGGAAGTTGTGTGTACTGCGATTCACCCAATTGCTGTGGCGCATGCGCGTTTACGACGATGATAGTTTTATGATGGGCCGCAGAGATTTCTCTGGCGCATACCCGTTTGTTGGGCTAACTGCTGCCTTAATTTTTAGTGGACCATTGGTGAGCTTGTGGGATGTATCCAATCTCTGTGGCGCATACCCGCGTTTATTGGAGCCCATAAGATCCCGGACATGAAAAGCTCGACCAAGAAAACTTGGGTCTTAATAAAGCCACGTGACTAGGCTTGTGCGCTACCGTACTTCAGCGCTCTCGAACGTGCTTCGACCGATGCAACCTGCACGTCCGAGCATGGCGAAATGAGCGGCAGCGGCTCTGGGCGTCGGTTTCCCAGTGCGCCAGCATTATTGACGGCCGCGCACTGAAAGGAACCACCGTCGTCCCTGATAAGCGATACGGTCCGCACGTCGGTTGATCCGCTCGAAGCACGGTTGAGATGGCTGCAGCGCGGTAGCGCACGAGCGCAGTGAAGTCGTCTTATTTGACATTTCGCGGGCTTTA
Organism: Rhipicephalus appendiculatus; assembly: GCA_030522465.1. Lineage (NCBI taxonomy): Eukaryota > Metazoa > Arthropoda > Arachnida > Ixodida > Ixodidae > Rhipicephalus > Rhipicephalus appendiculatus. The sequence continues at coordinate 87,688 of JALIZH010015831.1, read as the reverse complement.
TTCAAACGCGAGAAAATATGACCACGCAGCTTGTAGGTTGCCCCCCCCCCCCCCCCCCAAAGAAAAAATTCAAAAAGTCGATTGGTCGTTTTGGAATGCCCTCTAAAACGTAAGGAAAATCCACTTGGCCCTAAAGTGAGAATTAGTAATGTGCGTAGTTAGTTATAGTTAATTAACCAATTCGATGTTAATTAACGTGATATCCTGCCTGAAATATCATTACGACCATAGCCGTGCCCAGGGTTCTACATTAAGGGGGACCACGCCTCACCGCAACCCCTGCCCCACCCGCCCCTCGTTCGTCGAGCCCGAAAGAAACCGAGCTCCGCAGTGGATGCAAAAATGAGAACGAATCGATGACGTGCGTCTCGCAAGGGTCCTCCCACTGGTCTCTGGGCGTTCCGGGAGTGAAGATGGGAAGTGAACATTTGCTTGAGTGCACAATCAGGGGCCCTTGGTCGCCATTAGCCTAGAAAAAAAAAAAAAACATGCATGAGTAGCCGTAACCTTGCATATCAAAAATGACGTGAAAGGTGGGACTGAGCAAAGGTACGCGGCAGAATCGGCGCCCTCCTTTAGATGCTTACGGGGCGCGGCTGCCCCCTCCCCCTTGCGCACGCCTATGATAATGACCCAGCTAATCGCCGAAATAACTCGTGTTTCGCAAGATACAGACAATATCTTGGATCTGATACAAACCGGCAGTCTCGAAAACCTGTCACATCCATTATTTACACAAAATCAGCGAACATAAAACAATTCATGCCAACTTTACTTTTCAACTACTTAAATGAGAAACTTTAAAAAAAAAAACGATTCATCTGCATGACAAATGTGATTATTAGACCACGGCCACTCAAAAAAATCAATCAATCAAAAATATTTTATTAGTAACAGCGAACACCGCATACCGCGGAAATTGGGCTAAAGTTGTGTCAATACACCTGACGAGGGCCCAACTTCCCTTAGGTAGTTCAGGCACATGTTGCAGCATGAATTTCACAAAAGTGTTACACAGTGATGATACAATATTATACAATGTTATACAATGTGTCAGTTATACAATGTATGAAGTCACTGCATCGAATAAAAACATCTGCCATGTTAAACGCAACAATAACAAATACAAAATGAGAGAGAGAAATGAAATTTATTTTTGGGCCAGGCTCTTTGTACTAAAGCCCTAAGGTGGGTGGAAGTACATCCCAACCAGTCATATTGTTATGTACCGTTTACCTAGAGGACGAAGTGAGGGACTAGTTCGTTTCTGTTTTCGCCATCTTGGTTGTTTTACAGCGAAAGCTGTTATGAGATCACAACAAGGGTCGTTCCTGCGCCGTAGTTGTCCGCCGCCGCCGCCGCCGGTGTCCGTAACCAATATCGCACGAAATAAGAAAAAAGCTAACTAAATAAAAAAAACCTTTGACATAATGGGAATCGAACCCGGGTCTTCTGCGTGGCAGCCCAGCACTCTACCACGGAGCTACGCTTTTTTTTCTGTATTGCCGGAATTGAACATGTCTAACAAACAAATGCAAGAACAAAGTCTATTTACAACACAAACATTGTAGGCCACTGCTTGAAACTGCGGTGCAAACTGACCCTATGCAGGCTTCATGTCGGGTAAGGAATCGCGTTAACGTGTGCTGTAAGGCGTTTTAGAACAGTAAAGTAAGAACCAGGCGTCACACAATGCGAATGGCGTAACGAGTGGGGCATTCAATGCTCCAACCCATTACAAAAGCCTCAGGCAAAATTCTTCATCGTCGTCAGCCACAGCATCAACAAAGTGCACATAATGCGTTACAAGAGTGTAGCGGGTACCGCGCTTTTCTGAAGAATGACGAATAATGGCATAGTAGACGCTTCCCCACTACACAAAAATTATGATGATTTATGGCGTAGTGGGTACCATGCAAGTGCGCTTGTAGTAGTTGCCCCAAGAGTGTTTTAAAAAGGCTCTAAAAAGGCCGCTCTCCCAGCTTTCGCTGTAGCTGTGCTGCGCGTTCCGCGCAGACCTGGCGGTTCTTTACCCCGATCGCTGTGACTGTAAATATTGTAAATACAGGCTTCTTCTGTGGTCTTCCCGTAACAATATGTACAGTCGCGCTCAATATGAGTTGCAACACGCTGTCTGGGCTCAAAATGGCGCCAGCACTGCAAATCTACGCACGAAGACTGTGAATCTGATGGCCACTCCCTCCTCTTCACTTCCTTTTCCCACCCGTTCATACTATGCTCGGCTATAACAGACAATTATGCCAAGGGATGCTATTTGAAGTAATTATATCATAAATGTGAAGGAAGCAAAGTGGAAGAAAAGACAAGTTGCCGTTGGCAGGGACCGAACCTGCAATCTCTTCGAAGGTTGCAGGTTTGGTCCCTGCCGGCGTCAATTCATCTTTGCGTACATTTAATTGTGGCTGCAGTGTTGGATATCTGCTTCTATAACAATGTAATAAACATTGTCTATGCAAGCTGTAACCGAACTCTAACCGAACAAGACGGACCACAAAGGAATGAAGAGATGATCACTGGCGCCAGTGATCGTCTCTTCTTTCCTTTGTGGTCCGTCTTGTTTGCGTTAAAGTTTTCACCTTAAAAAGCCCACTATGTGCGGACAACTGCTAAATTTACTCAAAGACGTCGATCCACCTCGTAACGCTTGGCTCAAAGAGCCAAAATCTGGCATAGGCCTACTACTTCGCTCACTGCTTCGCATGAAGTCCGATTCCCACAATTTGTGCGATCTGCCGTCTTTTTCAGCTCTTCGTAGTTCTATTCGCATGCATTCGGGTCTATTTTCGGCTGCTCAGAAGCATTATGCATCATCACGTTTCAACGCCCAGTTTTGTTTCACTGATACTGCAGACGTGACGCACCCATGGAACGTTTTCTTGCAGTGTTCGAGGCACAGTGAAGGCTATAGCTGCTCTAGATTTCGATTCCGATACATCGTTCCTAATGTGCCGAAATGGATATGGACCTGCTAAAGCCTTACATTCACTGTACCGTCCGTGGTGTTCTGCCCGTAATTCGCCAGGATGACTCTCTTTCGGAAGGGAAGTGAATAGGAAGTTTTTGAACATAGCGTACGCAAAGCTTTGCGGTCGTTGCGGTCGCCCGCTATTTCCGTCACTTAACGGGGGCCCGCAAGAGGTTAGCGTACGACGCATGCGCTGTGGCGACAAACACTAACGCAAAGCTTTGAGTACGTTATTCTAAAACTCCCTATTGTAATGAACAAAAGCGGCACTGCTTGCAGAAGCAGAGAACGCTGCTCATGTAGAAAAAAAAGAAGACGATTCGGCAACAAAAGTTTTGCGCTTGTTCTGCCATTGCTGGCCTGTCTCTAATAGTATAGTGCTTACTTAAAACGCTTAATTATACCATAAATAGCTTCCCTCACGCTTTTCTTGGATTCAATATGTGTTGCCTTATTGAGGCTGCGGTTAACTAAAATAGGCCCCTGGTTCCCCTTCCTTTGTTGTTTAAATAATGGGTTGCGTAATAAGAAATAATAAAACATGAGAAGTTTACTTGCTCCATTTCCAGAAGCGAAACCGGCACTGCAGCAAAGATTCTGGGTGCAACGCTTTAGCGAGAAAACAAGCAACTAAATCTTCAGCGATGATGCACTAGTAATAATAATTGCTGGAGCTTTACGTGCCAAAACTACGATATGTTTATGAGGAGCGCCGTAGAGGAGGACTGGACTGGAAAAACTATAGCACGCGCTTAGAGCATAGCGGGCGTCTCCCATTCCCTGTCGCGGCAGAGGAGGGTGCCGGAAATGTCGACCACCTGGGGTTCTTTGACGTGACTTTACACCGACGTGCACGCATAAATAAAAAGAGATTGATTAAATTTTTTCACGATTCGAACCTGGGCCCCACCGACCGCGCGCGAGCTGCCAGCCGAGGCGCTCAACCATCTCGGCCACAACGAGCGCCGGTCGCGAGGCGATGAGATGGGCATTATCAAGATACTATATGGTCAAAGACGCGAGTCGAAGACGCGACTGTGTTGTCGAAAACTTCATTTTGGAACGTGTTTTTCTTCACACAGAAATATGATTGCGGGCTCAAATGAAAGCTTAGTCTTCGTACTACCTAGATCTTTGAGAAATTTGCAGGCTTCCGTGTAGTTTATTCAGAAGGCCCGTTTTTGTCCCGAAAAACAAGGCGTGATTTCGGCCGCTTCCACAGGATCCCATTGTTTAAACTTTAGTCGTCGTGGGGACAGAATGTGAAGCCCCGATGTTAACGATATGCTGCATTTGTTAAGTGCGGTACAGCTCCTAGAACGTGCCCCTTTAAGAAGTTTTGGAAGGTGTGCCTCTACGATTTTTTATCGCACTGAAAACGTGAGAGCTTATAGCAGTGGCCGCTAGGAGCGCTGGTCATCCACTGTCCCCGAAAGCTGGATGTGTATAAAAACAGGCCGATCCACCTCGTAACACTTGACTCAAAGCCAGAAAAACGCAGCATAGGAAAGTTATTCGCTGACTGCTTCGCATGAATTCGATTCCCACAATGCGTGCGATCTGCAGAATTTTTTCACGTTATTATAGTTAAACATTTTTGCATAAGTATTTCGATTGTTTTAGTTTCCTTCTCACTGTACATTGTTAACTGTTTTCTTCTTGTTTTTTGTGTCTGTAATATCCCCTCTCCTCTGTAATGTGCAAGCTCAGTGGGTAAAATAAATAAATAGAAATTGGCTACCGTGTGCCTGGCAGAAGCATTGTTCGCGGAGATGTCGAATCAAATCTCGGTCTTTCAAATCCTGAAGTTAGGTACTGCATAAAATTGTTGAAAGTGTGAGCTCGCGGTGACAAGAAGCAACTGGCCTGAAAACAGAAGCTGACGGAATGGTAGAGGCCCGTGTGCTGTGCGATGACAGCTTAGGCGTGCGTAGCGGGGCACATAAGAAGGCGGTGCGCGAAATCTGCCCCATACATTCATTGACTTAGTATGGCTAGGCTGCGACCGAAGCTTCGCCCCCCCCCCCCCCCTCCCTCCCCGTGGATGTCACTGTACGTTAAAGAACACCAGATGGTCAAAATTTCTGGAGCTCTCCACTGCGGCGGCGTCTCTCGTAATCATATCGTAGTTTTGGGACTTAAAGCCTCAGATATTATTGAAAACAGAAGTTGAAGCACGATCACGGAAGCGAGGCTAACATTTCGGCACATTAGGAACGAGGTATCGGAATCGGAAATCTAGAGCAGCTATAGCCTTGACTGTGCCACGGACACTGCAAGAAAACGTTCCATGGGTGCGTCACGTCTACAGTATCAGTGAAACAAAACTGGGCGTTGAAACGTGATGATGCATAATGCTTCCGAGCAGCCGAAAATAGACCCGAATGCATGCGAACAGAACTACGAAGAGCTGAAAAAGACGGCAGATCGCACAAAGTTGTGGGAATCGACTTCATGCGAAGCAGTGAACGAAGTAGTGGCCTATGCCAGATTTTGCTCTTTGAGCCAAGCGTTACGAGGTGGATCGACGTCTTTAGCAGGTCCATATTCCACGTGGTCGAACTATCGGGGGCCCTCCACTACGGCATCTCTCACAATCATATCGTGCCTTTAGGACAAAGAACCCCAACAATTTCTATAAGAAGTGTCACCGCTTTCTGTGCAGCCAGAGAAACCTTCCCACACTAAAAAATTTGGGCAGCTTGCTCTGAGTCGAGCAAGACTGGGGCAAAGCAGAGCTGATCGGCACTCGACTGCTCCTGCTTTACTAGGTACACGTGCATTCACACGTCCATGCACGAAGTGTTCACGTGACCCAGGCCCGTAGCCAGGAATTTCTTCCGGGGGGGGGGGGGGGAGAGGGGGGGGCACTTGGAAGGCCTTGAAAAACACCTGTTTTTATTATTTGGCTTCGGTAAAACACCCCCCCTTCATCCAACTTTCGGGGGAGGCCCGGGCCCCTAGGGCAACCCCCCCCCCCTGGCTACGGGCCTGACGTGATTACATGGCGATTTACGAGTATTGCCTAGTTATCAATCGGGTTACACTGGGAATCGCTTGGCAATCACAGTGCCAAGTACCTTAAAAACCTGAATTACTTTTATTGGCCTAACTTGCGTATTCGATGCTTGGTCTCCAATGGCTACATCCCAACTCAACCTAAGCCTAACAATAGTTTAATTAGCTTAATTATGCTAATAATTTTAATTGTATATTCGAGGCTCGGCCTCAATTAGCTTGCATCCCTTGTCAACATAACCTTAATTAGATAAAAAAAATCCGTAAACAGGGCTTGTGTGCTCGAGCACACAAGCCCTGTTCACGGATTTTTTCATCGCAAGCTTCCATCTTCCCCTTCCTACCGTTTTTAGGCTTAATTAGGTAATTAGGCGAGTTAGCACTAGCCTGACTGAGCCTCCATTAGTATTAATTAGGCTTAGCTCGGCACATCTTGCCGAGCTCGGCATGACTAGGTACACGAGAATCTCGGCTTGGCTGAATTAGGTCTTATTAAGCTTTGACTTGATCAGCTTAGTTATGCGTAGCTAATTCGGTTTTACCATACTCAGCAAGGCTTAATAAGGCTTGTCTATGATCACTTTGGATTAACTAGGCGCAGCTATTCTTAAGTTGGCTTGACGTGGCCACGCCGGCATGATGATGGTTTCCTCTCTACATCGCGAACCGGACAAACGGCGGCATACCACCTCTGCTGTAAAAGGAAAAAGAAATGAGAAGGAGATAAATGAATACGCTTGGCTGCCCTTTCTAAATCTCCGATGCAGTCGGGCACCGTTTTCTTTTTCTGAAGCGTAATACGAGTCTATGCCGAAGAATCGGGGAATGACTAGGCGCTTTAACGCTCCAAGTCGCCGACCGTCTTATCTTTGTCGCCGATAACGACGAACGGCGGCAGACCAAGCCAAGTCGCGAAACAGTGTGTTCTGGACTATTTTTGTTTTGCTTCTTTCCTTTTTTTTTTCTTGCTGTGATGCAGCTCTCGACTTCGCGCGAGATTCAAGATGAAAGCCATGCGGCACGTGGTGGAAGCCAGGCGAACTAAACGCTGATGTCCGGGAAAGCTGGATCTGAGTGTAGTAGGTATGCACTCGTGGGGTTACCAGGAACGTCGACTTCACTGGCGTTTAAAGGATAACTTATGGTCTCACGTAACGTAATTACTCATGGAAGAACACAGATGTCTGTTTTATCAAAACTAAGTGCATGCTACGGTGCGATGACGCGAATATCATACGCAGCATTCGTTAGCGTCGAGGAACGCTCAATACTGCTTGCTGAATCATAGAAATACAAATGTTATGTTTATTAGACCCACAATCGATGTTAGCCCGACATGACGTCCGTATCATAGGAATGCATATGGAATATCTGTTACGTTTTATCAAATTAGATAGCCATAGCCAGCACTGCAATGAAAATTGACGTTCTACTGAATGCCGCCTGCATATGATCATTTTCCAAAGCAGTATCAAGACCTGGCTAGGCTCTGTAGCAGAATGTTCGACTGCCACGCAAAATGCCTGTTCGATTCCTGCTGGGATCCTGATTTTTGTTCTTTGCATTAGGAGGGTCAACGCGTCTGATGCCACAGTTCCCCAATACTTTCACATTTAAAGTACGAATGTCCGTTCTCGCCGTTCCTGGGAAGACACGCTGTAAAACCCTGGAAGACGTGCTTTCAATGTATGTCGACATAGAGCACAAAAACTGGCACGAGATTCTACCCTATATAACGTTTGCTTATAACACTGCTAAGCAATAAACGACATGTATGACCCCATTCCGCCTTGTTCATGGAAGTAAGGACGATGTTGGACGCGATGCTGCCACACGAATGCGATGAGGTTGAGACGAGTACCGAAGCTTTCACTCAACGCGCGGTTGAAGCCAGGCAGCTTGCACGTGTTCGAATATACCAACAGCAAGAGCACGACGCAGGTCGCTATAATCTACGTCATACACCTGTGACCTACGAAACCGGCGACAGGGTATGGGTGTGGAGGCCTGTACGAAGACGGGGACTATCCGAAAAGCTGCTCAGAAGATACTTCGGGCCTTATCGAGTGCTGCGACGACTAAGTGACGTCACCTATGAGGTCGTCCCGGATAGCCCCCACTGTACAAGGCGTCGCCAGCACCGACCTGAACTTGTGCACGTAGTACGCATCAAACCGTATGTAAGCGAGTGACTGCGAGGGAGTGTCGATTGCACAAAGCGACCTTATGCGCGAATGACTGACTCGACTATAGCACCGGGGCGATGCTCTTTTAGGGGGGACGCAAATGCCACGCCCAAAGTGTACGGACAACGAAGACGATGTGCGCTCCGACAGTCTCGCGGAACAAGACATGGACCGAAGAAGAAGACGTGTTTGTGTTTATGTTTTCGCTTTGGCTGCTGCATAAAACGGGCCGTTTTGTTCTTGGGCCAAACATCTCGGTGTTCTGTTTACGGTGTACCGCGACAATATCAACTTTGAATCAACTGTGGCGCATAACCGCATACCGTGGCCCGTGGAATGCGGGTATGTGCCACATGTGACTGAAGAAAAGGTGTTATGTTTTATAAGACAGGATCTTCGCATTACTGAAGTCATGACTTGGCCGTCATTTTCGTTAATTTTGGGCTTTACGAAGTTTAGGAGGTGGCCATTCCACCACCTAGACGTAGACGACTAGATAGATAGATATATTGAGAGAGGTAGATAGCAACGCTCAAAGTGCATTTGGTGCAACTAAGAAATGTTTCGCATTTAAATATGTACAGAAATGTTGAATGATAGTAACATGAAAAAAAAATCTGGAGCCCTTCCCCTATCGATGAAAAAAGGGTAAGCGAAACCTGGCGTGGGCGTGCCTGACCTACTGTTTTAACGCGATAGCGTCGAAGAACTCGTTTCGCAGAAATTATGGGGTCGCCGTCGTTGGTTGTGAGCGAAATATCATCATCTTGTCCGCGACCGAGAAATCGAGAAAGATGCAAATAAAATAAAGGATAGAAAACTGCAGTCCGAGTGAGAATCGAACCCAGGCCGTCTGCATGGCAAGCAGGTGTTCTACCCTAGAGCCATGCTATTTTTTTTCTTTATTACTGCAGAGCTACGCCATTGCTTGAAACTGCTCCGGAAAAAACACTATGAATGTCATGTAGTTGAAGGAGTCTCCTTAAAGCATGTATTATTGCGTGGCAGAGCGTAGAATCGCGCCAGGCGCCAGAACATTTGAATTTCGCAACGAGTTGGTGTTTTAAAGGCCCATCCATTACAAAGCGCATTGATCATCAGCAGCAACAAAATCATGAAAAAGTGGGCAGCTGCGTAGGTTCGCGTGTTCCCTTGCGGACGCGTAGTGGGCCCATCGCTGATTCGTAAAAGAAATTTATGGCGTAGGGAGCAACTGTACTTGCAGTAGACATTCCAGGATAGTCTGAAACAGCCTATGTTGCGCGCACAGTCGTTCGTTTCCTTACGGCACGGTTGAGACATGCACCGAGAACCGAAGCGAGGCTGGCAGTTGCGAAGGCGATGCGCACGGGGTTCGATTACGCTATCGCGTTCAAGGCAAAGCTCAAGCGTCCTCCAAGTTTGTCCTTGCTTCTTTCTTTCTTTCTTTCTTTCTTTCTTTCTTTCTTTCTTTCTTTCTTTCTTTCTTTCTTTCTTTCTTTCTTTCTTTCTTTCTTTCTTTCAGCGCTCGTAGCACAGTCAAGGCTATAGCTGCTCTAGATTTCGATTTCGATTCTTTCTTTCTTTTCGTAATAGGTAGCGGCCGTTCCCGGAACGCTGTTTTCGGGCTGAATCGGCTTGGCGTCTTTCGTGTTCTTTCCAGCGGTCGTCAGCCTCTAGAACGGCCCAAGGAAAACTCCACCACACGATCTTGAAAACTCGAGTTAGGAATTCAATTTTCTCGAAATCAGAATTTTCCTGAGACGTGCAATTCCGGATATCGACCTTAAGTGTTGTCCAGCAGATCGCTTTTAGTCCGCCAACACGAAGTATTGCAATGGGGCGCCCATGGCAAGTGCATTGGTGCCGTGTGTATATATATATATATATATATATATATATATATATATATATATATATATATATATATATATATATATATATATATATTGTAGTGAAGAAGATGACAGCGACTCCAAAAGGCAGCGGGTACTACTGAGACAGAGAAGAAGATGACGTTTGGTTGTCTCAGCGCTTAGGCTGGTTCCGCCATTACCACGCAACTTGTCGTGACTGCTAGTCTCTTTTATGAAAACAGTGCTGCTCCTAAACGCCTTGTTTTAATATATATATATATATATATATATATATATATATATATATATATATATATATATATATATATATATATATATATATATATATATAGTTGCAGCAAGGAAATAACGCTGGCCCCGGTAGAATAAGGAACAAAAGAGAGTACGACGCATGTTGGTTTTGCGCGGTATATTTTCTGACGTTTCGGCTGGTGGACCGGCCTTTGTCAAAAAAAAAAATAAATAAATAAATATATATATATATATATATATATATATATATGCAAGCCGCGTCCGCGCTCTCCCTATTTAAACTGAATTATATATTATATATATATATATATATATATATATATATATATATATATATATATAATTCAGTTTAAATAGGGAGAGCACGGACGCGGCTTTATGGAGGGCTCCGAAAATACCGACAATCTGGTGTTCTTTACCGTGCACTGGCGTCGCACACTACACGGGCCTCCAGCATTTCGCCTCCGTCGAAATGTGACCGCCGCGGCGGAAATCGATCACAGGACCTTCGGGTCAGTAGCCGAGCACCGTAACCGCTACACCACCACGGCGGACAATGGAAATACAATTTAAGGAGCGCCATCAAGCAATGTCATAAACATTATTAGCAGAAGTCCTAATGCGCGATGCATTCGTGGTGACAGTAGCTGATTGTGGTAGCAGATTTCAGTCGGAGGTGGTTCTACAGGCGTGAATGCGTGCGAGTAAGTTACGGTTCTGGCTGTGAGGAACATTTACTTTTTAAGGCGAAAGTCAAATGCCCTGTTTCCCGGCGAGTGGAGTGGAACATGAGCCCACGTGACCTATTACCTCACTAATGACGTGTGACAGTGACGTCACCACGTCCTGCTTTGATGTCATCACGTGAAGGCATCATGACGCCACATATTTTCGCAATTAATGGCGCCATCTTGACGGCATCACGTGACGTCACATGATAGCACCATCGTGCGACGTAAAATCAGCTCACCACACCATCGCTGGGTCAAAAGTGGGCCGATCTCGGAGGAAGTGAACGACCAGGCGATGTGCAGAAATGTCACGAGGGGCTGAGACTGAAAACGCAGAGGCGATCCCGTGCGTGTCTCTCGCAGCGCGGGTAAATAATTATGCCTCGCAAAATGCCTTCGCCTTCAAGTGTTGCACATGCAGCAGACCGTTTCGCAGGTGTAGATGATATCAAAGCAGGTGTTTTAACAAACTGTTCACACGGATTATCGTTGTTGTAAAACTCGCAGGGCCGCTTATGCGTTCACATAAGATGACTCGAAGGCGAAAGCCATCTTTTTCTTCTCAGTCGATCCTGCCCCACCACCCTTCGAAAGCTTTCTGCAAATAGCACTGCCTTCCAAGATCGGAGGGACTTTACATGGTTTTGCGTTGCCTCTGTGATTGGAATACCTTTGACCAAGGTATAATGTCATGTGATGGAGCCATCATGTGACGTGACGTCACGTGATGTTACAGTGAAGTCATGACGACGTCAGAAATTTTGGATATCTGTGACGTCATCGTGACGTCATGTTGTGACGTCATCACATGACGGTGATTTTTTGCATCACTCGTTTCCCCGACGCCGAGCGACGCCCGCGCTGATGGTCCAATAGATGAGGCATCTGAAGGCTTTCGCCTTAATAACTCTTAACAAAGAGAATGAGCCAAGCCAATTTACGCCGAACGGTTATAAGCTCCGGAATCCACGACTTGATCATCATACTTGATCATAGTAACACTGGCCATGCAGTTACTCGCGATAATCCTGCTTTAAGAAAAACAGCTCGTGTGGAAAGTTGAGTAAAAAGCTCGCATTTCTTTGCGAGTACTCCATCCCGCGGGGGGTCTGCGCCCACTTCCTACTGGCCTAATGACCGCGTCGTTGTCGCCTGCGTGCTTGTTTGTAATGGACGAGCGGCCGCGATTGTTTTCCTCTCCTGCACCGTTCGCACAAAAGACGATTGTGCACGGCCTCGCGGACGGAAGTGGGTGCACCACAATGCGCAGCAGCCACCACCACTCGTCGTCACGCGCGTCCTTGCTGAACGGCGCAATCACGAGCGTTCGCCTTTCGACCACGCTTTGCTCCGTGCGGGCACCCGCTTCACGAGTACGCGTGTTGCGTCCGCTGAGAGTGTACACAAATGAAAAAGCGCAACGCAGACACGGCTGTCACGTTTGCGAAATTCCCTGTCTGTGTGGGCACAGAGCAACGAATCCATCGTTTGCAGATATCGTTCCTTCACGTCGCCCGTAATTAGCCACGCTGTAACAGTCTGGTGACGCAGTGGCGCAGCATGGCGTGAAAATTGGTATGAGAGGAAATACCGTCTTTCTTTTCATGGCTGGAAGTGCGCTTGCTCATCGTGCAGAGTATCGTCAGTGGCAGTGTTCTAATGGTTGACTAAAACGCGCTCCAGGGCTGGTTCGTACGTAGTGTCAGAGTTATTCAATGCTTCTTATGGTCGCGAAACTGCCTCAGTTTCATATGGAGCCAGCGGCCGCCGCCAGAGGCGCAGCTGTGCCTCAGATGCGCTGCGAACACTGCTTCTCCTGTGGTTGTGTGCGGGACAGCCTCGGTGTTGAAGCTGTCTATACCTCGCGATGATCGCTTTACTTTCACGTAACTACTTTTAACGCACAACATGCCTGAAATGAGTGTCTGAGTGTGTCGTAAGTCCTTGAAATGAGCACCCGGGCGAAAAGAACAGCCTCTGCAAGTATATATATTTAGCTTGCGGTGGTTTCAGCTTAAAAAACACAAGATTTCTGGTTTTGAAGCAGCCAAGCACGGTGGATTGGGAGACTCTAGATATATTTTTGATAATCTAAGGCCTTTAACCAAATGAAAATTACATTGTCATTTTTTTTTTTACACCGAGCGAAATGGCGGCCGCCGTGGCCTGGTGAGCGCCAATTAGTCTCGACGTTTAATAGGTCCCAATTTTTAATATTTGCCTGAAATTAAGTTCTCCGCGCTCGCAACAGTGCCCCAGTGGTGCCACTTTTAAAAAGGGGCGAACATCTGGGCTGTCGCATTCGCATTCACCAGTAAGAAATGCCGATCTATTGATAGCGCTGAGAGACGATTGTTCGCACAGCAGGGCTGTTCAAGTTTTCTGTTAACCTGTGCGAACTATTTTAACAGATCAATAAATCATCACTGCAAGTGCTGCTTCTGTAGATGGACTTCTTCGAATGACCTAAGGAAAATAAACTGAGGTGCTTCACCAGCCATAAAATTTTCCCCGACGCGATGCCAATCTGGACAAGCTCTGGGCCATTGAAATTGGAATCGCAGGCAGCGAAAATGTCCGAGGCATCAATGTGTTTCATGCACATGCGCGTGCACATCGATTCAAAATTGGAATCGCCCCTGTACAGCAGCGGTATACGCTGCACTTTCATATGTCGCGCGGCTCCTTGTTACTCGGTAAACCAAACGCGCCTTCGGGTTGTTCGCTTGTAAACAGAACCGCCCGCCGGTACGCAAAACGCGTTTGGCATCGTCGTCCCACACCCACTCTTCAAATGTATCAAAAATAACGCCGTAGACGTTCAGAAAGCATCACAACCATCAGATCGCGTGGCACCGCGCAAGCTTTGCGGCACGAGAATGATGGCCGATGGCCTCTGTTAAGAGTGCCTCGATGCGCGGAGGCGAACGAGCGCATCGAGGCACTCTAGCCTCTGTGGCACAGTGGCACCGCGTTGCGGCAGCTTTGGGCAGCGTATGAAGCTGCCCCATAGCGTGGCGACGAATTTCGTGACCATAGGTAGCACTGAACGACTCTGGTAGTTCCTTTGAAAAGAAATTTGCGGCAATAAAATGCGCACATCAAGTGACAACTTCCGACTGATTTATTAACAAAGAGGTAAATTTCAGGCGCATGCGTGTTTACAATGATTGCTTCCAAAAGCAAAATGACCAAAAACCGCTTTTTGTCAATGAGCATTATTTAAAAACTGTTGCTTGTTGCGATAGAAGACCAGCGACGGCGCACTGACGCACTGCGCACTATTCTCCTTTGTGTGTAATGCCTCCGTCAATTCTTTGTCCACCTGTTCTCGACCTTCCCCAAGTAATCTAGTGTTCGCAAACCGGGGAGTATATGCGCATAAATTGCAGTCAGTGGGCAAGCATGAGCCTGACTCATTCTCTAGAAAAGCTTCGCGTTCTTTTAATCGGTGTTTTATACATCGGCCAGTCCTGAGCTATGTGTACCTTACTGCTGCTGATGCAAAATTCGTAGACAGGGTGTGTGTGCTGGAGCCGACGTTTCGACAAGTCCACTTGTTGAAACATCGGCTCCAGCACACACACCCTGTTTACGAATTTTTCATCGCAAGCTTCCATCTTCCCCTTCCTGCCTTTTTTTTTTATTTTTTTTGCTGCAACTGAGGGTTATTTCATATACCACCCCAACAGCAGTGCTAACTGAATCCAACAGGCGCTTCCCCGTCCACTTTGATGGGTATTTTTGTGCGTGCAATCCCTGGGAGTGTTAGGCAGCGCCACTTGTAGCCAGGGCGGCTAGTGTTGAACATAATTTTGCTGTGGGCAGCAAAATTATGTTAATTACCAACTCACCTAGCTTGCAGTTCTTATTTAGCGTGGAACACTCTTTTCCGCCAGAGGGTGTCACGGAGCACGTGATCTTTGGACGAGGCGGCACCTGGCCACTAAACCTTCGCATTCTACCTAATGGCATTAAGCCTGAGGCCCTCGCTATGAAGGAACGAAAGAAGGGAGCGTTTTTCGAGGGGCTCTTTTCTTTATCGTTTGCGTAACTTGAAGGTTTTGGTTTCGAACCCCACCGACAGAAAGGGTGCTTTCTCGTCCACTTTAATTCCTTTCATTTTGCGTGGTAATTCTTTAACAACAGTGAAAAACAACAAATCATGTCTTCTATGCTTTCCTTGGCTCAACTGTCTGTTTGAATCATTTAGTTTTGTCTCTAACGAAAAAAACAAGCCCCTTGAAAAAATTCGCTTTCCCAACAGCACAGGTGAGATACGCATTGACATGCCGCTTCTGTAGCGAGCGCGCGTCTTCTTATGCTCAGAAATACGGACACACAGACGGGATAGCTTATTGGACGTATTGGCCATACCCTAGTTGGAGACCAGGAAAATGTCTTTTTTTTTTATTGATATGACATATAAGGAGGTGTTGGCGCACAAGTAAGGCGCCGGCTACTCCCTAGCCCTTGAGTGAATATTGAACATACTACTTAAGAAAGGAAAAACAAAGAGCAGTACATGGAAAATAAAACACATGAGCACACATGTAAAAACCCACTCACACGCACATCTCAAACTATCACCGTCGCAACGTAAATGGAAATGTCCGAAAGGCAATGAATAATGTCTCTGACAATGTCTCAGGTCATCATGGAATCCAACGGGCACAACATAGCGGTCAACACGTCTGGTCCTTATGGGGATGAATTCGCTCATTGACATATCATACACTTCAGCACACACATATAATGCGTGTCATATAATAGTGCATATAACAAGTGGGACATATGTTATATGATTATAAGTTCCTTATTTCCTAATAATTGCCGGCAATCCCACTGTCTTCTAAAAAACGCTTTAACGCTTTTAGAGTGTACGTCTGTGAAGCTGTGGTTGGCCACGGGCCCAGAAGTTTCTGGATACTGAACGGTCTGCGGTCTAATGCCATTAGTTCCGATTTAAGACGGTGTCTCAGGTGTGTCATGACGTGGGCAGTCCATAAGAAGGTGACGTACATCTTCATCTACAAATCCCCATTCGCATTCAGGAGTTTCAGTTCTGCCAATTCTGTGTAAGAAATGTTTTGTGTATGCGGTGCCTAGCCTTAACCGGTGAATAAGTGTTTCCATGCTTCTATCTAATGCTAGCTTATCTTTGTCTGTTAGTTCTCATTATCTAATGCTAGCGTATTCTTGAATTCAATCAGCGGATCAATATTCTATAAGTCACAGCTCTTTGAACTTTGGTCCAAACCAATTCATTTTACTCATTCGGAAAGTTGTTGCCTTTATAACACTACGCAATTCATTTTTCGAAATTGGTAAAGAAACAGTAACACCTGTACGATGTTCTTGTCGTGCAGCTTCATCGGCAGCTGTGTTACCAGTAATGTTACAATGTCCACGCATCCACTGGAATGTTACCTCATGTTTCGCCTGGCTTGCTTTTGTGAGCTCTTTAAGTGTTTCGTATATTATAATATCACTGATTACTGTCGCGTTTGTACTGGAGAGTTTAATGCTGCCTGTGAATCGCTGAAAACTACCCATTTTTCTCGCGTCTGCTGCCGAGTTTATAAACTTGACAGCAGACAGAATAGCGAATAGCTCAGCGGTTGCAGATGACGTCGCGCGAGATAATTTAAATGATTCCTGAATATTGAAGTGTGGTATACTAAATGCTGATGTTAAAAAGGTTTTAATACTTGAGCCATCTTTGTAAACATTTGTATATCCTGGACACAGCATGTGTATCCTGCTAAAGCGCTAGTTGTTGAACAGCCTGAATGAACATGTCTCTTTTTCTGATGATACCATCTACTGACGATTCAGTGCTTGGTATTGTAAGCAGCCACGGAGTATAGTCAACTTCAGAGCTCAAAAATTTATTGCTTGGTAATATATGGAGATTATTCTGTATTTCTTCATTCACATTGCTTTTGTCTCTTCGTAAAAGCTCCTGTGCCAATGGGTGGTCTTTGTGTTGCGTCTGTAAGCGAAAAAACCGGCAGATCCCACGCACTGTGGGAATCGATGTAATGCGAAGCAGCCAAATCATGCTTTACAAAATTTGCATGTCAAGTTTTACATGTTAGGACCTGTCATTTATGTTCGTCATACAGTCACGTCACTGAATACCAATTTTGGTGTATATCAAGCTAACGAAAAGGCCGCGAGCGCGCCATGAGCGTGGCATGCAAGTCATGTCGCACATGACAAGTCATGATTTCCATATTACCACTGGTAATTTATGTTCGTCATACAGTCACGTCACTCTATCCCAAATTTGGTGTATATCAAGCTAACCAAACGGCCGGGAGCGCGCCATGAGCGTGGCAGGTAAATCATGCTTTTCATGACAAGCTAGTCATGATTTTCATGATATGACCAGCCATTTATGTTCGCAATACGGTCATGTTATGCCATACCAAATTTGGTATAAATCCCATTAACGATACGGCCAGGAGAGCACAAAGTCGTAGGCGGCTAGATAGCTAGATAGATAGATAGCTAGATAGATAGATACGCTCAAAGTCGCCGAAGTTCGCTAAGAAATGCTTCGCATTTAAAAAATGCCGGCATGTTTCGATTGTTCTCATGACTGGAAAGGGTGATTGGCGAGTCTTGGCTATTACGAGGCTGCTGAAAGTGGTTCGTGGAACACCCAGGCAGACGCGTAGTCCCCTAGCTAATAGTCTTTGAAGTCTCTCTTCCGAAGTGCGGGAAAAGCCACGTAAGATTGCTGCAGAGTACGCATTTTTTTTGTCGTATTAAAGCATTGTAAACAGCAAGCATAGAGGATACTGACCCGCCCCATGATGTAACAGCTAGTGTGCAGAGTATATTCACCAGCGTATTTACCTCGCTTTCGAGCTTCTTCATGTAAGGTGCCCATGATAGCTGCCGATAAAGTATTACTCCGAGAAATCGGTGCTGAGTCACAATCATTAGTGGTTTTCCTTCTAAATTAAGGATCGAAATTTCTCAACTTCCTACGAGTGAAGGGTAACACAGCTGTCTTTGCGTGTGACGTAGCCATTCCTCTTTCTCTTTAAAAGTGGTTAATGACATTTATGCCCTCTTGCAATGCCACCTGAATTAACTGAACATCAGGCCCAGATGCCCAAATTCTTTCCAACTAGGCCGGCTAGCAGTTTTGCACACATCGTCTGCATATAGAGGGAATCTCAACTGAGGCGTTTTTTCTATGGAGAACTGACCGTATATGTATAAATGAGGAAGGGATAGACCGTATGTTCCTTAACTGCTGGAACGCCGTGCGACGTACTGCAGTGTACCACCAAAAAAGATTATTCTTTAGACTCCACCGACACTCGGTATCTCTTTGTTTGGCAGTGAGTTCTGGACGCTGTTTGACTTAATAATGGTCATTACACTCGATAGCATTTGGTAATGCAGGATGGCTGTTGGGCACGCTGACTTTGTCGCCCGTGCGGCGCGTCAACGCTTCAAAGAGAGCATAGCACGTTTTATCGAAAAACAAAAGCTTGTCTCCCGATTGGTTTGCTCGTGTGGAGCTCCTCTTACACAAGTAACACTTTTAGGATGTAAGCACTTTTAGAATGTACGCATTAGGCCCAGTTGGGCTGATGTTTTTGTTATACACTATGTATTCAAAGCGCGAAGAAACGAATACAAGGGGACATAAGATCAATGTCTCTTATGCTCTTATGTTTGCTCTTATGTTTGTGACATGTCAAAAGCAGGAGGTAAGAAAGAAAGGGGTCTGTATCCTAGTGCTTGAGACGCTTGCCTTGGGAGGGTGCGTGGGGAGCCGGGTTCGCAGGTGACAAAGTTTTCATAGTTGCTTCCGCCACTAAATACAAGGAGCCAGGTGTTCTACTTTAATGCTCCAATACAAATTAGGAGAATCAAGGACGAAAACGCGGCGTAGAGTGTCGCCACTTTACAAGATCAAGGGGCCTTTAAGACCACTCTCCTCCTATAAGTATCCCATCTTCACGCGCCCGCAGCTCGCGCTGCGCACGGCATGATTTATCGCCTCAGATCTCGCGAATGCGCCTCAGCATTTGTTGGAGGAGCGTGATTTTGGGATAGTTACACACCCCAGTGGTTGAAAAGATATTGAGAAATTGTGATGACGACGTCGAGAATGCTGAATGCAACGTTCAGGAGGAAGCTGATTTTTTTGTCCTTAAGGCTGCATGAATGAGGCACGCTGAAAAGTAGCTGTGAGGCGAGTTGTATGCTCCGGACATATTTCTTCTGGACACACGATGAGACGCTTTACTTTCGTGCACAATGTAGTACTACTTGTGGCGAATCATTTTGTGTTTGGATTTTCTTGTCTGGGCGCGTCTGTATTACGCAGGTATTATATTAGGCCTGTCTTCTAATGAATGAATCAGTCACGAGTACATCGTCCGTCCATGTATCTGCCTTCTGATTGTGCACGTAGCTTTTGCGCTATGGTCTCAGAACTGAAAATGGAAGGTTGGCGGTTTCAGCGTAACTGCAGAGTCATTAATGCTCTTAATGGTCACGAAACTGCGGCCTCAGTTTCATATGGAGCCAGCGGCCGCCGCCAGAGGCGCAGCTGCGCATGAGAGGCGATGTGAACGCTGCTATCGCTGATTGTTTGGGACAGCCTCGGTGTTTTAGCCCTCTAAGCTTCCGGGATGGTCGCTTTGATTTCACGCATTTACTTTTAGGACTAAGCATGCATAAATACTTGCCTGAACGGGTTTTCTCTTTTAAAATAAGCATCCGGAAGGGGAAAAAAAGGCAGCTCAATGCAAGCAGCTCACGGGGGTATCAGCCGAAAAAATACAACGATTCGGGTGTTTACGAGCGAATACCACGATATGATTGTTACGAATGTCGTAGCCGGGGACTTCTGAATGATTTTTGCCACCTAGGGTCCTTGTACCTAATTCTCGGCGCACTCGTGTTGTTGCATTTAGCCCCCTATCCAAATGCGGCCGCCGAGTCCCTTTCGTGTCAACACTACGACACTACGATAGGTAGAGCTTTTAATATTCCTGTGAAGTTAAACGCCGTGCATTCGCTGCAAAGTGCCAGCAGTGCCACATGAAAACAAAAATACGACCTGTGACACGCCCATTCACCCGCAACAGATTCTCAACTTGTTAAACTGTGAGCAGTATCCGAGTCCTTCTGGCTGCATCTTAACAGATCAAATCAATCGAGAGTAGGTATTTTAAGGCGATAGCGTTAAGGAGCTCGTTTCGCAGAAATTTCGGCGTCGGCGTTGGCGTCGGCGTTGGCGTCGGCATCGGCGGCGGCGTCGTTCGTTGTCAGCGAAAAATCATCATCTTGTCCGTGACCGAATAGTCGAAAAAGATGCAAATAAAATAAATAATAAAAATTTCCGGGTCCGAATGAGGATCGAACTCAGGCAGCCTGCGTGGCAAGCAGGTGTTCTACCACACAGCCACGCCTCTGCTTGGAAATGCAGTGAAAGTAACTTTCATGCTTCGCAAACGCAAGCGTCCTTTATATAGGCGTCGCAATATAACATGTAATATCCAAGGAATATTGCGTGGTACAATCGTACATTGCCATCGGGCGTCAGAATATGTCACTATAATAACGATTTGGTTGTTTAAAGCCGGCCACCCACTACAAACGGCACACACGCTACTGCGCGTATTCCCTCCATACCACGTAGTGGTTGCATAGCAAGTTGGAAAACATTTCCCGCATTTCCCGCGCATAATTACTCGTGGTTTAAAGCATGCTACGCATTACATAATATGCATTAAGTGATTGAAGTACGCACTAGGGACAGGATATCGCTATCGCGTTCAACTCTTAAAGGCGAAGCTTAAGGGTCCCCCAATTTTTGCTTCTTTTAATGCAAAGAAGGTTTACAAGAGGTTAAGATATGCTAATCTCACCGACGTTCATATTGTCATCATGATCGAAAGTTCGACACAAAAAAATCTTTATAATTCAATAAAAAAAAAAGAAATACAGGTTGTTTGTGCAAAAACAAAATACAAGCCTGATCATATATTAATTTTCGTACACAAACCACATACACGGAGCACCAACGCATGAGGTTACGAATAAGTTATTAAAAGCAACATGAATAATGAACATCCACGCGTGGAATATGGATTTAGGTGCCGGATTGCCTTTAACTGTTTGGTTTTTTACCACCACCTGCTGGACATGAAGTGCACCCTTTAGCTCGCATCTGTTTGTTTGTGACTCACGTGGTCGTTTGCATGGTGGTCGCATTGTCGATGAGCGGGACCGGGGTTTGCACTTCGTGAGATACGAAGGAAAATCCTTCAAAAATCCTTGAAACCGGCGTCAGATTTCAGCGTTGGCTTGTCGCGTTTCACGGACACGGATTCGCCGTTAATGTTGAACTCATACGCAGTGACAATGTCCAAGGCGTCGAAATGGTTCGCGCACGCACGTGTATACTTCGACTTAAAGTTAAAATTGCCACTTTCCTGCGGCGGTATGACCCGCTTCTATTTCTCCCGCTGCTGCTTGTCTAATGGTACAGAGAACAATGACATCCTTTTGGTTCCCTTGTAGCCGGAACATCATCCCCGGCACGCAACAAGTGTTAGGCATCCTCGTCCTGGAACAACGTTTCCGCTAATTTAAACACATCATATTCCAGCAGCTTTTCTCGCACTGCGCGAGCATTTTAATACGAGGACGGCGCGGACGATCGCCTCTGTGGCGCAGCGGCGCCGCGTTTCGGCATTTTCGAGCAGCGTATGAAGCTCGCCCATGGCGTGACGGCTCAGTTTCGTGACCATAAAGGCCTGACCACACGTACCCGTTGCAGCGCGTCAGCGCGTGTCTTTTTGACGCGGCGCTGCGCCCTCTCCCTACGGAGAGAGAGGGCGCGCAGCTTTTGCGCGCCCTCTCTCTCCATAGGGAGAGCGCGCAGCGCGTCAAAAACACGCGCTGACGCGCTGCTACGTGTGGTCAGGCCTTAAGAAGCATTGAATGTCTCTGGTGTAACCAAGCGCTGACGGCAACCACTCATCGACCACCATTGAAGAAGCTGAGGCGAAGGATTTACGGAGCATCATGGTCATTTAAAAACATCACTAGCTGTACGTAAAGACGGCATTCTATATTTTTGGTCCAAGAGAAATTCCTTTGGGTAACCTGTTCTGATTCTCACACGCAAATGCAGCTTCATTATGTAGCAACACAGTTGAAATTGTGTTTTATTTTCATGCATGACTGAAAATTTTCGGTTGACAAGGTACGCGCCAGCAAAGTCATCATATAATATTGAGTATCAATACTTATGCTGCTATAGAATTATATATTGGAGGACGGATGGTAGCTAAAAAAAAAAAAAAATTCAGCCAGTGGTGACAATATAACGTGGGAGAAACCAACACCGCTTTCAGCTTCAGTGCGACTACAGTGCGGTCGAATGTTTACGGAAAATGGGATCTTGCCCTAACATCTTGTTTTTTCCAAGTAGCGGCTCCGTTGCACTAAAAACTATGATACGTTTGCAATAGACAACACGTTTTCGTTCGAGGCGAGCTGCTATTCGCAAAGAATATGCCATGTGCGGATGCTCCTGAGATTTTTTTCATATTGTACACGCATACAAAGTGAAGTCACTAAGTGTATGAGCTCTATAATCGGATGCAGTCCAAGAAAGAAGCGGCAAATAGTGGTATAGCATGCCTTCCTACCAACGGTTTGAACCGTGCGTGATACCGTTCTAGTATGTGCGTCATTAACTTTTTTCAGGATCTGCCTTGGTTGTACATAAGTGACTGACGCAAACATTGAAGTAAACTGGAAAGAATAGCTCACTGACCAGTCTTGGTTATCCGGAAAACAGGCAGCGGATCAACAGTCACAAAAAGTGCGATGGAGAGGCTGCATGCTCGCACAACACAATCCGTAGTGCTTCATTTGAGAGTACTAAACAGTTGACGACGGACGGGGTCATATATGGCGTCCCATCAGAATTTTCGGCGTACTGAGGGAAACATCACTTTTAGGCAATATGCGCATTGCTACAGCCAAACCTGCTTACTATACACATCGGCATGTCTGCAGGAAATGCAGCAATAAGGGAGGGACGCTCTGATACGAACGATAAGAAAGACATTTTTCCTCGCAAACAGCAGTTCTTTGTCGCAACAAAACTATTTTAGCTGTTGTGCAGCCACTGCTTCTTGCACAAGCCATGACGCTTTGCTTGTGGTGATCGTTCAAACTGTATTACCACATAGAGACGTGAACGATGAAAGAGGATTTGGAGGGGTCGTTTCTTTGTTTCACACCACTATAATGAAAATCAGCAGATCATGAAGCCAAGGAAGCTATAGGGGGACGTGAACTGCATTGTTTTAAGTGTACTGTAGTAATTGTGATATAGATGCGAAGAAAGTAAAGTGCGGAAAGTATGTGGATTATTAGTTGATTCATAATTAATTGAAAAAGTACTTTATCTGTAGCACTTGGTAGCATAAACTGCCAAAACACTTATGTGTTGCTTTTTAAGAAGTAGAAAAAATAATTTACTCTAACTCAATGCTTCTCTTTAGCTTGTTTAAGCGCAATGAAATTTAACAGGGTCACAAGAGCGCTATTTTTTGAGCGTAATGTCTATCGTTATCCAAGCCTTCCTTAAAGGGGTACTGACACAAAAACTTTGGCCTCGCGTTTTTTTGCTGCAGTGTGTTGCTGGGGGCCTGTTAGTCATAACACGGCACCTCGTTTGCTGCAGCGCGGGACAGATATTTAATTACAGGCTCCTCATTACCGACCAGTTTCAGTTTCGGTTTGAGAGAGCTCGGAAAACGACAAGCCGCCGGGTGCAACTATCACCACCTAGCGTGCGCAGCTCTCGATCACGTCAGCGCACGGAACTGTGACGCACTTCCGCACGGTCCGCATCAAGAAGTCCTTTCGAATAGGAAACGGGACAGCAGTGTCGCCAAACACAAAACTTTCAACGCGTGCGCCGCGGACCACGGACTCGCGACCAGCCGCCAGTATAGACTGCCGGAACAAACGCGGCAAAAGAAAAATGGCCGCTATGACGTCATCCTAACTTGTTGCAGCGTGGTCACGTGAGGGAAGTAGGGGGGTCACCGAGGGTGGGTCACCTCTGATGGTGTCAGTAGCACGACGGAGTCGATCGCTCACACAAACTTCAAAATTAATTTAAAATACCTTCCAAGCTATATTCTCTGTTGACATTTTGCAGATGATATACACACGTTCACAGGAATCGAACCCGCAGGCTGTCTCGTCCGCGAAATTTTGTGTCAGTATCCCTTTAACCTTTCTTTATTGCTTAGGCAGGAAGAAAACAATGGACAAACTGCTGAACAATATTTTTGAAAAATAACACTAAATCATTAGCATCAGAATTAGCACTCATATCAACAAAGTTGTCAAAAGAGCTACTCAATGCATCAGTAATCGATGCATCGTGCGCGAACGAAATTAGGAAATGAGGCATATAATATATTTGGTTTAGGTAGCGGAAGGGAAACGGAAACAGAAACTACTTCCTTATCCGAAATGCCTTTATGTTACAATGCACATACGTGCGATGGATTTCCGGAATGTAGATTTTACCAGCAGACTGCCTTTGCGACCATCAACCTATGTGTTGAACGCGATACGACTAGCCATATTAGTAACAATTCAAACTTAAGAGAGAACCCATCCCTTCGCCTGTATTGATACACTGAGCACTGGGCAGTTCAGCGCGCGCTTTAATTTTTACCTTCTAGCATTCTCTTACCGTGTTATCACAACACCAAATAATTACCAACTACGTCACATATGCATACACTTTGTGTCTAACACATTACTGTAAATGTTACTGTGAGTGTACGTTTCTTGCGTGTCTCTTGAAAAGTATTTCTTTGCTTTTTCAAAGTTGCAATATTTGTGTTCATGCTGTACGTGTTTCATTTTTTTATTGCGATATCAATTATATGGACAGTCTCGACGGGTTTTTACCGTCACCATCGCCGCCATGTCCCGTATAAAGTCCAAACTGATAAGATCCCCCCAGCGCATCGTACGTTCTACCCGCGGGTAATAGCGCGCGAGCGGGTCCCGACGAACGCGGCTGAAGCGGAGATCAAACGAGCCGGCCAATCTCAGTCGCTCCGAGGTGCATGCGATAAGATTGCCTGTTAGACCGACCGTCGAATGCTCAGGCAGAGAGGAAAGGGCCCGCTCGTCTTTAACGAGTGCGAAAAGGCGCCAGGGGGGGGGGGGGGGTGCTCGAGCAGCCACTGTGAACTTTGATTTTACGGGCGTGGTCGCCATCGTTGGCGCGCGCTGTATCTCGCCAGCCATAAGCGGGCGGCTCGTACACCCTTCTACATGCTCCACTGTTGCGTCCTTTGAGATTGTCCCCTATACAGCTACCAGAGACAACAGCTTTCAGCAACATTAGCACGGCTCGATGACCGGCCGCTTTCCGAGCAGTCAATTTTGGAGTGCCGGAACGTTCGAGCTTCCAACCAGAAAGCTATACGAAGGCGCTGCTGAAGCTACTGCGGTCAACCGGAGTCGCTAAACGACTACGACACTCCCGTTCTTGAGTGTGTGTGCGTTTTTGTGCGCAAATTACTACCATGAGAACGTTTCCTTTTTTTTTATTTTTCTCTTTTTTTATATCCATATTCCTCTTACCTTTTTATCCCCCCTTACCCCTTCCCCAGTGCAGGGCAGCAAACCGGGTAATTTTTTTCTGGTTAACCTCCCTGCCTTCCGCTCAACCTTTCTCTCTTTCTCTTCTACGTGCTGCGCTCTCAACGCGAAGAGTGCGCGAAAAGTGTCCCTGAAGCGGCCGTATTCTCTTACACCAGCGTTTTGTGGAGGTGCGTGAGATCGGATCCAAAAGAGTTAGTTGCCAGGCTGGCCTCGTATAACATTACAATTTGTTACTATCGCATTCATTGCTTCACCCTTGTGTTGAAACTTTTTTTATCTTGCGAAAACTATGTGTAACGCACATTTCGCCATGTTCTGCGCGCTTAAGTAGGCAGGATGAATACTGTGCCGTTTGTACACCGAGGTGGCACCAGGCAGTAGGCGTAGCCAGGGGGTGGCACACCGGGCACGTGCCCCCCCTCCGTAATTTTTTTTCGCCATGGCATACAGAGCGAAAAATGACCATTTCAAGGAGGTGCCACCCCCGAAATCAAGGAGGTGCCCCCCCCCCCCCCCCCCGGAAAAAATTTCTGGCTACGCCCCTGGCACCAGGCAAGCTGCCGTTAAGCATCTTTTATCCTGCTATCGTAGCCGCTTATGCACATCAGCGCATTTATTTTGTGAAATGAATTGAATGTAAAAGAATACCGAACCCCGCCAGCACACCTCGCGCGTACATCTTCCTTTCTATTTCTGCAAACCCATATGTACATTCACGTGACCCTCGGTCATTCTTTTGAACGAGAGGGCCGTGCTCAACAACGACAGACGGCTCTTAGGCGGACTTCAGAGAACCCCTTCACCGCAGCCACGCCGAGTAACTGAACAAATACACGCGCACAAAGACGCACCAGCGGCCTAAAAGCTACATTTACATTCTTACTATATGGAGACGGCAATATTGCGGACAATTTAGGAGCGGACGAAGCTCAAGGCCTTAATCCAATTCAAAGATATACAGCCTCAAACGCTCTAAGGACCGATCTAAGGCCTTCCGATCAGTTAAACCCTGTTTCCTCGGCAAGTTTTATGGGCCATAATTTTGATTCTCGAAGAATAACTAGTCTTTTTTTTTTCTTCTCTCTCTCTGTTTGCCTTTATTTGTTTCATCGCAGTGCACATTTAGAGAATACCTTGTACGGTACCTTTTCTGTGTTTGATATATTTGGGGAGGTGATCCGAAGGAAGCGCTGCACCTATTCTGCCTAGTCTAAACGTAAACTTCAGGACTTGACGGCTCGCTGGAAGCACCAGATGGTACCTGAGGAGCAGAGATGGCTGCTGCAAAGTTTTAAAAGGAAGAATGGCTGAACTTAAACAAACCACATTGCGTGCTTCATTTATGCCCAGCTTTACTATACATCTTTACGACACTACAGTAACGAGGGCGACAACAGACCGTCTGCATCTTAGCCTTGTGAATACTTTGCGAATATATTTATGCCTTTGTACCTCATTAAATACTCGTAGTCAGCAGATAATGGTATTGATGGTGGTCGTTAGCAACACTTTACTGAGTAAGAGCACTGCTATTCCTCCATTCCAGCGCGAGCTTCTTTATGCACTATATTTGGAAACACTACTTGCACTTCCAGGTTGCAGGTCTCTGTAGGCGCCCACGTATATTTTAATTAATAGAAGGCCCGAAATCTCCAGCATTGTTTCTCGACATGCAGAATGGTTTGATCCGCAGTTTTCAAATAAGCCCAGGTGACTTTTTAAATGAAACATTCACAATTTTTCCTACGAGATTACGTTACGTGAACGTAGGCGTGCGCTTAAATTTTGCACAGCCGGGTGGTTAGATTGCAGGAGTCGCGTTGAGTTCTCTCGACGCTCCTTGCTGCTCGGCGACACCGCTCGGTCACGGAACCGTTCACTTCAAGCACACGCAGTCTCGCCGGGCGCTGTCGTGCAGGAACCGCAGCGAAAGCAGGAAAAAAACGTTTTCTTCCACGTCGCGACCGCTGCGAGGAGCAAAGTTGCTAGTGCGGAACACATTCTGGGTCGCCACTGGAATGTGCCGATATCGGCAGTCGCGTGGCACATTCGTTTCTCCGAATGTCACGCACGGTACTTTCCCTGCCGCGAAACGCATATTCTGAGACTGGAAAATAACTCCTGTCGTTGAGAAAGTCAGCATTCGTAAGCGTCCACGGCATCCATGGAGCTACACTTGCTTTCTGCTGCGATCTAATAAAACGATGCGCAGTTAGCAGGTGAGCGAGAATTCGGTCCGAAATTTCCACAGCGTCCAACCACTGTCATCCTGCAGTCGCATGGATTCCGCCCCTAGGCCTCTGGTTAGCAGCTGCCTTTTTCAAAATGTCTCCACGTCAGTTGCTTAGGCTTCAACATCAAGCCAGTTACTCAATCAGAAAAAAAAAATTAGTGCCATTCCACTTGGCAAAAAGGGTGACGGGCGCAAAGTCTTCTTTGGGAGTTGTCAAAGGGATGCGTAAGGGTAGAGTTTTATTGCAGGTTTCGGAAATCACCAGAACGTTATTTTCAGGCGACATATGTTCGTCAACGACTAGTAAAAACTAAGGTAATATGATCCTTTATGTAAAAAAAAAAAAAAAAAAAAAAAAAAAAAAAAAAAAAAAAAAAAAAACAGTTCTCTTGGCCGCGTAGGTTCTGTTGTTTGTGTGCTGCTTGAATAACGTTTTTCTCGAGAGGACGCAGTTGAACTACGTATTCTGACCAAAGAGTATAGAAATAAAGCCTATCACACTAAGAGGCCTGAGATAGGTGGATGCAATCTTGTTTAGCCACAGGAAAGCACCTTTGTTGAACGTGTTTCGCCATAGTAGCCATCACTGAATCCAGGGCACACGTGGGAGCACACCAGACACGTACAAGTTACAGCAAATATGTAACCAATTACAATTACTTCCTTTAAAATATAATTTAATACAGGGATCACTTACAGCCACACAAAATTAACAAAGCAATTGCAGAAATGTAATCAATTACTTTTGCGTTACTTTTCTCAAATAATTTTATTGCCGTTAGCAACAACACAAGTTTACTCAAACTACAACGAACTAGTGTTGTGGTGTACATGGTAAGGGAAGGCTGGAGGCTCGCGACAAGGCTGGGAAGCTTACTGTAGCTTCTGCGATCTACTGTTACACGTTCTTAACTTTCAACAGGAGTTGTTGTTTTACAGTCACCGTCGCTCGACTCGACCACGTTTGCCTGTTAAAAGGTCAGCTGCTGCACTGGACACTCTCTAGATGCATGCGCTGGAGGGAAGAGTGGTAGTACAACGTAGGAACACCTTGCGCACCAGCTCGTAGTTTCGCAGGGCTTCGATGCTACAGTGTCCATGTACTCTATGAAGCGTCGCGCTTCGCTGTTGCTGGCGCTCTGGTAAGGCGTTTCAGCTAAGGCCAAGGAAAGGGCGAAAAAAAAATTCGGCAGATCCGACGCCTCGTGGGAATCGGTGTCATTGCGAAGCAGACGGCGAGTAAATGTCTATGCCTAATTTTCTTGGCTTTGAGGCAAGTGTTACGAGGTGGATCGACGTTAAGTGCAGTAGTTGTGTGCACATTGTGGGATTACCAGGAACGCCCGCTACACTGGTCGTCTACTCGTTACTGCACTGCGTAACTTATGGTCTGAGATGACGTCAGAACTCACATTAGAGCACAGACGTCAGTATTATCGAAACGTAGTGCGCTTTACGGTGTGATGATGGGAATATCACACGTAACTTCCGTTAGCGTATTCCCCCGGGGTCGAGCAACCGCTTGAATTTTGTTTGCTGAATCATAGGAATAGAAATGTAATAGTTTATGAGACTGCTATAAAAGTGGAGTCAACATTGGAACCACAATTAACGTTAACCCTGCATGCCGTCTGTATGATAGGTTTACATGTGTAATCTTTATTGCTTTGTTATAAAATTTAGGGGTGTGCGAATGTTCGAGTTTCGGAATTCGAGTCGAATAATACTCAATCGAATAATTCGATTCTACTTTCGAATAGCTAGAACTCGAAGTTCCGAATGGACGAATATCTACAGCACGACAAAGGCAAATGGTGCAATTTGGTCAAGGTGTGGGGGAGTAAAACTAACGCTAACGTCGTTACAGAAGGCCTTTCAATAAAGCTTTCATCGATATACTGGTTCAAAAGTGAGCACATGTTTATTTTAAAGGAGATTATGTCATTTCCGCTCGTTATGGCTCCAGCAGAAAAGGCTACAGAACAGTCAGGGAGACTGCCAAACTGCTAGCGTCCAAACTAACCAGCACTGAGCTCACACCTCATAGTCAGGAGGTTCAAAGATACTTGAATGAGCTCCTGATCCCCAAGACGGATGATTCTTTGCAATAGTGGAAAGCGCATAGAGCTGCAGTTTATACAGGTATTTCCCAAATTGCTTTGCGATACCTTCCCATCCCTGTTACTGAGGCGCCCAGTGAGCGCATGTTTTCAACTGCAGAAAACACCATAACATCACGGCGAGAAAGTTTGAAGCAAGGTCATGTGGGGAATAGCTTATGTTTCGGCATGACCATTTGTAGCCTTTCGATGGGCGATCACTCACCGCGTTATGTGCTCGAGGACATGAGCAGTTGCATTTCTTTGTTCTTTCTTTCAATTGTCAACAAAATCTTTGGTATGCGATATTCGATTCGATATTCGACATTTTTGGGCCACTATTCGGCACTATTCCGATTCGAATTCGATTCGAGATGAAATTTCACTGTTCGCAAACCCCTAATAAAATTAGATAGCCTGCACTGCATCCGCAAGTCAAGTTGCACCACCGACCGTACTCCTGGGTAGCATTCTTTTCCAAAGCAGTTTCAAGACCTGGAATGGCTTTGGGGTAGACATGATGCCAGGCGTGATGCATGATGAGGCATGATGAGGCATGATGCGCTCTGATGCCAGCGTCCGTTCGAGTGCAGGCATCGAGGCGCCGTGCTGAGACTACCGCAGCGTTCTTTGTCGGTGTTGGTTAGTGTCATAACGCAGTACTTCTCGTCACCGCTCTTAGGCGGCGGCACCGCCCCAACAAACAAAGAACGCAGGGAACAGAGAGAAGGAGTGTGAGATATATAAGGCGCGTCTGAAGGGCTCTTCGCAAATGCGCCGATGGCGCAGTCAGTTGAGCGCCCGCTTTCTATCGCCGCGGACCGAGAGGTCATGGGTTCGATTCCCGAGTAAATTCGCGTGACCTTTTCTTCTGGTTTCTTTCTTTGTATTGTGTTCGTGTACCTTTTAACAACGTCATATCCGTGACGGAAATACGTCAGTGAAGTCTTGGTGGACCCCGGCATAAAACACTTTCGTGTTAAAGGGACCCTGAAACGGTTTTGACGATTTTGTACAAACACATTGAGCCAGTAGACCAAGTTCTAAGGCTCATTTACAGACTAATTTAAGCTCTCTGCGTACACTGTGTAATTGATTACAACGCTATAAAGCTGCGAATCGCTGCAGATCACTGCGGCTCAGCCCAACGCGTTTTCAACCGCCCCTCCCCAGTATGACACGCAGTCTGCGCACGATCTGATTGGCTGCGGTGTGCGCGCACGAAAAATTGGCTGGTAGGGTGGCGGCACCTGTCGGAGCAAATATCAACCCCTCCGCGATGTCTCTGTTGCCAGACGGCGTGCGTGCTGCCGGGCGCACTGGGGGCTATGGTCTCCGAGATGCACGCAACCTGTCGGCGTGCAGTCTCAGAGGTCATCACTGGGCGAAGCTCAAATCATCGAGTGTGCTCACATGAGCTCTGCGATCGCCAGCGATGCCAGCGTGTATCATGAGTTGAGGAGGCAAGGCAGGGGTAAGAAGGAGGGTATGATATAATTGGCCGTAGCCGCCTTGGTACACGGCGTGCAGCGAAATTTGTGGTGCCAATGGTTCGATGATGCTCTAGCCTAAACGCTGACAAAGCTTCAAATAACCGTTTCAGGGTCCCTTTAAAAGGAATACCGGGCCTGCGTGGAACGCACGGCCCAGTGACAGCGAGAGCTGGAGGAGAGTCAGTTCCTCCGAGCCGGTTGTAAACTCTCTTCGGGCGAATACTCCACAGCCATAAACGATCATAATTTTGCGAACTGGAAAAGCACCCACAATGCCGCTATTCATAATTCAGGGGAGAAGCGAGGCACCCGCTACGCGTCTGTGAGGTATTATGTGCACTTTATTGATGCTATGGCCGGTGACGGGGAATGGAGTTATGGCTGAGTCCTTTGTAATGAATTGGAAGCTTTAAACCCGCTCAATCGTTACGCAACTCGCATTGTGCGACTCCTGGCGTTATCGTACCCTTCTGCCATGCTATATTACATCTCTTAGCATGATTCCTTTACCGACATGACGCCCTCTATGGGGTCTTTCAGCGAAAGAGTTTCGAGTACCTGCGTGGCCCTGTGGTCAACTACTCTACTGCCAAGCAGAGTGCCTCAGTTCAAATCCCGCTTCAATATTGCTTTAACGCGAGAGCGTCAAAGAGCTCGTTTCGCAAAAATTATGGTGTCCGTATCGGCGTCGGCGTCTTTGGTTGTGAGCAAGAAAGCAGCGTTGGCCGTGGGCGAAAATTTGAGGTAGACGTAGGTGTGTGTGTGCGTGTGTGTGTGTGTGTGCGCGTGCACGTCCGTGCGTGCGTGCGTGCCTATATCGCTATGGCATTCTACTCTTAAAGGCGATGCTTAAGGGTCCCCCCAATTTTTTTTCTCATTGTGCGCGATAGCTGTTACGGACACCACCAGCGGCGGCGGCGGATGACTACACCACCACAATCGGCTGCTGGAATCTCATAAATGCTTTTATTAGGCGTCGCTCAAAATTCCCGCTTTCACCCACGTAGACATAATTGCATTCCGCGCATGGTATCTTGTATACAACGTCAGAGAACTTTTCTTACGTCACGAGCTTGTCAACGTCAAGGACAAATTCCGGAAAACTGTTTTCCGGAAAAGTATTCCGGATACAGATATTGAAATACATTAGTTGGAAGCCTAAAATACAGATACTGAAGTACATGCGCCTTTGATGTAACTGGATATTTCGGAGATACTTTTGCAAAAAGACGAAAAAAGTATCCCGGAATACGGATACAGCAATATAGTTACTGGAATACTTTTTAACACGACAGTGTTTTATGGCGGGGTCCACCAAGGTTTCAGTGACGTACTTCCGTCACGGAAATGACGTCGAAAAAATACGTATGATCAGAAGACAAAGGAAAAAAGTTCCGTCACCGGGAGTCGAACCTACGACCTCTTGGTCCGCAAGAAGAGATGCCGGGCGCGCTATCCACTGCGCCATGGTCACATACTCTGTAGGCATTACAAACGCGCCTTTTATATCTATCACTGTCCTCTCACAGCGCTCTTGCTAAAGTGAAGTAATGAACCATAACTGTGAAATCCACCATTAGTTGCTTCAGAGCGTCGTTTCTACGCGTCCGTCCCATTCGGAGCGTTTCAAATTGGGAAAAGTGCAATTTTGTCGACGCATTAACACACTGCCAGGTGGCGACCTCACCCTCAGCGTCGGCGTCGCTCATAGCATCCATCCATACCAAAGGTAGCTCTGCGACGCGCGAGTGCTTAGCGTGGCCGTATAGCTCCGCGTTCCCAACTTACACTCGCCCCGCGAAAAATCGCAGCCGGCCTGCGGGGAAGACACGACGCGCGTTGCGTTTCCCTCCGGTCGGGCAGCGGTGTTCAATAACTCTAACATGCCGCGACCTTAGCCCAAATTCGGCGTCCTATCAGTGATGCTCTTCTGGCTGTCACACCGCTTTCTCTGATTCCGCTCTCACCGTTCAGCTACCACAAGCATACATGACCACAAGGGTTTGTTTAATCATTGCTCATGGACGTTAGTCGTCGGGATACAGATGTACCGCCAAGCGTCAACGGATGCATCCACATTAAACGGTGCCATAACCGTGAAACACCAATGGACATTGTGCAAGCTCTTTTATATCAATGTGCAGTAAACATTCAACTACTTCTGTAAGGACACGTTTCACTTTCGTGTTAAACCGATTCCTATGACGGAGGGATCAACCATGTTTTTTTTTTATTTCGGGGATGCTCATACTGCGTAAGACATTCAAGTGCAGCATAATGTTGTAAATAAAGTTGCAGCACATTGAAACTTGCGGTTTATTTATTTGTCACAGTAGCCCCAGCGCCATTAAGGCAGGTGGGGGGGGGGGGGGTCACAAAGTACATAATTGGTAATAATGACATATTTACAGATATCAATTGCAATAAGTGCACTATATCGCAGCAAGAGCATTGGACACCGACATCGACATATTTGGTGAGAACAAAATGAGCTATGCTAGACATAGCATATGAGCAGGAGAATCCTCAGCCGTCTGGTCCTGCGCCGACCGGGCTAGACGGTTGAGGATTGCCGGGCCCATATAGGCTGGCCATAATTACCTACGCGCAATGGAGCCCAATGTGCCAAAATTGCACAATTGAAACATTGGCTTCCTAAAATGTCATTCTTTGAGGGTGAGAGGGTTTAAGCTCTCCCAGGTCGCTCCGGCCAGGTCTCTCAAAACAGACATGGGAACAGGGACAGCTGCTCAGAGCGCCTGATCAGAGACTACAGCAAGCACTCGTCGCCTGGGCCGAAACAGCTTCTTTTATAGATAGATAGATAGATAGATAGATAGATAGATAGATAGATAGATAGATAGATAGATAGATAGATAGATAGATAGATAGATAGATAGATAGATAGATAGATAGATAGATAGTAACATTTATTCGGGTCCAGAATAATTTTCACCCCGTTTTAGAGGGCAAGACTGCGGGCCGCTCCCACGTTGGGACAGGAAGGCCAAGCCTCACCGCCGCATCGTGGGCCTTCTGGACAGCCCGGAGTTGGTCAAATAGTTGGGGCTCTTGAGAAAGGAACGAAATTCTTCCTCCGTCAATCCGTGGTCCGTGTGGTGCTGTAAAGAGGGGCACTCCCAGAGCATGTGCCTAAAATCGCTAACCGCCCCACAGTCGGGACAGAGAGGGGAGACCTCCGTGTACCTGCTGAAGACGGAGAGTGTGGGATAGGACTTTGTTTGCAGGAGCCTAAGAGTCACGGCCTGGGGCCTCGCGACACTTCGATGTGGCAAGGGGAAAGCCCTGCGACTCATCTGGTAGTGGCTAGTGATCTTGTTGAAGGTAGAGAGAATGTCCCTGAAGCGGGGTGGGTTGGCCTCCGAAAAGGCTGGACCAAGCCTGTCGCCGGTCCTACCCGCCACACCGGCTTCCCAGTGCCCGGCGCGGCCGGCAAGACCTCGCGCCCGGGCAGGGGCCAACTCATTAACGTTGGCCAGCCCCCCCTACTTCGACGCCCTCGTGCGCCGGGAACCATGTAATGACGTGATGAGTAAGCAACTTACCCTCAAGTGCCCTAGCAACCTCCTCACAAACAGCCCCAGTCGAGAAAGCTCGAAGGGCTGACCTCGAGGCCGTATAAATTTCTGCCCTGTCCGACTTAAGGAGCGCCAACGCAATGGCCAGCTGCTCCGCCTTGGAAGATGACGATGCCCTGATTGACGCGGCCGATAATACTCGGCCCTTCATGTCCACAACGTTGACAACAAAGCGGCTGGAGTCGCCTTCGTACTGGGCAGCATCTACAAAACACGAATCTGCCTCGTGCGCATGCGCGTAACGCAGAAGCACAGAGGCGCGAGCCGTCCTCCTGCCAGTATTGAAAGTTAGATGCATGTTTCTTTGAAATAAAAAATAAATGGAGTTGTTGTCACCATTGCTTGGTGATGGCTACCCCTTTCACTCTTGACGGCTACCCTTTCACTCTTGACGGCTACCCCTTTCACTCAGAAAGCGACTTTCGTCGACAGAGGCCGACAACACTGCCTCCCTGATACTGCCGTCAGCGGCGTCGGGCCTTACCACATGCGCCGTTCGGTGCTTGAGGGGAAACTATCGCCGTCCTTCCTATATCGCCGACCATGCAGTGGCGCGCATTTGTTTGTCTTGGCACGAAAAACACAAACATTCATACCCCCCCCCCCTCCCCCCCTGGAAACACGGCTCTGCTCATTTCCGACAAAAAAAAGTAACGGGATATCAATGTCCTGCACAGTATCGTGATACAATCGATATATCGTAAAAGTATTTCACTACTGACATAATAATACATTTTCAAATTTATCTCGATACAGAAATACATATACTCAAAAGTATACTTGAAATACTATTGCGATACTCTTGTATCACGTTACTGCCCGGCCCTGTCCCACATAATGAAATAGATGGCTGAAAACAACATTCTTTTTTTCAAACCAACATGGCTTTCAACGGGGACGCTCTTGTGAGACACAACTTTTTGAACTAGCTACTGTAGTTCGCACCAACCTGCATGAACTAACAAACGTATGCAGTCTTCATTAATTTCGAAAAGGCCTTCGACAGGGTGGGCCACAAGCACTTGATATATAATATGAGAATTTGTCAAAATATAATCAGGTCATCGATTGGGTTCAAGAGTATTTACGCGATACGCGCCAAGCGGTATTGATTGAAAGCGTTGTGCTTGACTTTAAGCCTGTCATGGTTCAGTATTGGGGTCAACATTGTTCTTAATCTTCATCAATGATATTCACATCGGTGTAAATTCAAAAAGTCGTCTATTTGCTGACGATTGCTTTATTTGTCGAGCTGTTACTGACCATAATAACTGGGAAGAATTAGATAAGGCTTGCGGAAATGGGGTGTCATGACTGGCAATTGAGTATTAACAATAAAAAAACTAATGCATTTTACTACTTGTAATAACTGAGTGTCACACACCTATACAATAACTTATTAGGTAATTGACCCAGACGAGTAATTTAAATACTTACGTGTTTATTTACCTTCCAATTTTACTTGGAGCACACATATTGACCGCTTATTGGGTAAATCAAATCAAACTCTCGGTTTGCTCCGACGCACACTTCGCAAAGCTAATAAAGGTACAAAGTAATTAGGGTGGCTTGTTGGGCAAGTTGGTACATACTTCTTGGTAAGAGATACCAGCAGCCCCAAAAGAAAGCAGAAGCAACCGAGACAAGAAAGAAGAGACAGGGACAGGAAGAATGCTAGACAAAACCACGCTTGAACGCTTTCAGAGTTCGCGAACCATTCGCCCTGTACTGATCTACTTCGTTTTTCTTGTCCTCATTTCGCAATCCTGGAGTGGAATCAACAGCCGAGATCAATAGCTGAAGAAGTAAATGCTGAAAAATTTTCAGAAGCTTTAAAACAATTCTTCAACAGGGTGGCTACTCGGGCTGGTTGGTATTGCATTCTAACAGGAAAATCCTTTGTTTGTGCGCAGAGCGTTTCAGCACGGAAGTGCGCTGTCTCCTATCTGACTTTTTTTTCTAAAACGTTCTGCGCACAAAGAAAGGATTTTCTTTTTAGAAAATAATTTTTATTGCCTAACACAATCCACAACACTCTCGCAGATTCTGACACATTCTAACTTTATTATTGTGCATTCCAGTCCATCAAAGAAGTTATCTCACGCTTTAGTATATGTATGTCTGAATCACTGTATTGCTTTCTGTAAATACTTTGTCTTTTTTGCTTCCTTTTCCAACACTCATGGTTGAAGTTAGATATACTTTCTACTGCAAGCGCTTTCGGTAATTTTTTTTTAGTTTCCCGCCTTTGTGGGTGAAATAGCAGAACAGGCATTTGGGCTAGTTTGTAACGATTCATTCCAAATGCAAAAAGTGGGGCGCAGTACAGGACAGGGACTAGAGAAGAGAACGAGTTGCGAGTGTGCGCCTGTGTCGTCATTCACTTCTCTAGTCCCTGCTGTGTACTGGGCCCCACTTTTTGCATTCGCGGGTGAATTGTATGTACACTTCTTTCTACAAGTGCTTTCTGTAAATATTTTTCCCCGCGTCTATTGTGGACCAAATAAAGTTGTTTCACTCGCTCACTCTTCTTGTTGCATATTCTCGCTTTCGTGACTGATTACACATACGAAAGAGTGATAATGCAAGTGTTATTAGCACTGCTGTATTTTTTGTTCTGCGCGTGAAACTCTTAGTGCTCATTGTACAAACATTACTCCACCCCCCCCATGTAATGCTCAAAGGATCTTTAGGGTAAATAAAATGAAAAAAAAATGCGCCTGCCCTCGAGATCTTCATAAAAGGCTTCAAAATTCCCTGCCTCGTAGTTTCATTTACGCATGGGGTCATTGGTGTTCACGCGTATATGACTTAATAAAACGGGAAAGCTTGCACTCGGCCGCGCAAGGCTTGAAACGGCGACGCTGGTCCGTCCAAGAGACCATGCACAAAGCAACAAAACACGACTAAGGTTAGAGGCAGTCAAGTTCAAACTCTTCGCTGACCAGCCTCGCTGTTTCAAGCCTTGCGCGGCCGAGTGCAAGCTTTCCCGTTTTATTTTATATGTGTTGCTTTTATAGCGTGTGCATCGCAACAAATGACCTTATTTTCCGAGCGTTAAACATTTTCAGCCTTTGTTTCTCCCCCCTGCCCCCCTCCATTCTCCTATAAGTCAATAAAACTGTGGCACGCAAAAGGCTAAATAAATAAATAAATAAATAAATAAATAAATAAATAAATAAATAAATAAATAAATAAATAAAAATTGAGAAACCTGTCGGGAAATTTGGGGCAAGGGAAGCTTGGCGTGAGCGAGCCTGAAGTGCCTCTTTCTTTCACCTCGCGCAATGCTCCTTCGTAGCTTCATCCATGCCGGGAGTGGGACCTTCATCCACTAGCTCAGCGGGCCAGCACTTGAGTTGCTACAGGCAACAAAGACGGTCATGCCTTCACATCTAGGCAACAACGAACCGTTGCGACCTCGAATGTCAAGTGAGCTCGATAAAAGAGATTGCCATATGAGGAAATTACCCACGATCGAGAGAGCATGAATTGTTGGAATACGAATGTACCGGCGAACTTTCGATGGATGCATGCTCGCAAGCGCCGGCTTTCTCGCGTATGATGAAAGATATTGTAGCAAAACGGCCATTTGGGCTAGTTGGTAACGATTCATTCTAAAGGCAAAAATTGGGGGGACCCTTAAGCTTCGCCTTTAAGAGTTGAACGCGATAGCGATATCCTGTCCCTAGTACGTACTTGAATCCTTTATTGCATACTATGTAATGGGTAACGTGCTTTAAACCACGAGCTATTATGAGCGGGAAATGTTTTCGAACTTGCTAGGCACCCACTACGTGGTCTTGAGGGAATACGCGCAGTAAAGTGTGTGCCTTTTGTAATGGGTGGCCGGCTTTGAACCACGATGTCATTATGATATTCAGATGTTCTGACGCCCGATGGCAATGTACGCTTGTACCACGCAATATTACTGCGATATTACATGTTGTATTCTGACGCCTGCATACAGCACGCGTGTGTTCGTAAAGCATGAAAGTTATTTTCGCTGCAATTCCAAGCAGAGGAAGTTATTTCAATGTAATTCCAAGCAGACGCGTGGCTGTGTGGTAGAACTCCTGCTTGCCACGCAGACGACCTGGGTTCGATCCTCACTCGGATCCGGACATTTTTATTATTTATTTTATTTGCATCTATCTCGATTTTTCGGTCACGGACAAGATGATGATTTTTCGCTCACAACCAACGACGCCGACGCCGACACCGACGCCGACGCCGGAATTTCTGCGAAACGAGCTCTTTAACGCTATCGCGTTAAAACAGGTGGGGCGCACTGCGGAACAGAGACAAGAGCAGAGAACGACAACACAGGCGCACACTCGCAACTGGAAGTTTATTGAAACGGAAACACACATATAGCTTACAAAATTACCCCGTGGTACAGTTTCTCTCGCCTAAAGCCGAATGACTATCCCCGTTATACACAAATTCTTCAAGGCGCATGCGTCATCTAGGCACCGAGATAAAACCGCCCGTGAATTAATCGAAGCCTTCCACATCAAGAGATGCGGGGAAAGATGTGTCAGCCACCCGTGTATTGCCATATCAGAGAAGGAGTACTCGTATTTGATTAACACGCTGCACTAAAATGTTTCGGCCCTTCATCAACCCTCTCCCCCGCGCTTTTTTGATAGTGTTCTTCTAAATTTTTTTCTTCGAATTTTCCGGTTTGGACGCATGCGCCTTGAAGAATTTGTGTATAACGGGGATAGTCATTCGATTTTTTCTAGGCGAGAGAAACTGTACCACGTGGTAATGTTGTAAGCTATATATGTGTATCCTTTTCAATAAACTTCCAGTTGCGAGTGTGCGCCTGTGTTGTCGTTCGCTGCTCTTGTCTCTGTTCCGTAGTGCGCCCCACTGTTTTGCCTTTAGTACGATGAAAGAGTCTGTGTGTTATAAAAGTTTAGCTCAAGAAATAAAAAATAATAAACCTTCGTGGCCTCCGCTAATGTTGCGGGCTGGGCTAAGTTAGCGGGGCACGTGCTTTCTGTTAGACAAGCGAGTGTTCTGAGTTTTCAAATGAAAATTTGACGAGTCTGTCGACTATATTCTGAACGATTTGTTTTATTATCTCATTGCTAAATATATATTGGGTGTTCACTCAAACATGCGGCCGTCATGAAAGTATTTGCAGCATGCTTTTTTTGCTTTTGATATATAGGATACTCTGCTGAATAATGATCCAAACTTTCTGCGGTATTTTTTTTTTTGCCTTTACGAACACACTGTCATGAATTATCTGGCGCATTCTCCTGAAAAAACATTTCGAAAACGTTCATTATACACGTGCTAATGTTTTTATTAAAAATACGTTTAGAAAGTGCTTCGAATTATATTTGCTCTGTGTATCCATATATGTGTACTGCATGTTCTGCCATGCTAATTGCAATGATCGTTTCATTTCATGCCAATTCATTTCGGAAATCACGTAGGTAACAAAGTGTCGTCCACATAAATAGGTCGGCTAATTTTGTCACCGTGTTTTGTTACTTATTTGACGAGGGTGCCTTCCGTAGTACTTATTTTTATTCGACGTTTCCTAATGTTAAGAGGTGTTACATAGTTTGTAAAAGTAAAGATAGCAGATTTCCAAGGAGGAACTATACTACCAGAAGTGAGCGGAAGAAGCGTATACGTCAGCCTCCGCGAAAATGTGTAATGCCAGACAGCTTCCCGTGGCAGAATCATTATACAGACACTTTTTACTGTGAGTGTTGTGGATTGCATCCAGTATATAGATTGGATTTGTCGGCCAGATCCGTTAGTGAGAATGTTTAGTTGTTATGACAGAAAAACTGATAACAATTCCCCTATAAATGTCACGTAATGCTCTGTGAATTTTTTTCTCTTTCGTTTTTTTTTTCTTTTCTCACGTTGGTGTAAATACATATCACTTTCATTGTACACATGTAGAGAATAGTATTCTTATTTTTAATTTTTTTGTTTTGTGCCCCGCTGCTGCTTGTTTCACGGGAGTAGGAACTCTGTCAAGCGGATTGTCGCTTTTTTTCCTCTCCCTTCATTATTATTTCTGTACTATGGTAAATAAACACTATTATTATTATTATTATTATTATTATTATTATTATTATTATTATTATTATTATTATTACTATTATTATTATTATTATTATTATTATTATTATTAAATGTGCTGGGCGGTTTGCTATAGTCGTAAAATGCAGATTTATTACGAGAGAAAGAACCAGTTTACATTGAGATCATTGAAACACACGTATTGCTCCGCGGTCGATTGCTCTATTTTTGTGAAACTGTGTTATGTACCAGAGTACGGGCGCATTTCTGGTTTTATGCCCCTTAGAATGATCAAGCACATTCCAAAAAATACGACTGAAGCAATACAATGAATGTAATTAATAATGTTTGGAATATTGAAGCACAGCATTGGTAGCACAGACCTAATTTTCAACACTGCAATTTCTTAGCGTACTCTTAAAGGGGCCCTGCAACACTTTTCCAAGTAGCCATGGAATAGATTCACTAAAGGAGCTTTTGACTCATGAATTCACCCCCCGCAAAAATTTTAGAATCCGTCCAGAACGAGCGGAGTTACAAAGATTTGTCGCACGCTGCAATTGCATTCTCTCTTCTCTCGTCCCGACGAAAGCGCTGGAAGCTAAGCAGAGAGGGATGACACGGGGAGAGGAAAACACGTCACGCGCGCCTCGTGACCTTGAGCATTTTTTCTCTTCTTTTTTTTCTTCGAATGCGCGGTTTTCAGTGCGATCCTGCGCGCAGGCGTGGACAAGTCGCGGCCTCCTGCGGCAGGCCGAGTAACGACCGAGCGCGCCATGCTCAAATCAGCGAATGGCTGATACAATGACTGTAATGCAGTGATTTTGAGCCTGTAGCGTCATTTGTCGAGAGAAGAGAAAGCAATTTTTAGCTGACTGAGAATTTATTGTAAATTCCAGGCCGCGTGCTGCGCTATAATATTTGGCT
Organism: Rhipicephalus appendiculatus; assembly: GCA_030522465.1. NCBI lineage: Eukaryota > Metazoa > Arthropoda > Arachnida > Ixodida > Ixodidae > Rhipicephalus > Rhipicephalus appendiculatus. The sequence continues at coordinate 45,551 of JALIZH010015831.1, read as the reverse complement.
CGCGTGTTCTCGAGAGCCTCGACTACCGATCGGCAGCGTTTTCTGACCATGCTCAACAAGTGTTGCAGCGCCCCTTTAAAGGACTGCAGGCCCGGGAGTTCCGCAATGATGGTACTAAGCCTCTGAACTGTAGTAGTGTGTCTAAGTGACCGCTGCCTTCACTCATTTCTCAAGGTGTAACAATTCTTTTGCAAAGCACTTGTTCATAAAATGATGCAGTGATTCAAGACCTATAGTAAAGGCATTTTTTTTCTTTCGATGCAGGTGAGTCTTCCCTTGGCATTTCTCCGGCCCGCTGAGCAGAAGGGAGGTATGCTGCTTTTATAGCTGGACATGGGTTCAAATATTACCATTCTGTAACTGCTTCTTGTTATAATGGTAATCTTAGAGGTCTCAAGGAACCAACGAAAAAGCAAAACTTGCATAAAGAAGCTTCAATTGCGCCACGTGGGGGTTGCCTGTTATTACAAAATGCGAAAGAAAATCAAACCAGCGTTGAAGAGACAGACGACAAGCGCTCAGTACCTTGGCTTTCTAGCGCTGCTTTCGCGTTTGTCTTCAAGTTTACTTTTATTATTTCCATTTAACACTCGTAAATACAGGGGAAGTAACACAGAAAAAGATTCCGAAGTAGACCTGTGCGCCGGTCCCATTATCGCCTTTCCGGCGGCGCGTCACCGGCGCGGGGTTCATCGGATCGGCGGCGGCGTGCGGGGGGGTTGATTCGAGATTTAAGAGTTGGTGGGAAGAGAAATTTGTGCCTCAAATCTCGAAATAAAAAAAGTTTCTCTGAAAGAGGGAAGCTGTGAATGCGATGGCAACATGTAGTAATGTTATAACAAACTATAGGCTAGCACTTAGCTCTTTTTCATCCCATCTCGCGAAACTGCAATACGCTGGTGTATGGGAATACGGCCGCTCCCGGGAAGGAAGCGGTTTTCGTGCACTTTGTCGTTATCAGTGGTCACAGCACGAAGTGGTGAGATCATAGCGCGTTGAAGGGGTATACGAGCCGTTTGCTGATGCCTGCCGAGATAGCGCGCGCGCCAGAGCTCGCGACCGCGCCAGCCACGCAGCCCCCTCTACACCGGCGTTCCTTCATACTCATTCGTCCAACGAAATAAGGACAGGGCGCTTCTTTTCTGGTTGAGGATTTTGTACACCGGTTGCTGACACTATTTAGTTCCCGATTTAATTTCTTTGCTAGCGTAGTGATGCCCAGAAGAGTGGTTCGTTAGGGTAGTTGGTCACAGACTTGTACAAAGAAAAAAAAGAAACAGTGCGAAAGGACGTAGTACAAGCGAAGAAACAGACAGGAAGAACGTTGCCTGTCGTTATCACCAGTATAAACAGTAGAGTATTCTGCGTAAGGAATACATTCCCTGTAGGTTTAGGTAGTTAATGAGTATGTGAAACCATATTCTACCAAGAATGGATCCCTCTGGAACACTGATTTTAATAATTTTAGCGTGGGATACTGCTCCCGAAATACAAACTTGTTATGACTATCCTCTAAATACCATCGGATATGTCATGAAGATGGTACCGTAATGCCACGTGAGCTGAGTTTGTTATAAAGGGGATAATGTCATTAAGAGAACAAAGGCTTTCGAGTAATCGCTAAAGACAGAACCTACGCACTTGCCCCGGACAATTTGACATGACAGCTGCATATAAAATCTAAGCCTGGGCTGTAGTTTCTACAGTCATGATTGTTGCGCGAACATTAGAGGGTGCAATGAGCATGAGAAAAACAAAACTATCGTTGCGATACACGTGGTATACGGCTTTCAAGACCTCCCGTAATATCAGGGACCGGCATAAAAATGTTGCTGAATGCGCGCACAATATCTTCAAAATTAATATACAGTCTTTATCGTGAATGTTCGTAATTGTTCCTCAAGTAGTATTCTTATTTAGAAACCTGTTAAGTATCTGCCAATGTTTACGTAAATCATTCCCAGCGTTATTTATTGGTTTTTCGTAGTACGTTGTCCTGGCTACCTTAAGCAGATGCGTCAGCAGAACGTATTGTGTCGAAGCCTAAGGCGTTGGTTTAAATGGCTGACTTTTGCATTTACGATAGGGGTTTTCTTTCCTGTGCATGCTGTTTAATAATCTTAGGGTAAGCCAAGGGTTTGAAAAGGAGAAAAAATGCTTACGGCAGTTCGCTGCTGTTGTTGCGTAGGATATACAATCTTTAACCCTGACAATCGTTAACTCGCAATAACAAGGTTCAGCGTCTTCGAATGATGTCCTTGTGATGAAGACCTCCTGACGGAAAATTACATGTTTATAAGTACAAAAAATGGCAACAAAACAGCGTTAAATAATTATTCATAGTTATAAAAACAACGCAAATGTACAGTAGAGAAATGGCAGTAAGAATAGCAATAAGACATCGTTAAGTAATTATACTTAGTAATATAAACGAGGCAAACATGCAACAAAAATGGCAGTAAAAATGGCAATTGAACAACGGTAAGTAATTATACATAGGTATGGAAACAACGCAAACGTACATGAAAAATAAATGCAACAGTAGCGCCCACAGTAATGATTATAAACATAAGGAAATGAAGATATAGAAATAAGGAATTACTTATGAGTGAACAATAAGATGAACAAGCTCTTTTTTATACGCTCCTAATGGTAATTGTTTAGTGCTGAGCGGTATTAAGTTCCAGTTTTTTATAGCTGCAAGTGTGGCTGTATGTTTGCCGTAGTTAGTACGTACATGCGGTAGTAAAAAGTTGTTGTTTGAGGCAAACCTAGTGGGATTAGAGTTCAAGAAATATAATTTTTCGAAAACGTCAGCTGTTATGGTACCGTTAACACACTTAAAAACAAGAATGCCTAGTTTATACTTGAATAAATTACATACGGTTAGTATTCCATGTTGCTGAAGAAGTGAAGACGCGCAGGTGATCGGTGAACTGAATGTTAAGATGCGAATGACTTGGTTTTGGAGACGTTGAAGTGGAAGGATGTGAGATGGATAGGTATTCACCCATGATGTGATACAGTACGTAATATCACTGTGGATGAAGGCGTAGTACAGTTTAAGCAATGTCTGCAAGTTGAAAAATGGTCGTGCTTTAATTAATATTCTAATACCATGAGCTATCTTCTGTCTTATATGTGAAATGTGGTTAGTGTACTTCCACTCCCAAAAATGTGCAATTATTAGTACTAAGAAGCCTGTGGCCGTTTATAGTTATAACAGGTGTAGGTGAAAGAGTGTTATGACTTGAATGGACGACAGTGAACTGTGTTTTATTGGCATTAATTACTAAACCATTAGTATTGCACCAGTCATGAATGTTACTGAAGTTAGTGGATAATTTATTAGTTAGTGCGTCGAAGGATTTGTCACTAGCGACTATTGTTGTATTGTCGGCATACAAAAAAGGTTGACTGTGTGCTATATTAGCAGATAGGTCATTAATATAAATTAAAAATAAAAGCTGGCCCAGTATAGAACCTCGCGGGACACCTTCGTCAATAGATTTAAAATTGGAAAGAATGTTAGAAATACAGACAGCTTGCTGTCTGTTAGACCAATAGTTATTTATCAGCTCGTGCGCACTACCTACCACACTTATTGAGTTAAGTTTGGTTAATAGTATGTTAAGATCTATGGAATCAAAGAAAGGTCAATCAACAGAGCACCGGCAAAACAACCCGACTCAAGCGCGTGTTTAATGCAATCAGTAAAAGAGAGTAGTGCGAAATCTGTCGAATAGCCCGCACGAAAACCAAATTGTTGAGTGGATAAAATACAAAACTTTGCTAGATATTGTGATAATCGTTTTTCAATACACTTCTCTATGATTTTGCTCTATGATGAAAGAATGACAAAAGGTCGGTAGTTACCAAGAGAAGTTCTGTCCCCTTTTTTAAAGACTGGAATTATCTTGGCCTTTTTAAGCTGTGATGGAAACATGCCAGTTTTGAACATAAGGTTAATGATATCGGCTAATGGAGTCGAGATGATATGGGAGATGCATTTCAGGTGAACAGGCTTAATGTTATCGAGACCAGCACTTGTTAGTTTCATGCGATTAATTATTTCCTTCAGTTCATCTGGGCCTGTTGGAAACAGGTAAAATGATTGAAGGCATTCCCTGGATGTTGTTTGGTAATTAAAAGGCAAGAAGGGTGTGTTAGCACAGAAGTATTTGTTGAAGGCGTTTGCAATATCATGGATGGATGGATGGATGCTATGAGCGTCCCCTTTATAACGGGGCGGTGACATGTCTGCCACCAGGCTCGAAAAAAAAAACTTTATTTTTGTGTTGGCCTAATGCCTTATCTTCAATGAATAAATCTATGTAATTATAGCAAAGAAAAATATAAATTCATGGTCCATTTCTCTGCCTCTTAACGCAGAATGACCTTATTTTTCCCCATTCTTCATTTTTGTCCTTTATCTCTACTTTTCTGCCACCAATACTCTAACCGTCTCTTACTTATTTCTATCGCGGACGTGTTCAGCTTTCCATTGTTGTCCCTAAAACCCAAGGCTTCATGTAGACTCGTGCCCACACGTATATCTGGGTGGATATCACCACATTCAATCAGTACATGTTCCATCGTTTCCTTAGTTCCCCCCACAGCATGTACATTGTTCTTCTTCGTTACAGAATCTCGCTTTATAGCTACGCGTTCTAAGGCAACCCGACCTTGCTTCAAACAGTAAAGCGCTTCCCCTTGAATTATCATAAAACCTCTCCCTCCTTATTTCGTTTTTTCCCTTTCGGTAGTCACTGAGAGCCGGCTTCTTTTCCATCGCTGTCATCCAATAAGTCCTCTCCGCCTCTCTGACTTTTCGCTTAATGCTCCTTGTTGCCATGTCGCCCACACTGCTAGCCGTATATTTACTGGTGAGCCTCCTAGTTCTTTTTCTCCACTGCGTGTCGACGCTTTTTCTATACAAATACCTGAAAACCTTCCCTGCCCATCTACTCTCCTTCATTTTCCTCAGCCTCTCTTCAAATCTAATTTTGCTCTGAGCTTCCCTCACTTCAAAACCTGTCCATCCCATATCACCCTTTACAGCCTCATTTGTCGTCTTCCCGTGAGCGCCCAACGCGAGGCGTCCCACAGTCCTTTGATTTACATTCATTCCTGATTGCACCTCTGACTTCATGCACACCACTGAGTTCCCAAATGTAAGCCCCGGAACCATCACACCCTTCCACAGCCCTCGAAGCACCTCGTACCTATTGTATCCCCATAACGCTCTGTGCTTCATGATTGCAGCATTCCTCTTTCCCTTTGTTACCGATGCTTTCTCTTGTACCTCTATATATCTATCCCCCCTCATTTACCCACACTCCGAGGTACTTGTACTCGCTTACCCTCGGTATTTCTTGGCCCTGTATTAAGACCGCATGGTCTTCGTGATCATTGAATACCATCAATCCACATTTTGTTGCACTAAAACCTAGTCCTAGAGCCTCGCCCTCCCTTCCGCATATATCTGCCAGCCGCTGTATATCATCTTGACTGTCCGCAAATAAGACAATATCGTCAGCATAAAATAGACCTGGAAGCTTCTGCTCAACCATCGCGCCTGCCTGTTTGTGTGACAGATTAAATCCAATGTTGCTCCCTTCTAGCGCTTTTTCCATCCTCACCATGTACAGCATGAATAACAGCGGGGACAAAGGACATCCCTGTCTCAGCCCCTTGCTAATGTCAACGCTGTCCTTGCTGCTTATTCCTTCCCATTCTACACAAACTGTATTTTCTCGGTATATTTCCCTCAAAAGCTGTATACAGTCGTCACCTATGCCCACTTCCTTCAATATATCCCACAAAATTTCCTGATTAACGTTGTCATATGCCCCGGTGATGTCAAGACAAGCTACGTATAAGGGCCTGTTTTCTATTTTTGATATTTCTATACACTGTGTAAGAACAAACAGGTTATCGTCTAACCGCCTGTCGATTCGGAATCCATTCTGGAGTTCTCCCAAAATATCATTTTGCTCTACCCACGTTTCTATTTTTAATTTTACTGCCTGCATCGCCAACCGGTATAGTACCGATGTAATGGTTAGCGGTCTATACGAGCGAATGTTATCCTTTTCTCCCCTGCCTTTATAGATTAAGTTCATTCTACTTTTTCGCCAACTGTCTGGTATTTCCCTCTCCTGTAAGCACTTTTCTACGGCTTTCAGCAGTGCTTCTTTAGTGCTATGTCCTAGTTCGTTAATGAGGCTGACGGGAACCCCATCTAAGCCCGGAGTAGTGCGCTTAGGAATTTTTCCTTCGGCCTTCTTCCAATTGAAATTCTCAAGTACTACATCTTCCTCGGTTGTACTCTTCTGCATACTTTTACTCACCGGGGGAATCCCCTGGGCGACCTTTTTAAACGAATCGGCTGTTACCTTTCGGATGTAACCTAGCGCTTCATACCCTTCCAATTGATTTCCTCCTTCATCTACCATATGTTGTTGCATTGTGACAGACTTCCTACCTAGCGCTTTTAGGTGGCTCCAAAATATCCTAGGCGCGGCCTTCTTCTTTTCGCGAATCTCTGTCATCCAGCGTTCACTTTCGCCTTTAATTTTTTGCCTCGACTAATTTCTGCACAATGGATTTTTGCTCTAAATATATTTCCCATACTTGGTTGACTTCATCCTGTGGCCGCTTCTCCTTTTTTGCCTGTCTGTGCTGCCGTGATGCCTCACGTCGCTTCTCGATCGCATCCCGGATTTCTTTGTTCCACCAACTTTTTGGCTTTCTCTTTCCTTTCCAAGAAATAGTTTTCTTCTCTTTTAGATGCGAAGCATCTATTTGGCTAGGCTGTGTAACGCTGTCCCTCCGTGCGTACGCGCCGCAACGCGCTCCCCTCGCCGCAGGTGTAGGAGCGGTGCCAAGTAGGTCACGCCGCAGCTGCCGGCTGCTCCGCCCGCTCGCAACACCTCTGACCCGCCTCCCGTGTCTTTGTGTTTCAAACAAACGTTTACTCGAGTGAACGCTTCACCGAGTTTCGCTTCAAACCGTTCTTCCAGCACCCGCGTCGACGCCCGTTTCAACCGGGTCAACGCCGTGCGCACCGCTGCTGCTTCGCATCCCATCAGGGTTCCCTTCGGGGAGATGGTCCAATTTTTTTCTATTTCTTTAGTGATTACATGTAGCAGCTCACTATACTTCCAGTCTTTGCCTGGCAGTTTGTCTACTTCTTCCTCGACTCTTGCGGCTATATTTGTTATTTGTTTCTCATTTAAATACGAGCTGCCAATGCTTGATTCTGGGTTCTTATTTTCAGTTTTATATCCCATTTGTAATGTTATGCGTTTATGATCACTACCCAAGCTGTTAATGCCTTCCTCGTCTATTCTCATCTCTCTAAGTTTGTCATAGATTCCTTCTGTCATGAGACAATAATCAATGCTCGATTGCCTGTTTCCGACTTCCCACGTGATCTGTCCCTCACACTTAGGCCCCGCGTTAACTATTTCAAGACTATGTTGCTCGCAGAGATCTAGCAATAACTTGCCATTGAAGTCTGGAATATCCGTCAAGGTCATGTATGTGAGCATTCATGTCCCCTAGAAGGATTATTTCGGCATCATGACCAAATTCTTTAATATCGGTGCTTATGCATTTCACTATCTCCAGATTCCTTTCTCTGCAGTTATTCCCCGTCCACAAGTAAGCTACACCTAGCCACGTTTTCTTTCCACCTACTGTGCCCGAAACCCATAGGTGCTCTGAACACGTTTGCTTCACTCTATCCCATTTTGCTCTGCTATGAATTAGCATTCCAACGCCCCCCACCTCTCCTTTCTGATATGATCCTGTTGCATCCTTCCCAAATATAATTGTCAATATGTGGTGGCTCTTCCAAGTCTCTAAGGTGTGTTTCTGTAACCGCATAAACACCTATCTGTTCCTTGTTTAACTGTCCCTCAATCTCTAACCATTTTGCCTTTTTTCTGCCACCCTGCATGTTAATGTAATCAATTGCGACACGCGCCTTCTCCCTTCTTTTACCTTTTCTCTGGTTTTTCGCTAGACTACCTGTCACAGAGTCCCCCCTGGTTGTTGTCCTCATTACACGCTACCCTGGACACCGAAGGGCCCGCGTGCCCCCCAAAAAAGCTACTGCGCGTCCTGCAAGTCGCCAACCCACCTCATGACCAAGCCTCCTATTGAAGTGTATTCCGTCTCTTCGAAAACCACTCCACCTGTGCACCTCTGTGTTTATTTCCACTACCTCGATGCCATTCTCTCGACTCATCTACCATATCTCTTTGTTTGCGTCGACAACCGCTCTTTGCAGGTTGCCGTCACGCACCGGTACCTCCGGTATTGTGCATACCACTATCTGCACCTGAGGGGAAATGGCGCGCATGTCATCGACCCCTTTCGCCAATGTGGTCGCTAGTTCAGCTGATTCTTCATTCAAGACGTCGTTTAGACCTCCCGCAATTACCACGAGGTTACGTCCATTAGCTTTTGCTGCGAGTTTTGCGCTAGCTTGTCTCATCACTGATCCCAGCCTATGTCCCGGGAACGTCCCTATTAAAACTCGTTTGTCGCCTCTCACCCCTTCCTTAACTGCTTCTGCGCATCTAGCTAAATTCGAGTCCCCGGCCATTATCACGTGCTCCGACTTTTCTGCTGGACTGTCCCGCACCTGGCCACTGCCTCGGTCACCAGCTCGCGCAACGTGCGCTGTTTTGCTCCCTCCCATCCCCAAAACCACCTCGCGGAAACTGGGTCCTGTGACCCCTGCACCTGTCTTCCCCAAACCTGTTTCCCCCCTTCGCGTCTCCCACTATGGGGGGTTGATGCCCTCCTGTTCCCGCCGTCGCTTGCTTCCTTGTCCACCATGACTGCCTTCGCTAACCCTTCCTCAGCTTACTTAAGCCTTTCTCCCATAGCCATCGTTTTTTCTCGCTCTGTCGCCAACGTATTCTCCAGCTCGGCGATTCTTACCTTGAGCTTATTCTGGGCAGCCATCATTATTTCCATATTCGCCTCTAACTCACATTGCTTACACTTGGCGTCAGCTTCCTCTGTCTTGTCATCCGCACAAACCTCTATTTTTCCATCCCATTCCGCACCCTGAACACTTTACGGTCTTTTTTGACCATGGCTAGATCGTTCACACTTCGGATTACATACACTCAAAGCCAAAAGGTACCACAAAACTCCGCCAGTATGCTTCAAAGCACTTGTGTACCCTTCAGCCACGTGGTGGCCGAACAAAAAAAAAAAAAAAGCCAGGCGACTGTCACACAAGAAACAGTACAAAGTTGTAACCCCAATTAAGCTTCAATCTAGTGGCTTATGTACTCGTATAACTAATAAAAGCAAGCTCGAATCATGCAGAAAAAACTTATCTGTCGCTGTCATTCCGGAGCCCACGAAAAACACGTCCGTCCTCTAGCGCTCCAGCCGGTAGATCATCTGCGTTCCTAAGCACACCCTCTGGTGTCTGTAATTCAGTTATAGCGGGCGCATCTAATGATCTGTTTAGAAATGAATTAATTGTTTCCCATTGTTATTTGCTGCTATTACTAGCATTAGGTGTCCTGTTAGTATAATGAACCCTTTTAGCTTCTTTCAGGACTTTATTAAGTATGTTGCAGTACTTCTTACACCGCGATCGCAGGGCAGCATTGAAAGGCCGTTTCTTTAGCTTTTTATATAAATTATCTTTACTTCGCAAGCTCTTCATTAAGCCAGCTGTGAGCCATGGGTTGTGTGGAGCCGGGAAGTTTCTGCGGCATTTGACAAAGCTAGTAGACTCGTCTAAGCACTTTTTCACGGCAGATGAAACAGAATTAAAAGCGGCTTCTGGGTCACTGAGCAGCTCTAAAAAAGACCATTCTATGGCTTCAACACGTTTGACAAAACTTGTTTTATCAAACATTTTGTTTTAATGAGCTTAGCTGATTTGCTATGACACATTCAAATCGACAAAATACGGGGTAGTGGTCAGTTAAGCTGACTTCAAGGACGCCACAGTCGTTTGCTAGAATAAAATTTGACAACACATAATCGATTAAAGAGCAAGAAGCTCCAAGTACATATCTAGTGGGAACAGTGATTAGGGATTCGTAGCCAAGTCCTAGAATGCACGCAGTGTAATCAGAATAAGCTCAACTACTGACATCGAGAATGTTGATGTTTATGTGCACAAGGGTTGAAGATTGGGCGAGTTGGTTCGTCGTATTTGAACTGGTATAGCGCATTATGGTAAAGAAAAAACGGCCGAGCAGACCGACACAAGAGGACAGAGCGCTAACTTCCAACAGAGCTTTATTCGCAAATTGCATCAAATATGTAGCCTTGCGCAAGCATAAAATAACACCCGAATGTATCACCAAGATTAGACACCACCATCGCAACGTCACAGACCAAATATTCATAAACGGTTCGCCTGATTAAGGAAGGACACTTCATGTTCAGATAAAGCCAAATACATGTGATGCCAGCTCTTGCTATACAATGCGCTTCCACTATTTCTCGAGTGATCTGCGACGGGTGCTTTTTTACCACTTCACATCGGTCAAAGAAAGGGGAGCATCCACAATCGCGGCAGTGAATACCACAAAGCACAAAGCAATGTGCACAAAGCAATCCAGGGACACATTGGTAAACATCGAAACCGAAGAATCATTCCGCGTTGTATCATAGTTACGTAAAAGAGGTACAAACACTTTTTCTGAATTGCTGATGCATATAAAATACACAGTTAAACAAAGCGGTCATTGCACATTACATCCCTGCACATATTTCAATATACACATTAAGATAGGCTAAAACGAAACAAAATTATTGCGCATTTGTATGGCAATTGGAAAGAAAGAAAGAAAGAAAGAAAGAAAGAAAGAAAGAAAGAAAGAAAGAAAGAAAGAAAGAAAGAAAGAAAGAAAGAAAGAAAGAAAGAAAGAAAGAAACAGAAGCGATAGGTCAAGGTCATTGCACGCCCACGCCAAGCCTCCCTTGCCCCCATTTCCCCGCCAGGGGAAGTGCTCCGCAATTTTCCTTCATCAAACCACAATACCTTTTCATTGCTCTTTTGCTTCCTAAGACGACTGCTCTTTATGCACTTTGCCGAAAGCCGGTTTCGCTTCTCGATATTGTAAGTGATGGGAGTCGCTGCTCTGCTGGCCAACTAGCTAGCGGTTATAAGTATTTCCGTATACGCAATACCGGATGGGTCTACGGCACATGCCGCTGCCAGAAGCAACCGGGCTGGCAGTGGCATCTTTTATGATGCATCGTGTGTACGTTGAAAAAAATCCGTAAACAGGGGTAGTGTGCTCGAGCCGACGTTTCGACAAGTGGACTTCTCTTCTTCAAGGCTAGAACTGATTTCCTTAGCGCTAGCGTGTGTGTGCTTCGTACCCTCTCCTCCATCCTAACAAAGGAGGGGGGAGAGGGCAACTGTGGATAGGGAGGTGCGGGGGGAGGTTGCCGTGACGAATTGTGTGTGTGAAGAGAGAACAGGTGTTCCGTGAATAAAACGAAAAGGAAAACCGCGGGGGGGGGGGGGGGGGGTGAGGTGGGGGGTGTAGATGGATCGCTGAATCCCGGTTGTCAGAAAAAGGTTTGCAATTCCTAGACGGAGGGCTTAACTCTCATTGGTTTTCCTGTGTGTATGTACCATATCGAATGAATTCAAGAGCCCCTTTAGAAACATTTATCCTACCTGCTGGCTGGAGTGTATTGAACTTGTGAATAAGGTATGACTCTGTATACATAACTTGCAAGTACGTCACACCACGGAACTCTGGGATACAATCTCGGCATATGCGCCGCCATCACCGAGCACATGGCAGCAGACGACACCGAGTCAAGCTGTGCTCTGGCATTGCCCGTCAACGCCGCACGCCGCAATGGACGATTTGTGCGATATTTGACTGCCGCGCGAGAAGTAAGTGTAAATGAGATAAAAAAGGACCAGAAGCGGGGACGTACTGTTTGCCAAAGGTGATCACACACCCGTGCGACCGCACGACAGAGCTGTCACGAGAAGCGGAGCACATGGCTCATGCTCGCATAAACTGGAAGGACCTCAAAACTGAACAACGTACATGTGTGCGGGCGTCCCTACTAACGGGCAAGCTCTGTTTCCAAATCTCGTGCGAAGTTGTTTCCCCATTACGTGCGACACCATGGATCTCAGATACTGCAGACACGGAGTATCCGAGTTCCCCAATCAATTAACGCTTCTTCGCTGCTGGCTGCATAATATCCTGAAAGATTCTCCTTCGTCGTACACGCAAGGCAAACGATCAAAACACGCGCACTTCGCCAAACGATCCGCCGCACAAATGTAAACACTGCGCGGTCACTGAGAGGTTTGTGCTCTGTGTTCTCGGTAATGTCGCACGGAAGACAGGAACTGACGTCACTTGCAAGTTATGTATATTTTCGGTCCCTTTCGGACCGGAAGATTGATATTTATTTCATGAGAACATGGCATAAGCGCACTAAACGCATTCAAGTTCAAGTTCAAGTTCAAGTTTATTCAACATCAACGATATTAGTTACAGAAGAGCGCGTACAAAATTGGTAATACACAAGGAGCCCCAAAGTTAGAACTGTCGGGGGGGGCTCCCATACATGATGTGAACGGGAAAGAAGATATGCATCAATCAGTGGTTACATTATCTTCGGTAGAAAGAAAAATGAACAGCGCGAGAAAAAAAAATCTGAAAGCAAAAATGCGTATATGTGTAACAGACAAAAAGAAAAAGGTAACATTGAAAAACAATCGCAAATTACAATACAAAACAAAAGAGCAATATAACATGTACCAAACAAAAATCAGTTGCTAGGATGAAAACAGTTGTTGCAAAAAGTATTTCTTTACTTGGTTTTTGAATGCATCTACCGTGGTTGATGATTTAATGATGTAAGGAAGGGAATTCCACAGCTTGATTCCCGTAAACGTGGTGGTGAACCTACCGTAGTTCGTGCGAACCTTAGGCAGAAGACGATTATCAAGCTGAAGAAAACCTAGTAACGTTGTTATTTACAAAGCTTTCCACGACAATGCCATCAATATGTACAATACCACGAAAAAGCATATACATCACAATTGATAACTTCAGCTGAAAGAGGTGATGAAGAGGATGGATATTTAAATTGTGATAAAGTGTAGTTGCATTGGTTAAGAAATGGCTGAATGTCATGAGACGAAGTGCTTGATTTTGCATGCGTTGAAGTTGGCTGAGGTGGGTGAAATATGTGTTGCCCCAAGCTGATATGCAATAAGATAGATGGCTATGAATATGCGCGTGATAAAGGGAATGGATAATGTGTGGCTGAAAATATGAACGAGTTTTGATTATGGCGCGTATTCCAAAGGTTATCTTGCGAATGAGTGATTGCGCATGAAGATTGAACTTCATATGCCTGTCGAGAACTACACCAAGAAACTTTGTGCTATCAGACATTGGTATTAAGTTATCGTCCAGACGTACAGATATAGATTTTGAAAGTACTGTCGGTTGGGAATGAAAGACCATGAAAACGGTTTTCGATGGATTAATTCTTAACATGTTCTTTCGACACCATGAACTTATGTTATGTAGATCAACGTTAATTTTTTGTTGTAGGTCATCGATATCTTTAGCGCAAGTAAAAATGGTCGTGTCATCTGCATATAAGATACAGTCCGTAGCAGTCAAAATATTAGGTAGATCATTAATAAATAGCAAAAAGAGCAGCGGGCCAAGGATCGAGCCCTGAGGAACACCTTGATTTACTTTCTTAGCAGCTGAAACTTTACCGTCAATCTGAACAGCTTGAGTACGATTAGATAAATAGCTTGAAATAAATTGTAGTGGTGGGCCTGTTATGCCATACGACTCAAGTTTATATATAAGAATGTTGTGATTAATCGTATCAAACGCTTTTGTTAAATCTATAAATACGCCACCAACCAAAAAGCCTTGGTCGATTGCCTTTTTTATTTTATCGATGAGGGTTAGGAGCGCAAGCTCAGTGGAATAGCCAGGCCGAAAGCCATATTGTTTAGATGATAATAGACTAAACTTCGTAAGATAGGACACTAATCGTGTATGCATAAGACGCTCAATTATCTTGCTAAAAAATGGCAGAATACAAATGGGCCTGTAGTTACTGAGGAGTTCACGATCACCTTTTTTTGTGAACAGGTGTTATTCTACCAACTTTTAGGGAATCGGGAAACACGCCTTCTTTAAACATCTTGTTAACAATATCTGCAATGATAGGAGATAGCTCACTAGAAACTAACTTGATGTGAGATGGGTGAACAGAGTCAAGACCAGGTGCCGTAGACCTGAGCGAAGATATAACATGAAAAACTTCATCTGCACTCGTAGGCCGCAAGTAGAAGGAATGAGGCTGACGGGGCAAGGTTGGTAATGGGGGGATTTGTGAGAGAATCACAGGTACTGCTAAAGTACTCACTGAACGCATTGGCGATATCAGTTGGATGGCTGTATGTTTGTGCTTCAGTTTTAATTTTCGTTAGCTGCTCACGACTTTTATTATTTAAGAATTCGTTTATGACCTGCCAGTTGCGCCTCGTATTATTACCATTATCCAGAATTTTTTTCTGAAAGTAATCTCGTTTTGCACACTTAAGTGCGGCTGCTAGAGTGTTGGAATACTTCTTGAACCGAGCTCTAAGTTCAAAGTTGAATGGCTCACAATTCACTCTTCTGTGAAGCTGGTTTTTCTTCAAGATGCATCGAAGTAGCGCTTTTGTAATCCAAGGTTTTCTAGGAGTACTAAAATGATGAGTTATGGTATGTGTAGTCGTGCATTCGTTGATGCACTGAGTAAATGTAGTAAAAAATAGCTGATAGGCTTTTTCAGCACCGGATTCATTTATCACGACGGTCCAATCTGTTGATTGTACCATGGATACAAATTTTTGAGAATCAAACCGTATCCTCTCTTTCTTTTCCTTACCCTTATAATCGTCCTGGCCTAAAGTAAGAAATATAGGATAATGATCTGTTATGCTGTGCTCAATGACTCCTTCTACATTATCTGTAGCGAAATTGGTCAATATGTGGTCAATTAACGTATTAGATCCTGCCATGTCACATCTGGTAGGAGTGCTTATTAAAGATTCAAGGCCGTAGCCATGTAAACATCCGAGATAATCAGAGCATGACTGATCGCTAGGGTTCGATAATGTTTATGTTGATGTCTCCGCAGATGATTATATTTTTGTTTTCATTTGTTATAATATGCAGCGGCTTATCGAACTGAGAACAGAACTCAGAGTATGAAGATGTTGGTGAACGATAAATGCACCCTAATACTGTGTTCCGGCCATCAACTGAGAAAACACACTTATCAAATTCTAACCATACAGATTCACAGTACATATTAGAAAACGCAAGGTCATTGCGGCGTTTGTATGACAACGATGATTTAGCAAAAATGGCGGATCCACCGCCACGTGGTGTAGCTCGATAGCAGTATTCTGCATTGTACCCTGATGGCGCGTACAAGTTCCTATCATCCGGCGACTACCACGTCTCAGATAAACAAATGAATGAGAAATTGTGATTAATTAAAGAAAGAAACGCAGTGAGACTGTTGTAGTTTTTACGTAGGCTGCGAATATTGAAATGTATCAGTGATAGTTTTGGGTTTTGATCACTGAAATATTTTTTCAGAGCTTGACAAGAAAACATTCTTGTGCAGATTTAAAGTGCGCAACGGCAAGTAGAACACTAGTACACTAGGAAAAAACAGCAAGGTCACCCGCACTAGAGATACGGTAGACGCGGCTGTCATCTGTCTTTTTGGCCTTAATCACGCAGTGGTCAGTCCATAGATGTTTCCATCCTTTTGCCTTTTTCAGTTCAAGTGCCTGTGCAAACAGCCGTTTTCATTGATCATTGTAACAAGTTTCACTCTAGTAATAAATTCACCATGCCCCATTGTCCCCATGAAATTAACTTCCTAGACACGACATTATGTATTGAAGCAGGAAAATTAAAGATGACGCATTACAGAAAACCAACAGACAGCCAACAATACCTAGGTTACACTACTCATCACCCGCTACACTGCAAGCAAGGGATTTTTGTCGGACAGGCGAGGCGTATAGGAAGGATCTGTAGCGACGACGGTGAATACGTTCACCACTTAAGCAACCTAAAGGAAACATTAGTTGAAAGAAATTACCCGCAAGACGCCCTAAACAAGGTCTACAACGAAGCATGTAAACTGGATAGGAAAACAACACTAGCTAAAAGGGTCCCCGTAGCACACCCAAAACAACCACCAGTATTTATAATCAAATATTCAAAT
The DNA here is from genome assembly GCA_030522465.1 of Rhipicephalus appendiculatus. Classification (NCBI taxonomy): domain Eukaryota; kingdom Metazoa; phylum Arthropoda; class Arachnida; order Ixodida; family Ixodidae; genus Rhipicephalus; species Rhipicephalus appendiculatus. The sequence continues at coordinate 29,249 of JALIZH010015831.1, read as the reverse complement.
GTTCTCTCAAACATAAATAATATCCTTCGTAAGTATTATCCAATACTGGCAAGCAACGAGCGCCTTAGAAAAGCGTTTCACAAAGTACCAAGCGTCGTGTATCGCCACAATAGGAATTTTAAGGACATGTAAGTGCATGCAAAAGTAAACCCGCATTCTACTGCCTACATAACACCTTGCTCTCGTCCAAGATGCAAGACTTGCAAACACCTCTAAGATGACGTGATAGTTAAAATCACCGTAAGTGATTGCGTCCATCGTATAAAGTTTAGTTTTACCTGCACAAGTTCAAACGTTATCTACATGACCGAATGTTCATATTGTTACAAACGGTACATTGGCGAAACAGCCCGTTAATGTTAGATTAAACGGTCATCGCGCGGACACGGCAAAGAAATTACCGAAATCAGTGGCACAGCATTTTAATGTAGCAGGACACAACTTCGACGATATCAAACTTTACGTACTTCAGTCAAACAGATATTTGGGCGAGTTTGTACTGATCCATGAATGTACTTAGGAGCGCAAAAACAGACAAGATACACGAGAAGGACTAAAAACTGGTGGCGGCAGTGATGTTTCTACAGGCGGGGTTAGCCTGGCAGAGGCCATTACTTCCCGTCCCTAACGCGGACCCAGTTTATCGCCGCTGCAATTAGTACCCATACTGCAGGTCGGTGTACACTTCTCCTCGTCAGAACAACCGGTATGAACATGGCGCAGCGGGCTAGTCATAATCGTGACGTTATCTGACCGCGACGGAGGAAGATGTTTGCATGCGTGAGTTATTCCCATCCCATGTTGTCAGCGCATGGGACTGTCGATTATGAGATCCGGAACACGACAAAGGCGAAAAAGGAAAAAGGCAACCACGATCGATCCATTATTAATTCACAGATTCATCGGTAGTTCTTTGCAGGACGAGTCTTTTGGGTGTGCGACCCTGAATTGTGTTACTTGTGTCATCGTCCCTTCATTGCTAAGTATGACGCGCATGTGTTGCTGACATGCATGCACGCACTTATTAAGGCGGAACCTTTGTAGCTCATCAAACGGGAAGCGCGGCCATCGGCATAGTCGTCTTCGCCGTCGACCGTGAATGGGACCAGTCACCATCATCATTATCACTGAAGGAGAACAAGGTCGTGATGACGATACTCATTATCATTTTGATGGTTACTCTGGTCATCCGATTGGTCCTCTGGAAGGACTCGAATGAGAACCCTGAACAGCTAAGTCTGTTTCTTTTTTGCCTCATCTCGGCGGCATGTGTATTCTGGCATGTGTCTTGTACACATGCCAGAATACAGATTATTATCATTATTATTATTATTATTATTATTAGTTGAAAGATCTTTTTTGGCGTCAACCGTGAGCACGACTTTACAGTAGTTAGCGTCAATATTAGAAGCCTTCGAAAATACTGGGATGAATTTAGAATGTTAGCTTAATCGGCCAAAGACTGTGTGAATGCATTTGTTATACTCGAATCAAATGTACCAGAAGATGGCACTGACATGTTTGTATTAAATAGTTACAAAGCCCCTTTTATGTCAAGGTCAAAACAACGAGGCGGCGGTATAGCAGTGGACGAGATATTGCACTACATCAATGGCATTTCCTTCACCAATGCTGAATGCCTTCCAATGAAAATTACGCTGTCGAACACGGACCTAATTCTGCTAGCCATTTATCGTCCTCCTAAAAATAGTGTCACATGGTTCTTGCGTGAACTAGATGAAGTTTTAGATGGCCAAGCAGCAGCGGATCAAATTTGCGCGGCAGGAGATATAAACATCAATATTTTGAACTCTGATTACCATAAAACGGCAGCGCGCACCGGATTAAGACACATATATGACACATACCCGGTGCGCGCTGCCGTTTTATCGTAATTATGACCAACCAACTAGCCCACAAGTACATTTTGAACTCTGATTACCTTTCGATTTTATCAAAATATGGTTTACACTCAACCATAAATTATCCTACACGGGAAGAGTACATACAGACCAGACTGGTATCTTGCTGTCTAGACCATATAGAAATACGAGCACCAAAGTTACTAAACACGTGTGCTAACTTTCAACAAAATGGTTTATTTCCAACCCAAGCGCGTCTCCTGTAAAAATCAGGATGACAAAAAAATACTTCTCTGCGCATGACATCTGGCTGTAGCATTTGAGCATCACTACTGTCTATATTCGTGCTTCTGTTGAAATAAACCATTTTGTCGAAAGTTAGCGCACGTGTTGTGTCCTCCCTTCTCGTCCTTGTGTCACTTTGCGCTAAATATTTCCTAATAGCAGAAATACTTCTCTTTATGGTGAATGGATTTTAGCCAGTGCATATATTTCCGAGAAATGAAAAACAGCAATTGTTCAGCCGTTGTTTGAAGCAGGAAAAAAAAAGATGATATAGAAAATTACAGACCAATTTTTCTATTTTGGCCTATACTCTCCCAGATACTAGAAAAATCTCTGCTTGAATGTATGACGTCCTTCCTACAAAACTTTCGGTACTAACACCTCGGCAATTTGGATTCATTGCAAATCGCAGTACTATAACATTATCAGGGTAAGGCAAAATGAGACACGGGGCAAAACGCGACATTTTGGCTTTGCCGACCTCTATATCTAATACAGAAAGCACTTTTCTTTGTTTTTATATTTCAGCGAGAGGTGCTGGTAGTTGTTCACCTTTTTATGTGTAAAAGCTGATGATTGCTCACAGCGTTCGCGTGGGAAAAATTACGCGGCTGGTGTCAGTGTGTTCATGACCCGTCAAAAAGGGGCGAAATTCTCGGACAAATTTTCGGATCCGTGCATGAAGCTACTCTGGCGTCAGTACAACAACGTAAGTGTTTATATTGTTACTTTATACTACTAGCTACATACCACCGAAATTTTAGTTCATTTGGTGCGCGGGGGCCAAAGCGGAAATTTTTTTTGAATTTGGGCATGTGAGGGGGGCAAAACGCGACAAAAAGGCATTGAATTGCCTTAGAGAGTGTCTTAGTAAGTGAACCATTTACTTGCACTGATTATATATTATATTTTATTGTTTAGGAGGGCTCTCGGACACACAAGAGAATATCATATACAGCTTCCTGGCAGGAAAACGACGTGAAAAAAGCACTGATTGCTGTTCGTGGACACTCACCCATTCGCGCTGCATCGATTCTCTCAAGAGGCGCAAAAAATTGGCATAATCTACAAGTCAAGTCGTTCACAAACACGTCTTGGGATCGTGTTCTAATGACATTTATCCAATACCGAAATTAAAAAAAAATACAAGCGCTAGAAAATCCGAATCTAGCACAGTTTTGAATACATTGCCTCACAAAGCCCTCGGCTGACGAAGTTGAAAGACGCGAAACGCCCACTTCTGCATCAAAATGGCAAAAATAGGCGAAGAAGATGCGTCAGAACGTATCTAGCCTCCAATTGTTGAATAATACAATGAAGTGCAAGCGTTCAACAAAAGACAACTTTAGCACAAGGAAAGACTGGTGGTGTTTGATCTGCAAGGAGTTTTGGAGCAAAACAGCACCGGATTCTGTTTGGATTCAATGCGTGGAGTGCAAGGACTGGGGTCATGAAGGCTGCGTGAGGGCCCACGAAGTTTATTTCAAGTACTTCTACTGCAAAAACTGAAGGGCTAAATTTTTTTCACACTGTCTCATTTTTCCCCGCAGGTTGGGGCAAAATGAGACATCTCGTGCATTTTTTATTTCTTTTTAAAATAGTGGCACATGGTCATATTTATTTCTTTTTATTTCTTTTTAAAACAGTGGCAACATGGTCATATTTATGTAGCACATACCTTGTACCCTAAGGAAAGTTTCTGCATTGACGTTTAAGGGTAAAGAGTGAAATAAAAATAAATATTCACCAGACAGACAGACAATGAACTTTATTAAGATAGTCCTGAGGAGCACCGCAGCCGTTCAGGGCGGCAGCGCCGCGGGCCGCTCCCACGTGGGGACGGGGGAGGCCAAGCCTCACCGCCGCGTCGTGGGCCCTCTGGACGGCCCTTAACTGGTGTAGTAGGTTCGAGCCCTCCTTAGCTCGGAGCACCACTCTTCTTCAGTGAGGCGTTGAGGACCCCGTAAGGAGGGACACCGCCAGAGCATGTGATCTAAATTGCTTCGCGCGCCACAATCGGGACAGTCCGGTGCAAAAGTGTCCGTGTAAGAACTTAGGGTTGATAGACTGGGATAAGACCAGGTCTGCAGCATTCGAAGTGCGTGGCAGCCTGCGGCCTGGAGAGTTTCACGTGCGGAAGAGGAAACGTTCGCCTAGACAGCTGGTAGGTGCTTAGAAACCTCGTTGAACGTGAATAAAGGATCTCGAAAGATCCTCCCGACCAGTCCCCGAGTTTTCAAATTTTTGTCTCATTTTGCCCCACCTTACCCTACAAGAGTTTCAGCGACGAAATCTATTCGGCTCTAGACAAGAACCTCTTTTGCTGTGCTTTGTTCTTAGACTTGGCAAAAGCATTCGAAACTGTGAACCATGACATTTTATTAGAAAAGCTATTTCGTTTGGGCGTCAGGGGACATTTTTTTTATGTGCTCCATAATTACCTGTAAGACAGTTCACAGGTGGTTAAGAGAAGTAGAGAAGTAATTAGCAATGGAAAATATGTTACAGCCGGTGTGCCACGAGGATCTGTGTTGCCACTGTTGTTATTCAATTTATTTATGAATGGCTTTCCCTCAGAAATCCACTCATAAATAAATTAAGTACAGCTAATGTGTATCAGTATGCAGATGATACGGTGCTACTAACACGTCACATACGTTATGAAGGAGCAATTCATGCTCTTCAGAGTGCAATTCATACGGCATGCTATGGTTTGAAAAAAAATTCTTAACTGTCAATGAAAAGAAAACCAAATGCATCTGATTTCGAAGCCCTTTAAAAATACAAAAAAAAATAGATATGCCAATTTTTCTTCATACCGAACATTGCAATCCGTGCAAATGTACTGCAGTAGAAAATGTTGAGACATTCAGGTGCTTAGGTGTAATTTTTCACAGTGGTATGTCTTGGCAGCATCACATGGCATCTATATGTTCCAAACTGAGAAGTGTTGCATGTATACTTTTTAACATAAAGAGCTTGGTGCCTCTCCCAGTGAAGAAAATGATAGTTCACGCGCTAGCATATAGTGTTCTGAGATATGGTATTACAATTTTCGCATTTTGCTCCGAGCGCTGGAAAGCACGTATAGACAGTCTACTTCGAAATATTCTAAAAAGTGTTGCTTACGATAGCAAGTTAGATGCCAAAACTATTTTTCATGATTTAGGATTTTGTATGTTCCAGGATTTGTTTACCAGAGCAGTTATTCTGAGATATAATTGGTGTGATGATTTCAAAGCGCCATATGATACGCGTCGACCGCTGAGAGAAAAAAAAAGCGTTTTTACTGTATCGTGGTCTTCTACCAGATGTAGAGAAGCGTGCAGAAGTGTATATATTCCTAAAATCTTCAATGAACTACCTCCAGGAGTTTCTTTTTTCGGCTACGTCAGAAAAGCAGTTGAAATTATTCTCTGAGCTGTGAAATTGCATGGCGTATGGTCTACTTTTATGTAATATATGCTCTTGGTCCCTTCTTTGTTCTCTTTTTTTTATTTACTGCCTGTAAACAAGCATTGGTGTCAATTATTCGTCTGTTCGCTGGCAAAAAAAAAAAGAAAAAAAAAGGCTATTTTGTGACCTTGTAACCACATCACTGTAACCGGCTCTGCCGGACCTAGTCGCACAAGTCTTTGGAGACTTAGACATGCCCGTTTCTTTGTACTTCTAATGGATGTGTACAATAAAGTATTATTATTATTATTATTATTATTATTATTATTATTATTATTATTATTATTATTATTATTATCCGCTGACGTGTTCGTCATCTTAGTCATCACCATCGACGAAAAAGAAGAATAAACTGACCACACCGGATGGCTTTCGCCTTCGAGTCGGTTTTTCTCGTCCGATATATATTTTGCGCTATCGTCTCGCCATTCATCACCACCATCGAGCGCGGACGTACTTAGATAGCCTGTCTCTATCGTTACTCATCGTCCTCGGTGTAAAGCGACACACACATAGGACACAGGGCCTCAGCTTTAACTCGCAGGTTACGCTTTATGCGGCACGGCTCATTTTGATAAACGACGGTCCCTCAACTACAGCATGAAACGGTGGTTTCCCACACGGAAATCCTTCTGACCAGAAGCGAATATTCGGCCTCTTTCTGAAAGGCGTTTAGGGACGCAAATTCCGAATCGATCACGTCCGATGACGTGCGGCCAAAAGTTGCCGTACAAATGGCAGCTATGCAAGTGGCGCGCGGGCAAGAAGCGGCGCATTTTTCCTGGTGGCGCGCGTGTGCGAATCATTTCGCGAGCGAGCGACCCGCTTTTTCTCCGGCGGTCTTATTAGGCCCGTCGACCCACTTGGCAGACAATGCGCGGCTGCTCGATAATGGCGCGTATGAGCAGAACGCGGCCTCAATGCGTGTGCGGCCGGGTGTGACGGAGAGGGCGAACGATCCGCATACCGGCTGCTGTTCGTACACTTTCTCGCATGCTAACCTTGTCGCTTCTCTGTGGGCTCTCTCTATCGGAGATTATTGCGCCACACCAGACTGCAACCAAGACGACGTTGTTGGTCAAACCGCGTGGTATTGTCCTTCCCTTTCCGTACGCTCTATTTTTATTAACTTCAAATAGGCAACACCAACTAGCGCGACGCCGCTCCCTTTTGCAGTTCATTATACGACTCGGAACAATATGAACTCTGAACAAAAAGCGACACACTCGGTGAAGGTGGCTGACCAGCGGAGCTGACGGGCAAAAACAATCTTTTTTGGGAGTTGTCGGAGGGATGCGCAGGCGTAGTTTTATCGTAAGCGGCGGCCTTCCTTCGAAAGCTGTTTTCGAGCGGCATCGGCATTTTGCCTTCTTTCTAGCGTTCCTAAGCATCTAGAGCGACCACCTAACGAGCGTGTGATGAAACGCATCTTTGTCACGAGATTTGCCCAATCTCAGAATTCCGCTGATGCGTGCAATTCTCCGCATCAGATTTAACATGTCCTGCAGAGAGCTTTTCCCCTCTGCTCAGGAGCCATCGATGGCAGGCCTCGCACAGGGGGCGATGTCATCGCGTGCGCCTTCCGTGCGACGGAGATAGCCGGCTCGTTTCATGGCTGCTTCGGCAGCGCTCGTCGGCAGAGCTCGCGCACTTTTTCTCCCACGTGGAACATACGATGCGCGGCACGATGTTATCGATTGGGCCAAACTTACTACAGGAAAAGCTCGTTAATTCGACACCCGCTAATTCGTAAAGTCCCATTATTCGGACGCGTTATCTGGTCCCGGCAAGCATAAGTATTGTTCAATGGCATCAAGATCTCGTTAATTCGGACATATCTGGCCGCAGCCCGGTTAATTCGGGCGATTCTCGGAGCGCGCCAACGGAAAATTTCGGGCACACTTGCGGCGACGCAAAGGAGCGGAAACGGCGTTCACGGACAACTGAACCAAGGTGGCGCAGTCTGCATCGCCATCGTATTCAGCGCGAACTGCATGGTAGCGACAGTAACGATACTACGGGTTAGCACGCTTCGGGTTAGCTAAAACAGGGGGGGAGCCGCGGTCACATTGTAAACAAAGTCACGAGTGGTGAGAAATGCAGCTTTTACAGCGCTCTTATGTAGAGTACTCGGAGGATTTACGTATTCAACAAGAAACTGAAAGCCTATTGACGTAATAATAATAATAATAATAATAATAATAATAATAATAATAATAATAATAATAATAATAATAATAATAATAATATCTAGGGTTTTACGTCCCAAAACCACGATATGATAATGAGGGACGCCGTAGTGGATGACCTGGGAAGTTTCGACCATGTGGTGTTCTTTTACATGCACTGACATCGCACAGGCACAGTACACGGGCATCGAAATGAGACCGCCGCGGCCGGGATAGAACCCGCGACCTTCGGGTATTGACGTAATAGACATTTGTTTATCACTTCCTTGTACTTTCAATAATTCGGAATGCGGGTTATTCGGGCATCTCCCTCCGGTTCCCGTGAAATTGGAATTAACGAGCTTTTACTGTATTATCGATTTAGACTTTATACGGAGCCCGCCGAAAGTGTCCACATAATTACTATCGCAATAATGGCACAGTGGTTCAATGAAGTAACATGCACATAACGTCGTTGGTATTATCATCTTTTATTTTCTCTTTTTTTTTTGTTTACCATTGTGACTTGAAATACGAGTGTCTAACTACGCCGGGGAACAAGAAGAGAGGGACAAGCCCATACTACCAGCTGAAAGTTTTATTTGGAAAGAAATGACGTATGTATGCCGACCGGTAAATTTTCCGGAACAACATTCGAAATGAGAACACAGCGATAAAAAATACAAGCGATTTTTTCCCAAATCACCAACAAACTCGCCCAACCAGTCATTCATCACTATGGTAACCATTGCTTTGTAGTGACTGTGAAACACCGCCATCGGTCGCACTTGATCACTGGCCCAGTTCTCGCCCAATTTTAGATCGATACAGCGTCGACGCGGGGTCGGCGCATTCGCTTCATCATAACACTTCACTGCAAATCTTACGCTGCTATAACTCATCGGCCACAGAGAGGCTATCCGACGTTACTGATACTCCGGACGACACGCGTTCGGACTGTCGCGGTCTGGTTAGCTAACGTGCTAACAGTTCCAGTAAAGCCACTGCATTCACGCTGTTGCTCAGGCCGGCACCCTCTTCATGCTCGTTATTCTTCAGTACGGACGTTGGCGTAGTCAGGGGGGGTTCAAACCTTCCCCAAATGTAACTTAGTAAATTGAAGCTTTGTGCTAGTTGGTTTTGCTTATTGGTCTCTTCTTGTGGTCCGTGTCCTTCATGCGCAACGTTATACCCACACATCCAATGAAAGGGGCAACATCAAAGCTGCTGTCCCTTTCAATTTTTTCTTTGCCTTGTCATGCTTTTAAATAGATGTCGCTTAACTGTCCCCCCTAGATCAGGGGTCTCAAACACGCGGCCCGCTAGGCTCTCGAATGCGGCCCGTGGCTAACATAACAGTAAAATGAAAATGGTATTTCTTAATCAGCGTTCAGATCTGAGTCAATTTGCAGATCGGTATCGACATGTTCTTGGAATCCTGGCACCAATTTCCTTCTGAAATTACCGTTATATGAGATATGGGAAAGTTTTCTTTCAACAGACTCCCCCCCCCCTTCCCCCCCTCCTCCCCCCCCCCCCCCGCTCTTACCTACATACTTCACGGACCCCGGAACCTGCGGGAGTAATTAGCGTGACTGCGGCCGGCTGGCTGAGGTGAGTTTGAGACCCCTGTCCTAGATAGTTATAGTGAAGAGTTGGGATAGTTCTTATCGAGCAGAATAAGGGGCACCGTTAAGCGACATCTATTTAAAAGCATGACAAGGGCAAAGAAAAATTGAAAGGGACAACAGCTTTGCTGTTGCCCCTTTCAATGGATCTCTTCACGCATCTTCTTTCGCTTTTGCCGGAGTCCTTCAATACCTTGTATTCAAGGACTCTGGCAATAATAAGTATTGAAGGACTCTTGTTGTGCCCAGGTACTACTAAGTAATTTCTAGCGTTAAGGGGAGAAGCACAAGAAGCGTGGTCCTTTCTAGCGTGGTCCTGTTTTAGTTCTTGTTGTCCTTGCGCCCTTTACGCTAGTAATCATGTCTTTTACGTCCCCTTAGATTCACTGAAGGCCTCACTTTTATTGCGATAGTAATTATATGGACACTCTCGGCTGCTTTCTACCGTCGGCGTTGGTCTCGCCGTCGCCGTCATGCCCCGCATATGTATATGTATATATATAAATATAAAAGCCACGAAGAAAAATATTTTCCGACGTGCGGAATCGAACGGGCGACCTCTCGCTCAGCAGCGCGCGGCACTAACCGCTAGGCCACAGAAGCGCACGTCCCTCAGCATGCTAACGGCGAGCTATTTATATACACCATTCACCGCTGGCGGTACGCCGATCTCGGGGGAATATCAGTGTGTTCTCTGCCTTACCAGCGAACCAGCGAGATGGCGTGAAGTGCGCGCTGGGCGCCACTCGTTGCGATGCATTGGCTCCTCAACCCGCCCTTTGCCCTCGCGGCGTAGTCGCCCGTGCCCGTGCGCGCGCGCTTATCTTGGGATGGGGCATGGGGGGCGGTTTTACGTCGTGTGCTTTCGCCGGAAAGATTGCGTTTAGGTTACAGAGCGCACAAAGGTCACTTCGCTCGCTGCAGAGGCCCTGTTCGCGAAAGAAGCGCGCTGTTCAAACACACAGCGAAGTAACAACTGTGACTCTTGTTAGTTCGCGCTCGTCCTGTGTATACCTGTGCGTATGTTTCGTGCGCCCTTTGTGTTTGAGCAGAGCGATAAGCGTGGAGCTGTGAACGTTGTTAGTTCCCACTCGTCCTGGGTTTGTTCTTTTCGTGCGTCCTTTTCGCTTGAGCAGTGCGCTCCAAATTTCGATCTGCTTGGCGTTCTTGGCGTGAAATCCCAAGTTGTTGCTATCGCATTGATTGCTTCGCGCTTGCGGTGAAACTGTGACTTTTGCGATAGCAATTATATGGACACTCTCGGCTGGTTTTCGCCGTCGCCGCTGCCGCCGCCGTCATGCCCCGTATATGTATATGTATCTATATATTTATAAAAGCCACAAAGAAAAATAATTCAGATAAATGCTTCCGACGGGCGGCATCGAACGAGGGACCTCTCGCTCTGCAGCGCGCGGCGCTAACCACTGTGCCCCGAAAGCGCACGTCCTTCAGCGTTCAAACGGCGGGCTATTTCTATACAGCGAGTTTTCAGCGTGTTTTCAGCATTACCAGCGAGATGGCGCAAAGGCCGCGCTCAGCGGAACTTAGCTCGGTGCCCGCCCCGCTCGTCGCGACGCCCGCGCGCATGCACTCATCTCCCTCACGCTCTCTCGCGCACTTTGCTCCGTGGGGGGGTAGATGCCCTTGCGTGCGCTTATCTCTCGGGGGGTAGGGGGGCGGGAGAATTGGGCATTCGCCGGAAACGATTGCGTTGTAGTCACCGAGCGCACGAAGGTCACTTCACTCGCGGCAGTCCCCCCCGTTTGCGAAAGGAACACGCTTTCCAAACACAGCGAAGTAACAACTGTGACACTTGTTCGCGCTCGTCCTGTACCTGTGAATACGTTTCGTGCGTCGTTTTTGTTTGAGCAGCGCGTTAAGTGTCGAGCTGTGAACGTTGTTAGTTCTCTCTCGTCCTGTGCGTGTTGTTTTCATGCGTCATGTGCGCGTGAGCAGCGCGCTGTACGTTTCGACCTGCTTGGCCATACGTCGCTTGACATTCCAATTTGTTGCTATCGCATTGATTGCTTCGCGCCTTGCGGCGAAAGTGTGAGTTTTGTTAATGACTAATTCTAGTGTACTTATAAGGCAGCCCACGTGCTAGAAGCATTTCTTACAATTCCTACCACTGAGTGGAATTGTTACTAGCGTTACCATTACTTACCGTGCTCACTGACACTGCTTTGGCGTATATGTCAGGCTGTTAGCATGTAATACTAACTTCTACAGCCTTTTCCTTTTCAGAGTGCAAGCACCGATGTTGCTATTGTATCCCGCGTCCTGTCCTGCGTCAGCTCTTTCGTGACGATCCCTCGTCAGTTTGCGAGAAGTCCGATGATGCGTGGAGGTTTGTTCGACCTCGCTAAGGTCTGCGCCTCCCGGTCGCGTTGGTGCATGCAGTGCGCGGCAAACGCTTAAGGGCGTTTGTGAGCTGCCTCTAAATAATTATCGTGAGTTTGTACGGGCCTTTCAAGGTAGCACTGGCAGCATGCAAGGAACGAAGGCTGTAGGAAGTTTGCGAATTCACGGCGGAGAACAACTGCGCGGTGTGCTGCAAACAAGATGTCACCTGCTGCGTTTCATCGCGTGACGCATGCTTATTTTGGGAACTTTCGTGACTCAGGCCGGCCAGAAATAAACGCGCTGCGGGTGGTACCCGTCAAAGGTTTTTTTTTTTTCTTCGAGTTCTTTCCTTGAATAACACACAACTCGCGAGTGTGCTCCTGGCCCCGCAATCACACAAGATGTGTTACGCTAGAATCGTTCCCTGAGAGATTTACCAGCTAACTCTGATGTTAGACATGTCATTAGTGAAAAACCAATGTCAGCAATGTAATTAAGCATGCGAAGCTTTGTGAATTCGAGCCCTGGTCCTTCGCTTCCTGCCTCTCTAACACAAAGCGCACATCAACATCGCACCGCAACCGAAGAAATTTTACGGCATTCGGCCTGCAATGGATTTCAAAATCACGCATCGATTCCGTCGTATGTTGCGCGTAAAAGATGATATCTCTTACAAAAAAGCCCCGAAGTATACGTAAAGTCTATGTGACTTCGCCTAACGTTAGCAAGAAGACCTCGGTCAGCCCCTAAAACTATAACAAGACAAATGCGACGCAGTTAAAAAGATGTTAGCGTTTCTTTGACTGTGTCGCATTTTTTCTTCTCCAATTTTAGCTTTAGTTGCCGGTTGTGAGGTGTTCTTGCGTATGGTTATAATCTATGGTTTTGGGAGCGGGATGCTGTGTTCGTGCGTGATGTTCTTTTGGAATCAGTGTTGATCGATAAATGGGTGTGGATTTCTGAGAATAAACTGTAGTTGAAGTTAGCGCTCGTTTAGTGTTCCTGTTCCTTCATGTGTGCTTGTCGTTTGCCCTTATGGTTCAATTATGAATTTTCCAATCTCCCCCAAGTTTTAGTTCGTCTGTGAACTTTCGAGTACGAATAATCTTTCGGCGCATTCGCCTAGGCATAGTAACGCCTGTAAAAATGAGGTAAGATTTGTCAATATCAAAATTTTTTGGTAAAAGCAAGAAGGTGCTGGAAGCAGAAATGGTAGATGCACATTAAATAAGAAGTAAAAAAAAATGTTACCTCTATTAATTATGCGCCGGTCAGCTGTGTTTAATATTTTTAAATGTTTTTGAAATTGATCGTGCACTGGCAGTGGCCGATGGCTGTGCTGTTGTACGCGGAAAATTGCTGCGCATGTGTGGCTTGTGTTTACGGGGTGTTTTTTTTTTTTCAACACGTAAGTGTTTTATGCCGGGGATCTAACCAAGACTTCAGTAACGCATTTCGGTGACGGAAATGAGGTCGAAAAAATACATATGATCAGATGGCAAAGAAAAAATGCTCCGTCAACAGGTGTCGAACCCACGACAACAGATCCCGGGCACGCTATTCGTTGCGCCACGCACTGCGGGGCTTTACAAACGCTTCTTCATATCTCACAATTCCCTCTCATTGTGCTCATCGTCGGCGGGGTTGTGTCGCCCTTTGGGAAAGGTAAAGTGAAGAATGCATCATGAGCGTGTCCTCCGTGATTAGCTCCTGCAACGCGTCGTTGCTATACGCGTCCGTTCTATTCGGCCCGTTTATAATAGAAGTGCAATTTGTCAATGCCCGAACACACCGCGAGGTGGCGACCTCAACCCAAGCTTTGGCGTTGCACATAGCATCCAGCCATACGAAAAATAGCTTTGCAACGCGCGCTGCCTCGCCTGGCGGTAACACCACGTACCCTGCATGCCGTTGCCCCGAGCGAAATCGCGGCCGGGCTGCTGGGGAGACACAACGTGCGTTGCGTTTCGCTGTAGTCCGGCCGCGGTGTTCATTAACTCTTTTAACATTCCGCGACATTGCGTCCTTACACCAAGGTCTGCGTCGAATCCGCGACGCTGTTCTGGCTGTCACATCGCTTTATCTGATTAGGCTCTCACCGTTAATTACTACAGCTACCACAAGGGCTTGCTTACGCATCGATCATGGAGGTTAGTCATCGGGATGGAGATGAACCACTCAGCGTCAACGTGGGTGCATCCACGCTAAACGGCGCTACAGCTGCAAAACACCAGTAGACATTGTGCAAGCTCTCTTATATGAATTTACAGCAAACATTCAACTATTTCTGTAAGGACACGTTTTACTTTCGTGTTATACCGATTCATATGACGGAGAAATCAAACATGTTTTTAGACAATACTGATTTTTAGCAAAAATCTCATTATAGTAAGGCTGTCGTTTTCGCACACGAACTTCACATCAGGCGGAAACGCTTTGCCGCTGCTGAAATGACATTAACGCGACTTATTAACAAAAACTCGTTAATTACCTTTTTAATAATCGCCTTGAGCACAGTCGTTCATATTGCAAAGTTTCAGTCCACACCCATTTATGGCACATCCACTTTTTTTAGAAATGCGAAAAGTTGGACGTAATTCGAGATATTCATCATTGAATTCTAAGGGCGATATCGAAACTGATCACACCCGGCACACAAAAAACGCGACCACTCTGTTACTTACGTCAGACCCTGTAACTAGCCGTGACAGGGCAGCCACAAAATTTGAATGAAGGCGCATCATGGCCGTATCTGTCCGTGAAAAACCGCAAGTCGTCTCACTTGCGACAGCGGTCTCAGCCTACCCTCGCGTGTCATGTTTGGTGCTGATCTGCTTGGCCAAGAATTGAGTGGTCGTATAAACTTTCAAGCTGTGCGCAAGGAAAAGCAATATCAACCTCTTTCTCTATGAAAATGTCCTCCGTGGTGGGTGTAGCGGTTACGGCGCTCGGCTGCTGGCCCGAAGGTCGCGGGTTCGATACCGGCCGCGGCGGTCACATTTCGATGGAGCCGAAATGCTAAGGTGCGTGAAATGTGCAATGTTAGCGCACGTTAAAGAACATCAGGCTGTCGAAATTTCCGACTCCACTCCGGCATCCCCCGTTGTCATGTGATGGTTATGGGACATTAAACCCCAGATATTATTGCTCTGTTAAGAATGAAACTCAGGAGAACCCACTGCGGCTCTTCTCGCCGACAGCTAGGCGATAAAGTTTTCGCGCATGTTTGTAATTTAAGAAAGAAACAGATATGCACTACACATCCCACGTAAACAATATGCTATATACCTGTGTGTTTGAGACTGCTCGCAGATTTTCCTGACCAGATTGTGCTTCGGCGCGCCTCGATTCAAATTTCGTCACTTCCTTGTCACCGGTAGTACCGGTCTGGCGTGACATAGAGGCCGCGTTTGCTGCGCTCCCGGCGCCGTTAGTTTCGATATCGCTCTTAAAATTCCGCAATGCATATTAATAACGCGCAACTTTGGTGATTTCTAAAAAAACTAGTGTGCCAGAAATTGGCCCGAAGTGGGACCTTTTAATAGAAACAACTGCGCTCGTTTAAATGACTGAAATTGAAATTTATTCGGCAACAAAAACATGTTACGGGGAGTGCAGGTAAAAGCTGTGAGATTAGACCTGACCCCCTGGTACACTGGGTAGCACAGAAGCGTGCTGCTATGTACAACATAATAAAAGACGAGAATGTTTCATGATGTGCTTAAAAAGACGATTACAATGCAGGCATAGAAAATGGTAGTCGCCACGTCACATCGTTATACAAACACTAATTGCAGTTGTTTTGGTGATATTTTAGATATGTTAATGTTATGTTCCCTGGCTATGCGGTTTAGAAGTGTAGGAAGCTGAAATTTTAACATTTGATTTCCGTAATTTCTCCTGCATTTCGATATGTACCACACTTCAGGTTGACGTACATTGTAAACCGGGCAATTAGGAAGGTAATTAACGACTTTTGGATTATCGCATCAATATCATATCAGTTGCAGAATAATATTACCGCCTCGACACACAGTTCATGTGAGAAAAACGACAGGAGCCTGACTTCTATAAAATTTCAATGAGAAGGCAGTTACGTAGTAGAGCTGGTGAGCACGGGACAACAAGGAAGAGACAATAGACACATGGGCGCTCTTCCTTGTTGTCCTCGTCCTCACCAACGCCAAGTAACTGCCTTCTCATTATGCATCAACAAGTCCACATCGCTACGCTCGTAGACTACATTTAATTGAGAAATCTGTATTGTCTAATAAAAAAAAAGACTTTGTATATTGCGAAGTTCTTTCAAGAATAAAGTGAGCTGCGAGTGACGCTCTTTGGATCCTTTGGCTCGCCTTTTCCTTGGTGTGTTGCGTCTTCTTATTCCGCGAAGCCTATAAGTACTTCACTGCTCGTAAATGGTGTATGCAAGTAGCTCGCCGTTAGTATGCTGGAGGCTGCGAGTGCGTTTACGGCCCAGTGGTTTCACGCATCGCGTGCTTCGGAATGTATTCTTTAGGACTACATTGATCTGTGGGATGTGTGTCTGTGGATATATAAGTATGAGAGGTGGCACTTCAAGAAGACTTCGGTTATTTAGGTGAACGTGTCGGTCAGGGCCTGACCTTTGTCAAGATAGATAGATAGATAGATGGATAGATAGATAGATAGATAGATAGATAGATAGATAGATAGATAGATAGATAGATAGATAGATAGATAGATAGATAGATAGATAGATAGATAGATAGATAGATAGATAGATAGATAGATAGATAGATAAACGGCCGTCATGCCGAAACGTAGGAAGAAATAAACATTTTCGTGCGTTCGTCCGCCATTTCTCAACAAGGGGAGAAATTCTGGCCTTGTTGGTAAGACATTACGTAATATTTAGCGCAAAGTGACACAAGGATCAACAAAATGTTTTATTTCAACCAAGTGCGAATATATACTGGTGATGCTCACACGATAAAGCCAGATGTCTTACGCAGATATCTACTTTTTTTGTCATTCTGATGTTTACAGGAGACGCGCAGAAACACACACAGGCGCTAAGTGGGGGTCACGTCTTCGTTCCTTTCGCTATAAACCTCACAATGTCCTATCAACACATCCAAAACGCTACGTTAGTGAGGTTAACGTTTAGAACTTTGACTTTACCGAAGCACCTGAAATATAAGAAAAATGCCTATTAATGACGCAAGTTGCACAACCTCTTCGAAGCATAAGTTGGGCTCAGGAAAACATAGTGGTCGGCCTCAGGTGAAGTCAAAAGGAGGGTAATGCTATAATGAGTATTAACGTCCAAGTCTGAGTAAGTCCAGCTGGGAAAAAAAATTTCGTGAGTCTGAGTCGGAGTGAGTCCGCCTGGGAAAAATTTTAGTGCACTTGAAGTATAAACATCAGCGTAGAAAAACATGGAGACCATGGTCTCAAAGCATATAGCACTGCAATGGGACTCCTGGTGGAATTTTCACACGAATAGTAAAAAATGCACCACGCATATCCTCGAAGTGAATGATGATAATGGGCGAATCACGCTGATTGTTCGGTAACCGTGAATCTCCCGCGACATTTTGCCCACTCGCTCATGGAAATGAGTGACAACGCGTGTGTGTTCAGTATATAGGTGTTTTATTGGTCATAACTCGTATGTCGTATTCAGTTCTGGATTCCGTTTTCCTTTCATTATAACCGATTTGTGGTCCGTGAAATGTAGAGCCAATGGATTCTTCGACAATGGCAGAAAAATAATCTTCGTCATCTGTACATATCATCATCAATGTGATTTAGCTCGAGCCGGGCTGATGTTTTCGCACCTGGGCTATGAGCGTGCACGCCGCCGCACGCCGACAAGGCTCGGTCTTAAGGTTCTTCGCCCCTAGAAGATTAGCAGGAGGGAGCATAGAACGAGCATAAAACAACGAGAAAAACGCACGGCTAATAAATTCATATTCCATGCTAGACCTCAGGCGCATTCATTCTACAATGTAGCTTTTAAAAAAGACAGGGGAAGCTTGAAGAGAAATTCTTCAGTACGAGGTCTCGTTGCCCATTCGACAAGCGGAATCGTCTTCTGGTTGAAGAAGACAAGTGCGCTTGTCCAAGCGTAGGCTCCAGTGACACCCCGGTGGTAAATTATTTTACATCAGTCTAGCTTTTAGTATCAGCAGTTTTCCCCCCACTTGTGCTGTACGAGAAAAAAATGAAGGCAGTTTTCAATTTTCGGTCATTCCTCAATCTGTGCTATGTCCAGTGCAGGTTGAACAATGAACAATGAACTCGAATTCATTCCGACCTGCGCGAGTTGGCTCAACTATATTCCAGCGAATTCTTTCTTTTGTAACCTAAACTCAATCTCTGCCATCCTCGCCTGCGTTTTCCATAGCTTGGTATCAATTTAGTGACTTCAGAGTGACCACCGATTGTCTCCCCTACGTATTACGTGGCCCGCACAGGTCCATTTCCTTCGCTTATAATGTCAACGAGAGTATCGGCTGCCCTGTTTGTGCTCTGATCTGTTCTGCTATCTTGCGGTCTCTTAATGACGCCTGTCACGACTTTCTAATGTATGGCGCATGAGCTTTAGCCCATCCCTATTTTGCGGTGAATTTCCTTTTCGTGGGCCGCCACGCTGCCCGAATGGTTAAGATGCTCGGCTGCTGACCCGAGAGATGCGGGTTCACTCCCGGCCGTGGCGGTCGCATTTCCATGGATGCGAAATGCTCGAGGCTCGTGTACTGCGCGATATCAGTGCACGCTAAAGAACCCCAGGTGGTGGTCGAAGTTATCCGCAGCCTTTCCACTACGACGTATTTCATAGCGTTACTTGCTTTAGGACGTTGAACCCTATCAAGCGAAACAAACAAACCTTTTCCATGGGTAAACCTTTACTGTTAGTAATTGGTGTAATAAACATAGCTTTCCACACATATAAAGTTGGGCTGCTAATTTGAAACACTCGTTGCTTTACCAGACTATCGAGCATTATTTTTGTCTTCAGCATACGCCCTCTAGCTGATTTAAAAAGCTTTTCGCTTCAGGTCTTCAATCGTTTTTGCAATTGGTAACCGTGATTGCTTGAACAGCAGTGCCGTCTGGCAACCTTAAGTTGTCGAGACATTCCTCCTCGATCTTTAATTCTACTTCTTCTGAATCCAGCCGTCTAAATACTTCAAAGCATGAAGCGATCAACACTGGAGAAACCTCGTCTCCTGGTCTGACTCCATATCCGGTCGCAATTCTTTCACTTTTCTTGCAGGGAAAGCGGCATAGCTCTAGAGTCCTTGAACATGTTAATTTCTGTTGCAGTACTGGATATCTAATTTTATAACAAAGCTATAAACATTACATATGCACTCCTATGATACAGGCGTCATGCCGGGATAACGTCAATTGTGGTTCCAGTGTCGGCTGACGTTACATCAAACCATAAGTTGGCCTTTAAACATCAGTGTAGTCGGCGTTACGGGTAACGCCACAATGTGCACACTACAACGCTTAACAAAACACGTCGATCCACCTCGACACGCTTGGCTAAAAGCCAGAAAATGCAGTATAAACGATTGCTGCCAACTGCTTGGCATGAAACCGATTCCTACAAAGTGTGGCATCTGCCAAATTTTTATTTATTTATACTTCACCGGTTTCAGAGGGACACTAAATGAGGGATGGCATGTTTTTATATTGGTTATATCTCTGGCGGCCTGTTTCGTTTGTGGTTAATATTGCTCTTGTTTTATTGCGATAGTAATTATATGGACAGTCTCGACGGGTTTTTGCCGTCGCCGTCATGTCGCGTATGAAGTCTAAATTGATAAGATCCTCCAGCGCATCGTACGTTCTATCCGCGGGTAATAGCGCGCGAGCGGGGCGACGAACGCGGCTGAAGCGAAGATCAAACGAGCCGGCGCATCTCCGCCGCTCCGAGGCGCATGCTATAAGATCCCCCCGCCTGTTAGACCGGCCGTCGAACGCTCAAGCAGAGAGGAAACGCCCCGCTCATCTTTAACGAGCGTGAAAAGACGCGAGGGGAAGGAGGGGGGGTCCCTCGAGCAGAAACTGCGACCTTTGATTTTACGAGCGCGGTAGTCGCTGGCGCGTGCGCTATGTCGTTATCTCGGCAGTGGTCAGCGGGCGGCTTCTACGTGCTTCGACGAAAGTTGTTAGTGCGCAGGGTCCTTGTCCGTTTTGTGTTCTTGTGTCTGTCGTCTCTGTGCATCTACGCAGCGCATCGTTACCCTTCAGTCTGTAGGAACATTATTCGTAGAAGCAGGTCACGCTTGATGTCGCGGACAGATAATAATTACTAGTTACCATAACGACAGCTCAGCTTCAAGCAGTGATATCTGGTTGAAGAATACCAGTCCAGCTTCATTTTATTGCGGATCACTTTTTTTTCAAGCTTACACGAGCACGCGCGCTGTGTATCAGCAATAGAATCTGGCTCGTGCATCAACGTCGGTGACGGGCATCGTGAACAGCGTGCTATAGCCACGCCGCGCGTTTGCCAACATGCGCGCAACTTAGTCAGCTTGATCTTCCGAAAGGTGCACTTAAATTTCATCTTTAATTTCATGTTATATTCTGCAGAAGAACTTCGTCGATTTGCGCTGAAAACCACTCATCATGTTATATTCTATAACTTCCCCATTTTTAATTCTTATTAAATTTCAAATTTAAATAATGCCCCTCATTTGGTATCTGTCACATTGACTGGGCAAACAAGAAGTTCGTCAATCCGTCTTGGCAGGCGCGCCACGCGTTGCGTTGAGGTTCCTCGATGAAGACTGGAAGGCTGGAAGGGGAGGAAGTGCGTATGCAGCGGATTACACGTCAGAAAGGCTTGGAAACAGAGGTTAGTCGTTAGGCTTGTTCGCTATTTTATCTGCAAAGAATAATAAAATGGCTAGTAAGTGCGACAAAATAGCGTTCAATAGAAGTTCCAGGTAGCCAGAAAGTAACATGGTGCCAAACAGAAATTTTCGTAGCCAGATGGGGTTGTAAAGTAGCCAATATGGCCCAAAGTAGCCATCCAGCGGCAACCCTGTTTACAATCCCAGGGCGCATGGAAGCAGATTGAACAACTCACATGGAATGACACAAGGCGCATTACAAGGAGAGCGAGGCAGAAGATGCTATCGCCACTCATCGTATCACTTCTAAAACTTGCAGAGGACTAGCGTTCATCAACAACACACGCATAAACGTATACGCTCTTTGCACTGATCAGCCACGGATTCGAAACCTCTACAGAGTGCCCCAGCTAACTCTAGGCCAGAGTTTTAAACAAATTTGGTAGATCCCACATGCCGTCGTATTCAATGATTTGCGAAGCATGCATCACGAAGTTTACTGCGGGGCACTTTTCAAAATGAACATAACGTTATGAAGCGGATAAATGTAGTATTCAGTGCACATATGTAGAAATTTGATGCGCATTCACGTATCTTGAAAACATGCAAATGTGAGAATTGGTTGTTCATAGTTGCGTAACGACGCCACCATTAGTGGGAGCACTACCAGCACCAGCTGTGGTCGGCTGAAATGTTGTTCTTGTATTAGTCCGTGACTTTCTTTACGCGTAGCGTAATGCTGAAGCGTATGCTGATTTTTTAGGGGCGAAGCTCCTAAGGGTGTGGGTCTGTCCCTCCTCTGTAGTTGTCCGTAGTAGTAGTAGGTAGGTAGGTAGATAGCCACGTATAGTGGAGTGTACCCACTCCACGTGATAAAGATGACGATGACGTAGTATAGTGGAATGTACCCACTACACGTGATAACGATGAAGTATAAGCGCGTTCCAGTATAGTGGAATGTACCCACTACACGTGATAACGATGACGATGACGATGATGACCACGAAGTATAAGCGCGTTCCAGACCACACATTCTCTTTCTGCCATGGATGAGAACGATCGAGCTTCGCCCACTCATCATCATTCACTTCGTGGATATGGCGTGACTTTTTTCTTCGTTGCTTTGAGGCAAGTGGTACGGGTGCAGTAGTTGTGTGCATATCCTGGGCTTACCAGGAAAGTCCACTACACTGGCGTCTACTGGGGACAGACATGGGTAACTTTTGGTCTGACATAACGTCAGTGCTTGGGTTTGATTCCAGCTGAGATCCAGATTTTTTATCTTTGCATTCCTCGGATCTACGCTGCCGGATGTCCGTTTCTCTTTACCATAAGTAAGACATAAATAACTTTACGCTCTCACATTTAAGTTACTTATGTCTGTCCTCACCGTTCCGGGGTAGATATAAACTGTCAATGTCCTTGTGCCCGGATTGCGGGGAGGCATTTAGCACTCTAGCACATATGCTCTGGCAATTCCATGAGTTACGGGACACATCACACACCAGCGAACAGGACTGGGAAGACGCCATCGCAAGTACTCCACTCGATATCCAGTCTACGGCCGTCCAGAGGGCCCGTGAAAGAGCGGAGAGGCATGGCCTCCCGATTCCGACATGGGAGCAGCCAGCGGTGAGCCGAGGGCCTCAGCGGGTCCTGGGCGGCTAGTCCCTCAGTACTTCATTAAAGTTCTTTCTCTGTCTCCTGTGGCGCATACCCGCGTACCGCGGCCTGTGGTATACGGGTATGAGCCACACTTGTCTGGAGGAAAGGTTTTGACGATGTATGCGACAGGATTTTCACATTATTTATGTCGTAACCAGGCAGTCGTACTCCCCAAACTCTCTTACCCTTCCATGCCAATTTTAGTCTACACCAAGTCAAAATTTTGGTCTACACCAAGTTAAAGAGGCGATTACGAGAGCACCCAGACGTAGGCGGCCAGATAGATAGATAGATAGATAGATAGATAGATAGATAGATAGATAGATAGATAGATAGATAGATAGATAGATAGATAGATAGATAGATAGAGATAGATAGATAGATAGATAGATAGATAGATAGATAGATAGATAGATAGATAGATAGATAGATAAAAAGCTAAAAGTGCTTGCAGTCCGCAAAGAAATGCTTCGCATTTAAATTATGAATACGTGACACATTGCATCTTGCTGGACTACTGCACGGAGTAAGTAACACTACTTTTATGTTCTGCTTTACTGTTTAACTAGGCAAGGTTAGTTAACTAAGTTCTGACGTAATGAAGGTGGTGTCATAGCATTTGAATGAGAAAGTTGAAGATCGCTTTGAAGAGCGTCCGATTAGACAGCTTATAACTTTCTTTCTATTAAATATTACATTTTTCGTGCTTGCTACAGATGCCGAGATATGCAAAAATGCACCACGCAATGCCCGCTTGGGCGTCGTGGTTTCAGCGGTTTCAGTGCTTCCGAACGTTCCGCTTACAAACGATATCTTTCCTTCTGCTGCGGTTCACGGCAGCTATGAGCAGGCGCAGTGATTATCGCCTGTGTTGGCGCAAGCAACAGGTGCGTCATCGCAGAGCCACCGCAATCGTCGCTGTCCTGCCGCTGCCATGCAGCTCATTCAGCCAAATGACACGGTCGTTTGCATGCGCAACGTTCTGGAGCACACCGATCACAGCCTGAAGATGCGCGCAAGCGGGAATGTCACGGCAGTTCTTGGAAATTTTAAGGGCTCGTTTGTCTTTGCTTAATGAGAACTAACAGATATAAAAAATTAGTTAGTTCTCATTAATACGGTATTTCTCGTAGCTTATGTTTTAGCGCAAGGAAACACAAGAGAGAGAGAAAGGTAGAGGAAAGACAGGGAGGATAACCAGGAAGAACTCCGGTTGGCTACCCTGTACGGGGAAAGGGGAAAGAGGGTGCGAAAGAATGAAAGAGAAGGAGGGAGTCTATAAGGACACTACAAAGTCCCTGTCTAAAAGCATAGTGTGAGATCAGTCATAACTGTCGAGGATGTAAAAGAAGATACGAGGTCACAGCGCTGCAAACAACTGAGGTTTATTGCACATGATAACATCACCAATGAATACCCATGTACAAGAAGGAAGGGAAGGTTTTTTATAATCACCATAGCGCCACACATCGCTTTACAGCAACAGCGCCAGCGCTACCGCGACGAGAACACTATCTCTTTTTGAGACAAAGGAACAGTTCGGCAGCTGACACAACCGTTGCTTCTGCTCACTTCAAACGCCTCAACTTCTCTGGTCAACTGATCTGAATTTCTTGGGATCACTTTAGTTCTATTAAACATGAGCTTACACCACAACGCATTCAGTATGATGATGATGGCCACTCGTTGCCACTCTACTTACATTGTTAGAACGTTCTCGTATGCGGTCATTCAGGCATCTGCCTCTTTGTCCAGTGTACCCTTTTCTACATGGCAAGGTGATACAGTAGACAACACCTTCCGCGCATGGTACAAACTGTTCGCGATGCTTTTTACTGCAGTCATTACTCTTCTGCGCTTGATTTTTACACGTGCGCACAATCCACAAGGCTTTAATGGGGAGCGAGAAAAAAACGACGTCCTCGAAAACTCGTTTACCAATCTTCTTAAGATTGTGCCTTATGTTATGCAGATATGGCACAACGACCACTTTTTTTTCTGCATGTCTGCGAAGCGGCATCAGGACTATCAATAGCACATTTTCTTAACAAGCTGCCAGCCGCCGCCGTGAGCAGCTGCAGAGGGTAGCCAGCTGCGCAGAAGCGCGAAACATCACCCTCAAAGCTTTTCTGCATGAGATAATAATAATAATCGTTTAACGTTCCAAAGCCACCATATAATTATAAGAGACTTCGTAGTGGACGGCTCCAGAAATTTCGACCACCTGGGGTTCTTAAAGTGCACCTAAATCTGAGTACACGGGCCTCAAGTATTTTCGCCTCCATCGAAAATGCGGCCGCCGCGGCTTTCTGCATGAGATGCTGACAATATTTTATTTATTTATATTTTTAGGCGATACATTACACGATTGCAATGACGCTGGAACGAAAGGCGAAAGCACACACGCTTGACCAGGATCTCAGCGCAGCAAAACCGCAGAGATGAAGTAATCTTCACACGATAACAAGATAGGAGAGCATTATTAAAGCACCGATGAATGAGTGCTTGCTTAACTAATTTAGAATGCGCTGATGCGTAACAAAGAAGGGGCTTCTTTCCTCGGTGCTCGTAGCACCAACACGTATGACTGCTGAAAATATGAAAGGTGAAGTCTAAGATCCCACAATGCATCCGTTGACTGGCTCTTCACGTGTCATGGTTAGTGGTTTGAGGCATTCGCGAAAAACGGAGCAAATGGTCGATGTAGCGACAGCCAAGCAATCACTGTGACATTGTAGAAAGACCAAACAGTCATCGACATATCTGAATACTTTAGGAACCGCTATTGCTTCTAAGCGAGTGCGCAGAATCATGTCCTAATGGGCGAGACAGAGGTCACTTATAAAGGGGGGCGAGACAAGAACCAATACAAATGCTTTGTCTCTGTAAAAACGTGTAGTCACACCAAGTAGCGAACGTGGAACACAATATAACTTTAAACGATCTCAATACTGGCTAGCGGTTACACCAACTTCATTTTAGAAGCTCACTATGCCGTGGTTGCTCCTATGCTCCTGTCTATGCGTACGACCTGAACGGTACTGCTACATGTCTCAGCAACCACTACCTGGTACCTGGTTCTGGCTGATAAAAAAAGGTGGTTTTACTGTGCTCGAAAAAAGCGCGGACAATTCGAAGGCACAGTAATCATAAATTCTGTTTTTGTCAATCGAAATTGCATTGATTGGCCCTGAAAGGGTCAAGAATGAGGCGCGTAGACTGTGCAGGAACCTTAATCTAGAAGCCTATGTCGGATCTAGACAAGGCTAAGGGACTGTGTTTGCAGACGTTTTCTATTTCTGCTAAAACACCCAAGCACACATGATGGTGAATGTCCGTTCCGTGTGATCATTCAACAGAGGGGCTGTGGGCAGGAATCGGTTGCCCGTTTTCTTAAAGCAAAACTCAAAGTTTTAACCATTGAGAACCCTTTTATGATTAGCAGTTCTAACGATGTGATCGACTTTTGAAAAGGCAACACTCATGTAAGCTTCTCTGCTTTCTCTCCAGACGTAAAGAAGAAATGGTAGAGAAGGCAAAGGAGGGAGGTTAACCAGTCCAGGATAACCGGTTTGCTACCCTGCACGTGGGAAGGGGATGGGGGAGATTGAAAGAGGGAGGGGAAAGAGTGGAAAGAGAGAGAAAGTAGCACATAACACAGCACACACACAAACAAGCAGTCATTGACAGTCCATCACGCTGGTGTGGTACGCGACATCGCTGTCAGAGCCGCTTGTCCAAGTTCGTTTTTCTTAGAAACTTCAGTAGTTCCTTGGCCACCTTCAGCTGCGATGTCCTCTGTGAACGACATTCAAGAATAGATTCAACAGACATTTGTCTATTGTCACGGTCCGCTAGAACGGACGCCAGTGACTGTCTCTGAACATCATATAGCGGACAGTCACACAGGATGTGGCGCAGCGTCTCCTCGCAACGACAGGCATCGCAGAGAGCGTCGTCGGCCATCCCAATGCGAAAAGAATAAGACTTCGTGATGACACACTACTTTATCGTATATGGTTAGGTGTGGCTCCAGACGTAAAAGCTCTGCATATTTGAATAGCGCAAAAAGACACAGGGACACAGGTGAGTAAGGCGATACAGGCGCTAACTTTCAACTGACGTTTATTTTTTCCGGAAAGACAACATATATACATACAACAACTGGTCATGCGCAATGACACCGTCTAACAGCAAAAGCATAATCAGCATTTCAATTTACAATCCTACAGCCCTGAGATCAGCAAACCAAGTTCCTTACCAGACAGGGATAAAGACGGGTGGCTTATGCATTTGTCTCCCAACCTCGCAATGAAAAAAAAGCTTCGGCTGCCTCTCTAGCTGTTTGATCGCCGTTTTGGAATAGTACAGGTTGCATCATTAAAACACTCTGCGCAGTGAAGGGACAGGTGGCTACTTGGCCTGCATTTCATAGAAGAATGGTGTTCGCGGAGTCGGACGTTTACACACCGTCCCGAGTGACCAACATACGCGCGACCACACGACATTGGTAACTGGTATACAACAGCACTCTTGTTGCATTCTATGAACTTCATGGTATGGCGCATGTAACATTTTTTAGACAAGTTATCGCTTCCTTTTTTGTACAAACGGTCAACCGCGGGGCACCCACGGCTAAGTTTTCTTTGAGCGGAACATACTACATTCACACTGTATTTTCCGCCAATCTTTCTTAGGCGATGCGAGAGGCAATGGACATATGGGATGACAGTCATTTTCATCTTCTCTGGTTCGCATGGTTTCTTCGAATCAGATGGCGATTTAAAATATTTTACTGCTCTCTCGCACGTTGCGAGCAATGACGAGGACGGAAAACCTGCTTGCGTCAATCGAACAACCTGGCCTTCGAGACTCTGCCTCATAAGGTGGCAGCATGTTTTCGACAATGCAGACTTAAAACAGGAAAAAGCAATGCTGTTCTTAACTAGTTTCGAATGGGAAGATCTCAAATTCAAAACATGTTTTTCAGATCTTGGTGCACACATGTAACACGTGTGGTCAGACTGAAAAGATAATGTCACGTCTAAACACTGCAGTTTGTTGCCCGTAGGTAGGTTTCCCGTAGGTTTTCTTACTCGCCTGTGTCCCTGTGTCTTTTTGCGCTATTCAAATATGCATTCATACCAACTAGCTCGACTTTCCGTGCTACTGTAAAAGGTCTGTTTTATTCTTTACCTGATAAGAAACTTTTATGCCCTTGGAGGACGTTATTGACAACCAGGGGATAATCAGATGACTGGAGAAGTTGTTGAGGCGTTTGAAATGAACAGAAGCAAAGTTTGTGCCAGCTGCCGATCTGTTACGTTGTCTTAAAACGAGATAGCGTTCTTGTCGCGGTATCGGTGGCGCTGTTGGTGTAAAGCGATGTGTGGTGCGATGGCGATTTTGGCACCCTTTCCATCTTTTTTTTTTTGCGGATTAATATTTATACTGTTACCGCGTTTTATTGTAGTTATCAGTTTATTGTAGACGGCTTTATTGTCGTTTTTTTTGTATTTTGTGGGCATCTGAGATAAGCAGATAAACGCTGATACTTAATAGATCGAAAGTCAAAGCGGACATTTCAAAACCGGTTGAAAACTTCTTCGTTATACTTATTTTTCCAGCTTCGTTGCCTCAACAACCGGTTAATTAGCCTAATTAAGCAATTAAACGGAACAAAAAAATTAAATCAGCCTCACACTAGTGGTTCCAAGCCTGAAGGAAGTGTGGAGCTGGGTGGCCTTCTTGGTTTCTCTTTGGTTTTTTTTTTTGTCTTTTTATCGTATACTTCTTTCCTTTTATCTCCTATTTTTTTTTCTATGTCTTCTTTGCATCTGTTTCTATTTGTCTCCCCCTTCTAAGTTTCTTCCGTTTGTCTCGCGCTGCCTCTTTTCTTTATTAAATGTACACAAGGAGAGGCTGGTGTCAATGCGTGGCGTCGGCTACTCCTCTCCTCTTACATAATATTTTTCGTCGCAGAACGCAAAACAATCACTTTTTTTTCTCTTTCTCT
This sequence comes from Rhipicephalus appendiculatus, assembly GCA_030522465.1. Taxonomy (NCBI): domain Eukaryota; kingdom Metazoa; phylum Arthropoda; class Arachnida; order Ixodida; family Ixodidae; genus Rhipicephalus; species Rhipicephalus appendiculatus. Next base: position 968 of record JALIZH010015831.1, on the reverse strand, counting down.
TTATACTTCCCTTTCGCTCGCTCGATTTCTCTCTTTCTTTCGTTCTCTTCCATCCGCGCCATCCTCGCATCTCTCGTCTTCACCCTCACTTCCCTTTCCCGCCCTCTTTGTATACTTTACCATACAAGGCTATGTTGTGCTCTGCTAGCGTGGCCGGATAGCTGCGTGGTCACGATGCTCGCCTCCGGGTCGCTGATACGCGAGTTCGAATTCCGCCTCTAGAAGGAACTTTTTTCGTCAAGTATTTCTCTCTTTCCTTCTTTCTCGTTCTTTCTCTCTTTCTCAGCTCTATCTGTACTTGTTCTCTCACCCATCAGAGTTACTCCATCCTACGCTAGACAAATCGGCGCACGTGTTCGGGGAGCGAAGCAGAAGAGGATGAAGATAGCGCGTGCCAGTTCGTGATGATCATAGTTTTGTGTTCGCTCGCGGTTTACAACCAACGGCTGGCATAAACAGGTCCTCTGTTAAAGTGTAGTGTGACTCCATGCACTAGTTAGCGACATGCCTTCGGTCGCGTCATCGTAGAACGTGTCGGCATATAACACTCCGGTAGCCGGGGCACCTTGTACAACGCGCACACGAAGGTTGCGCCACCGCACACTCTCCATTTCGGCGCGCACCGAAACATGCGTCACATTTGCTTAAAATGCAAATGTACTTGGACTTTCTTTATGCATCGCACAATTGCAAGATGATGATGCGAAACGCGCGAAACGGACGGCCTCACATACTCTTTTGTCTATCTACATGGGCGATATTTTCGCCTGTTTCCACTGGTAATCGCATGAGCTGAAGAGGTCGCGGTGAACGTACAATTTGTCTTCCTTGGATGACTATCTCCGTGTGTACTGTAGAACTGTTGTGGCGATCAAAATGAGGACAAACAGCCATTTTCGAAGACGCTGCAGCTACAGGCCTCGCCCCGCGCTCCGCTTCGAGCAAGGCACATTGTTTGCCACGAAGAC